>QEPC01013874.1:4746762-4781046 GCA_003113815.1 Sphenodon punctatus | reverse complement strand
GGGGAGGGGGAGGGAATTTAATTTATTTCATTGGTTTCAATGGGGACACAGCGCCCCATTGAAACCAATGAAATAAATCCGGTACCGGTATACCGGATTTAAACCGGGAATCCGGTTTTTGGGGAACCGGTAACCGGTAAATCCGGTAACCGGTAATGGGCCCGGGGTCCCACCACTACTGATTAGTATCTTTGGCAAGAAGTGCAACGCAAACAACAAATCATGAGACATACCATTAAAATATTAACGCCAACACCACAATATGCAGAATCTTCCACTGCCCTACTTATGCTTAAACAACGGATATATAGATTGAGGACTTCACCTTTAATCCATAAATCCAGTACTTCCACAAACACTCTCTTAAAAAGTGAAATAAGTAATAAGAAGTATCACTGAAAGTAACATCAAAGAGCCTAGTAACCTGATCTGAATACCCATTATCAGATGTTCCAGACCTGAACAAGTCATTTTATGATTGGATTAATATTCCTCCACTGTGCACAAACCAGTCTCATTTCACTGAGCTTTAAGCTGGAAAGGAATTGCCTAAACATATGGTTAGTATTTTATCTCACAAGCCACCCAAGCTCATGTTTAGATAAAAAATATGAGCACACCCAGGCAATCCTGCTTTTCGTATCTTGGCAAGCCTCCTACAGGACAACTCCCTTCAGCATAAGAATCATAAAAGCTTTTAAGCATTATATTATATCATGACCTACAACAAATCTGCATAATAATAATAAAGGAAAAAAGCAAAATGGCTAACACACACCTTAATGTAAAAGGTGTTATCCAGATAAAACTGCTACAGATCTATAGCAGAGTACTGAAGTGAATGGTTAGAATTTTTTTCCCCTTTCAAGCTGCCCTGTGCCTTAGGGGAAGAGCAGGATATACATTTGAATAAATAAAATATATTTGTTGTATATCAATAAGCAGAACCAAAAAGATATCTTTACCAAGTTATTCATCCAACCATTAATTGGATCCAACCGTATTAAGCGGGGGGCCACAATGGAGAGGGCATTCTCGGTGGCCGGGCCGTGTCTTTGGAATTCCCTCCCGGAGGAAGTTCTCCTGGCCCCAAGCCTTTTAACATTCCGGCGAGTTTTTAAAATCTGGCTGTTCGCCCAAGCCTTTGGGGAGGGTGGGAGGGTGGGTTAGTGGGTTTTTTCTCCCTCTACCCTTCTTTATTCTTTATTACAATTATGTCTATCCCTGTTTTAATTGTTGTTAGTTTTATGATGTTTTAAATATTTTAAATATTGTTTTACATTGGATTTGTTAGCTGCCCCGAGCTGTTCGCAGGAGGGGTGGGCTATAAATATATTAAATAAATAAATATAAATAAATTGATATTTTAAATGTCCCTCCCACTCCAATATCCATTTGGATACTTATTGTCCATTATCTGTCATTTATAGAAGCCACATATACTGTTGTTAATGCACAAAGTCTCCCTGTCGGAAGAAAAGCAGCTATTAGCCAAGCAGTAAATTCCTCATTACTCAGTTTATTGGGGTGAATCAAGAATTGTTCATGGTATGAACTCTGTCACTTCTACGCTACTGCCTTGCTCCCCATCAATATGCCAACCGTTTCACATAAATAAATTTTTATCTTTATCTTTATCTTTAAACAAGCTGTTTCGATATTTCAGATTCCACTGGGTGCACATCTGTATCAGCCCTTGCTTTACACCAATCCTTAGAAACAAAAAACAACTTTAACAGCATGATCCTGCAAATGCTGGGTGCCAGCGCTATCCTCTTGTACCAATGCAAAATTCTTTGAGGTAAGTGGAACCAGCAAAAATGGCTGATCGATGCTGGTGCCAAACAGATTCCAGATCATATTGCTTATAACAATTCATCAATATGTATTTGTTACAATGCTAGTATTATTATAGACATATTAAGTGTCCTACGATATGTTTTCGTAGCAATGATGCTCAGAACAGCTATTATCCAAATGATTTAGAAATAAAAATTATATACTCAAACAAACTTCAGTTTAAGAGAGAAGTTAACGCCTTCACAAATTCAATCATGCTCCAAAAAGCATGGAAATTGTAACGCGCCTGTCTTAACCTCTGTGCCATGTAACCAATAAACCCATTGTACAGTCTCACGTAACGTTCTCTTATAACTTAGGTTCCATGCATCCACACTTTGCCATGGTCTTTCAGTCCCAGTCCTCTTCCTCTGCAAGTTGGGGGCAACACAAGCTGGTGACAGTACTTTATAAATGTTTTATAAGAGTTTAAAGTTGGAAAGATATTGAAATTAATAAAATGTAATGTCCATTGGAAGGAATGAAGGCAACGACATTGTCAATTTGAAAATAAATCCTATTGTCATTCACAAATCCCATTAAGTGACTGTGAAAGAATACAATGGAGGTGCATCTTTGGGATTTGGGGTGGGGAGACAAGGGGTTGTAGCAATAATGAGTAAGGCACCAGGAAGAGTGACTAGACTGAGTGGAATTACAGGGAGGAATAGGGATAGCTTGCAGCAGCAAGGAACTGGTGGAATGACAGGAGGAATGTCAAGACAAACAGGAAGAATAACAAGGTTCTGAGTAAAATAAGTGATTCAGAAGAGTGATAGCACAGGGAGCACTCCTATCATTCCAACAAGTTCCCATAGCTGTCTCCTAGTCATTCAACTCCCTATTGCCTCCCTCCTTGTTATTCCACCTCCTCTTGTTTCTTTTTTGTCATTCCACACATACACCCTTACTCCTGTTCCCAATCAGAGACACAGCTCATTGCATTTCCCAGGAGTCTTGGGTACTCTGTAAGGAGCGTGGGGGGTTGTGGATGAGGCTGGGCTTCTCCCTGAATATACACCACTCCCACCACCTCTCTGCCCCCTGCCACTTTCCCCCTACCCTTCAACCCAAACAAAAGGATATAGGGAAGGAGAGAGTGAGAGGGTATCAACCTGCTCCGTCACCCCTTCCCAGCTTCAGTGTTGCCCCCAACCTGCAGAGGAAGAGGATTGGGACTGAAAGACCAAGGCAAAGTATGGGTGCATGGAGCCTAAGTTGTAAACAAGCACAATATGTGAGACTGTACAACGTCTTTACTGTTTACATGTAATAGAAGCTAAAGCAGAAGACTTAACTTACAATTTCCATGCTTTTTGGAGCATGATTGAATTTGCAAGGACCTTAACTTCCCTCTTAAACCCAAGGTTTTTTGAGTATATAATCTCCCTGCTTTTTGAAAGGGGAGTGCACAAAATAACTCCCCTGTCCTGGCTCCCTGCACCCCCTCAATACAAATGGCCCCTCCCAAACCAGCTCCCCTGCCCCCTCACTCCAAGTGACCGCCCCCATGCTAGCTCCCCCGTGCCCCCATGTCAAGTGACCCCCCCGCACCAAGAGACCCTCCCCGTGCCAGCTCCCCAGCACCACCTCCCCCATCCCACCCACACACACCCCGGTAACTAACTAACCCCTGGAGAGTTAACCAGGATGTGTGCTTGCAGTTCTGGGAAGGGCCTTTCCTTTACAAACAACCCCTGGCTGCCTCTCCGAGTCCGGGGCTGCTCCAGCTGCTAGGTCTCTCTCTGCTTGGCTTCTCTGCAGAGGGAGGGGAGGAAGAGAATAGGAGGTTTCATTTAAAACCCCTTTGATTTCCCACTATTTCCTGGTTGGAGAAGTAAAAAAAAAAAAAAAAAAGCAGTGGGATCTGCTTTATAGTTAANGCTCCTCTGGGACACCCAGTTATTTCAGCAGGAACCTAAAGTTTAGTTTTAAAAGTTATAATCCAGCTGTAAATATCGGAGAACCAGGAACTGAATGCATAGAACATGTGCAGAGAATAGATTAGAACTACATAAACGCAGCAGCCCAGCAGGCAGTACAGACATGCAAACTGAACAGCAGCAGCATGAACTACAGTTCCCAACAGCCCTAGAGCCACCCCAGCCTGCTCACTGGGAAAACAGAAGCTAGCAAGAGCACGTGTGGCATTATGAACTTTCCCATTGACTAATATGGGAAATTAAGAAATTTACAACTACTACCAGAAAGATTTTGAAAAATCAAAAATAGGCATGCACCAGAACACACACACACCTTCTGAATTCTCTAACAGCACTCCACCTCACAAAAGTTTTCAAAAAGTTCACTTTCGACCCAATTTAAAAAGCGTATGAAACAGGAAGAAAAAGCAATTTTTACTCCGATTTTCAAACCACTTTAACTTTTTTGATTTACATCCAATTTGATTAATTTGGGACGGATTCCCAAACATTCCTCTCTGCCAAATTTCAGACAAATAGGATAAATGGTGCTGATTTTATAAGCAATAGAATATTCATGCATTAAATAGAAACTTGCATGCTGGTCTTAACTATAAAGCAGATCCCACTGCTTTTTTTTTTTTTTTTTTACTTCTCCAACCAGGAAATAGTGGGAAATCAAAGGGGTTTTAAATGAAACCTCCTATTCTCTTCCTCCCCTCCCTCTGCAGAGAAGCCAAGCAGAGAGAGACCTAGCAGCTGGAGCAGCTCCGGACTCGGAGAGGCAGCCAGGGGTTGTTTGTAAAGGAAAGGGCCTTCCCAGGACTGCAAGCACACATCCTGGTTAACTCTCCAGGGGTTAGAATAAAATTCATTATAAAGCAGATCCCACTGCTCTATAAAATTCACTTCTTCAAAGGTCAAAAAAGCTACAGTCCATTAATGTTTTGTTTTCATCAAATGCCAGGACTAGTCTACAGATGTCACCATCATTCATCCTGCATCCAATCATGCATGCATGTTTCTCGGTCATCACCCTACAAAACGACAAACAAACAATTTCCATGGGAGTTCTCCTGAAAGTTCTTTCAAGTGGTTAAGCAGCATCATGTATGTGGGTAGAGCTGAAACTTGGGGCTCAGATTTACTTGGATTTTACCAAGTATCAGGGCATTCAGCCTCATTTTACCAAGTTCTGAACGGCCAAGGAATAGGCCTGCCATACGGAACTCAGAAAAATTCTCAGCTGAGGGCAAGGGGAGGGGGGGGGAGGAAAGGGGGGCAGGGAATGGGGAGCAGCAAACTAACCTAAAAGCCAAGAGAGCTTTAGACTGAGCATGCCCAGGTAAACTACACTCAAACACACAGCAGTAAACTGCACTCAAACACACAGCAGCAGAGTTCACAGTGGTGTGCCCGGCTCCCTCGGCTTTTAGATGAGTTTGCTGTCCCCACTTCTCTGCCCCCTGCTACCTCCTCTGCCCTGCCCCCACTGCACTTTTCCCTGCCCCCCACCCTTCCTGCTCCTTGCTTCTGAGTCCCCAAGCATTCACCAAAAGGTGGTACCTGTAATGGACAAGCAATAGGCCTACCACTTGGGATGCAGCAAGATCCTCGGTGGCGGGCAAGAGAGGGGGCAGAGGGCAGCAGAGCAGGTAACAGGGCAGTGTATCAAAAGCTGAAAAAAGATCTAACAAAATCAACAGGGTACAGTTGACTGTGTCAATTTCCAAGCAAAGATCATCAACCAAGGCCATCAGCACAGTCTCAGTGCCATGCCCAGGACAAAATCCTGACTGACATGGGTCCAAGAATCCGATAGCATACAGATGCACCTGAAGCTGTGAGGTGACCACCTGTTCAATAACGTTCCCTAAAAAGGAGAAATTAGAGACGGGCCGATAGCTAGCAGAGAAGTCAACGTCAAGAGAAGAGGTGGGAGTAAGTCCACTCCCATAAATTACATGGGTATCAACATTTGCTTACCCAGTTCTACCTGCTGCATGGGAAGTTTTACCTGAGAGCATGTTCCCAGATCCTACAGGCTCCCACTCCAGCTGTAGGGCTTTACCCTGAGGATTTACTTTACAGAAAGGCTAGATGTGTACCTTCGTGTTGCACATATTGACAACACATACAAGTTACCACATTCACAAAAACAAGTGGAGGCTCTCTTTCCCAATGGAAGGAAGATGGGAATATTCTGTTAATGAAACATCATTTTTGTTTATACTTGATGACATGAAAATGAGCCTTCTCAAATGGACAGTGAAAGACACAGTGTGCAGCCACTCAAGATGCCTACTACACCTTGGGCAGACTTACCCCAGTCCAGACAGGCTTACCACACTATGCAGTATGTGGTAAGATGTTCCCTGCCAGAAGGCAGAGCAGGTAGCTGGCTGCTGCACACTGTGTCCCTGGAAAAAGGCCAAGGATGCAGCATGTAGCAGCCTTTCCCAAAATGAGGTAAGGCTGCCCAAGGTGTGGTAGCTCGTCTGCCCTGTCGCTGTCTGCCCCATCACACGGCATGGTCCGCTGTGGGGCTCTGAGCAGCAGCCGTTCACTCCAGTCCCACACAGCCACGTCACGGCCAGGGGCGAGATACTGGTTGGGCCAGGAACAGGAGGTGGGCCAGGGTCAGGCATGCAGTCAGCACCTAGGCCTACCCTGCGATGTCTGGCCCACCCACCAGGCTTCCCCACGGGGGGAGGACAACCATCTATCCTTCTCCCCATGCTGGCACCGCAGTGTGGCAGCTGTGCTTGCCCACCATGAGGCCGCGCAGCGATCAGGCCCTCTGCAGCTCATGTGGCTGCACCCACAGAGTCAGAGAAAGGTTTGCATGCTAATTGTTGAAGTATGTCTAGTATTACAGTGTCTGTAAATTGCACTGTACCTTAGGAACATTATCAACAAACAAAAAGATATTAGAAGTACTTGCTAGATAGTCAACAATGTAAAAAAAGGTGGCTTGAAGAGACATGGTAGCTAACCCATCACATGAAACATTTGAAAATACTTTGGAGAAATGGAATCACCTGATTATTTCTTTTTAGAATCATTTTGTCATGTGTCACAAACATGAAATCAATGTATTCATCCCCCACCGGGAGGACCCCGTCACGCCCTAACAGACGTGCCGGGGGATCCCGGTGGGGAATCGGGGAGGGGGCGGGGCTGCACGGCGCAACATGCGGCTGCACGGCCCCGCCCCCTCCACGCACCCCGCCGCCCGCCCTCTGGGGAGACGGGCAGGCGGCGTGGCCAATGCCACCGCAGCATCTGGTCGAGTTCACCATGGCCCGGAATCCCGCCGGGGATTCCAGGTCGTGATAGCCGACCAGACGTTACTTTTTTTTTATGCCCGCCTGGAATCACTTTCACCACGCTTCAGTCGATTTTCGCACCGGTAGCCCGGGAAGCGTGATTGAAATTGACCCCATGTGGGTATTCAGTGTGGCGAACATCTGGCGGCTGCCGAACAGACGTGCAGGGCACAGTGACCACATGTAGGTATTCAGTGTGGTTCACTGTGATCTCGTCACGTCTGAAAACACCCACAGACACCATTGACTTTACTTATCTTCGCACATTACTTATCTTTGCTTAAATCCCCCATGTAAAGTTGTACTAGTGGTGAAACAATTTGCATGCTTTGAAAGCATTAGGCTACATTTAATATTTCACATGAGGTCATGACTGCAATCACAATATTTTAACCTCAAATGCAAATCCAACTGGGCATTGACTAACAAATAGTCACAGTACTTTGCTCAATCTTGTCTGAAAGTTGCTGGTAGCATTAGAGAGAGGTTATATATTATTCTGTATTGTTCACATGTTTTTACCAGCCTTATTTAAAGGAAAGAGAAGAAAGAAAAAAGAGAAAGAAGAAAATAGAAATTTTCAAACATATTAGTACCCTTGCTTTCTTAGTAACAATTAATCTCAAAAAGCCACATTTTATATACCTAAAATATAATCCATTCTAAGAAGAAATTGATAAACATTCTGTTTCCATAGTAATACTTTTACATTTCTCTGCTCTTTCAAGTTCCAAAATAAACAGGAAAATCTTCTGAGTCATTCTAAGAAGGCAGCATGACTAGTAGTTGTTATAGACAAGGAGTAGGAGTCAGAAGAATTACATTCTACATTCCACGTTAGGCGATCTGGGACAAACACATGACCTGTGCCTTCATTTCCCTTTCTGTAAAAGGGTAATAATATTTCCCACTATTGTAAATTATTTTACCGTCTACAAGTAAGAGCATTATAGAGTATTATATTGTTGTGATCACACCAAAATACACCAAATTAGAGTTACAAACAATACTTACATATTATCAAGGAGCTTAATTTAATTATGGAGAAAACTGATAAATACCAGTGTCTTTTCTTCTTTTCCAACCTACAAAATCATTCCATAGAAATAAAGGAGAAAACATGAGTCAATAATAATGTTAGAGTGATAAGATGGCTTAGCTGTCAACAGGAGCTGTATATTTGAGCAAAAACAGCAGGGCGAAGCACTGTTCTCACTAGCACTGATCTAGCAGGCCTTGCAAGATGAGGAGGAGGGAGAAAGAGTGATTCTCATCTGGCTAGTTATCCCTGGGGATAACCTTGGGGAAACGTTCCCTGAGCTGGGGGTAAGAGGCAGGAGTCTGAATCTCACTTCCACTTGACAGTGGTTCCTATACACCTTTTATCCTTTTGACCAAGGCCTTGCTCTACAAGGTAAGGGACTTTAAGAGGCTTCTACCTTGCTTTACAAGTAAATTCACAGAGCGTTTAAACACTCAAACCTTAGCTAATCATCTACACTTCTAACAAACAGCCATTACTTACTGGGCAACAGGTGAATTCTTTCTCTAGTGGTTGAATTAAAGAACAACAGTTGCTCCAGTAACTCAACTGACAGAACTTGGTCTAAATGCCAAGGTTTGAAGTCTGTGTTACAATAAGGCCACTTTTAGACAAGCGCGAGGGTGGGGGAACCTCCGTGAGTGGAGATCGTGTTAGGAGCGATCCAGGGAAGCTCTGCTTGGGGGGGGGAGGGTAGCCTGCTTCTAGTGTGATTTCCATCGCGCATTGCAGGGCTGGACTTTTGAGCTCTGTAATGCATGACTGAAATCATGCTAGAAATGGGTTATACACACACACACACACACACACACACACACACACACACACGAGCAGAGCTTTCCAGGATTGCTCCTAACGTGATCGCCGCCCCCCCCCCCCCCGGGAAGTTCCCTCTCCCCCCCTGCTCGTCTGCAGACAGCCTTAGTCTTCATGCAACTGAGTTCATTTTGCTTTTTAAAAAGTAATAATAATAATAATAATACTTTGTTTTAAAATAGTGCTCCCCTGCCTACATGGTACTCGGAGTGCTTCACATTTTACTTAAAAGTAAACACAATATAAAAAAACAATTTAAAACAAGTAATTTAAAAGATTTTTTTTTTAAATTAAAAAGGGGAAGGAAAAAGGGAGAACATAGCACATTAAGGGAACCAGCAGTGGATCCTAAAAGCACCTAGAAAATAAATATGTTTTCAGGTGCTTTTCAAAGATAAGGAGGGAGGAACTAAGATGAACATCGAGGGGGAGCGAGTTCCACACTGCGGGGTCTGCCGCAGCAAAAGCACAATCACCGAGTGACTTAAGAAACGATGGCAGAACCCCCAAACGAGTGGTTCCTGAACGCAGATACCCATCAATGTGAGGCTCCAGAAGAAGATCTCTATAGAGCACAACTAGTAGCGCTATATAAATGATAAGCAGTAGTAGTAGTCTCAAATATAGCCAGAGTCTAAGTCATTCAGAGCCCTGAAAACCAGCAGCGAATCTTAAACTCAATCCGTCGTTCTACAGGCAGTCAATGCAGAGAACGCAGGGCGGGCATAATATGACCGCGTCTGCCTAAATCAGTAAGCAGCAGTGCTGCCACATTCTGAACAAGCTGCAAGCGATGGATAAGCACTGCTGGTAGCCTATACAAGAGGGAATTACAAAAATCAAGCCTCATAGTCACCAGGCCATGGGTCACTGCGGCAAGGTGAGCCTGGGATAAATAAGGGCGTAACTTATGCATATTGCGTAGTTGAAAAAAGCATTTCTACACCACATCTGATACCTGAATTTTCATGGACAAAGCATGGTAGAAAATGACACCCAAGTTCTTTACCTGGTGACCTCTACCTAGACCCCATCCACATTCAGGGGCCCGAGGGAGGCAAAGGCATCCTCATATTAACTGCCCCTTCTACCAAGTCTTCCCCAGATTGAACAGGAGGTAGCTCCAACATATCCAGGCACCTGTGTCGTTCAGGCATTCCTCCAAAGCAGAGGCCGAGTTGGCAGGGCTCGCAGGGCAAGAAATATAAAGTTATGTATCATCAGCACAGTTCCTAGTTTTCTCTGCCAGAAAATCAGAAATTCTCTAGTATAAAAAACTTAAATTTTCTAATTAAAAACACAAAAATCTGTGTTTATCATCATTTAAAAAGTTATATGTCTTTATTGTTATTAATTTATTTAAAAAGCCAATTTCTTAGTGTCTGATCTATGGCAGAATGCCGATTGTTAAAAAAATTCATTTTTAGTTCCATTTTCAGTGCAATCCATAATTTTTTGTCATTGCAAAGTATGCAGAGGGGATGGATTCCCTTGCCTATTTGGGGTCAGAGGTGGCAGGAGACAACAAAGGCTCCTGTTCTACCTGCTAGGAAACAGACAGGATTCCATGTCTCTCCCCCGTGCCCCTGTGTATGACTCTTACCCCTTCCTCAAGAGTAGTTGCTTCTGACAAGGGTAGTGCCATGCTGCAGGAGCAGCCTGAAGGCGAAGATTCCCCACCTTTGCAAGACAATTAAGCACCGCAGCACTAGCAAAGGGGCAGCAGCTGCCTGAGCAGCCAGAGCGCCACAAGCCCTGGCTGAGCTGCTGCTTCTGACAAGGACAGTGTCATGCTGCAGGAGCAGTCTGAATGAGAAGACACACCTTTTGCAAGAACAACGGCACTGGCAAAGGGGTAGCGGAAAGGAGGAGACCCCTCTTTTCCAAGAACAACAAGCCACACAGCACTGGCAAAGGGGCAGAAGCCACCAGAGCACTGCGTGTCTCTTACCACCTGCGGTGCAAGAATGTAGATGCTGCGACCTCCTCTCCGTTTCTCCATAGCTCTCCCCACAGCGAACAGAGCTCTTGAAGAGCACAGAGCTCTTCAACGCATGCACCAGGAAAATGTCAGGCTGCGCCACTGGCAACCACAAACCTTCAGATTTATTAAAGACTGCTGAGGCTGAGTTTTTGCAGCCGGGAACATCAGAGAAAAAACTGGAATCCTGTGGTTTCCTCTGGAAAAAAATGGAACTCCGTGTTTTTCTCAAAAAAAACAGGGGATTCTGTGGTTTTCCAGAGAAAACGAGGAACCCTGATCATCAGCATACTGATTATACTCAACCCCATGCTTGGTCATGACATCCCTAAAGGGCTGCATGTATACGCTGAACAACATGGGCAAAAGAATAGAACCTTGAGAAATGCCATAATTCAGGCCCCTTGGGATGATGCATAACCATCCATCACCACCAACTGGCTCCTCCTTTCCAAGTATGACTGAAACCACCAACTGGCAGCTCCCATCACAAAAGCGATGTCACTGAGCCACCAAAGCAGCAACCCATGGTCAATCGTATTGAATGCTGCTGTAAGGTCCAGCATGACCAAAATGGCCAGCTGTCCTCGATCCAAAATCATCAGCAGATCATTCAGCACCCTGACAAGTGCAGTCTCTACCCCGTGGAAGGCCTGAACCCATATTGGATTTTTCCCAAAATACTGTTGAAGTCCAGATGTCTCTGTAGTCGCACGGCCACAGCCTTTTCAATCACCTTCCCTAAGAAAGGCAGATTGGAGACTAGGCAATAATTGGCAAGCACTCCAACATCAAGAGATTGTTTCTTGAGGAGAGGGCAGGCCTCTGCACATTTGAGGGCAGCTGGTACCCTCCCCTCTCTAAAGGAGGCATTAACAATGTCTGTCAATAAAGGTGCCACCGACTCAGCACTCGCCTTCAACAGCCAGGACAGGAAGGCCTGGCCCATACAGTGGGTCCCAATGATCTCAGCAGCACACGGACTTCATTGTCATCAACCACATCAAAGTCAACCAGGGGAATACAGTCCTTCGTGACTCCATGGCTCTCCACATCAAAAGGCACAACAAGTCCCGCTCGGAGTCCCTCTATCTTCTCTGCAAAGAACACAGAAATTTTCTCACAGCGTTCAATTGAAAAAACTGTAGATGGATTAAGATGGTCTGGATTCACTAGGCCGCACACCACCTGAAACAGTTGCGCCGATCTGTTCCCTGCAATGTCTATACCCGAGGACAGGTACAAACACTTGGCCTCAGTGATAGCCCTACTATTCGCCTGCATAAACTCTTCGTACAGCTGAAGATCAGCCTCCAGATGGCTCCTCAAGCATCTCCTCTCCAATCTAAACCCCAGCCTCATTAAGTCCGCCAGATCACTATTATACCACAGCGGTCTACGGACCATCGAGACAATTAGGGTCTGACAAGGAGCCAGGGAATCAAGGCCCCCTCTAACCGCTGAAAATAGCCATCAGTGAGTCTATCAACCTCCTTGTTGGAAGGGGCATATATATCAACGCCAGCACTAATAATGAGGTTGCTGAAGTCTACCGGATTCAGTAGTCTCCATAGTCATCAATCAATCAGCTACGGTGCTGTCGGTCGGGTAGAGCAGCACCTGCACTGAAACAAATGAGGTAGTGGTCGGACCATCCAACAGGGGTGACTTGAACATCTGAAACTAGGAAGTCCAGCCCATAAATAAGGTCAAGCGCCCAGTCAGCACTGTGGATGCTTTCCTGGGTGCTCTGGGTAAAACACAGAGATGTCATGACATCTAGAAACTCAGAGGCCAGACCCCCAGAGCCACCACCATCGTGCACATTAAAGTGCCCCAGGACAAGCATCCTGGGACACTCCAACAGCAACACCAACACCAGCTTCAGAAACTCAACTCCGAATCCCCGCAAATTACATGAGGGTCTATACATCAGCAAGCCAATAAATCCTGGTTCTACTCCAGAGGCATAGGACATGGCTGGGCACTTGAATGTCCGCACCTCCGATGTGGGCCACCTTGTGCATTGCAGGCAGGATGAAACAAATAAAAGTCACCCCCCACACACACCTTTGTTCTGCTCAAGGCTAGTGGATAACTGAAAAACCTGGTGGGACCAGCCATGCCAAAATAGGGCCTGCATCATCCAGCCAAGTCTCAGTGATACATCACAGGTCCAGGTGACACTCTGCACTCTCTGCCTCGCCCCCTCCCTCCATTCCTTCAAATCCCTCCTCAAAACCCACCTCTTCCTCGACGCCTTCCCCGACGCCCACTAGGATTCCCCTCTCAAAATATACTGTCCGCCTAACTGCAACAAAGCCAGGCACGTGCACCTGAGACTCTGCATCTACTTGAATGTTATCCCTTGTCTTTCCATATGTCCCCTATCCCTGTCTCCCCACTCCTAGTCTATTAGATTGTAAGCCATAGGCAGGGACCGCGTCTATCTCATTGCTATGTAAAGTGCCAGGTACACTGCTGGCACTATACAAATGCTTGTAATAAATAATAATAATAATAATAATAATTAGCCATCCAGATCCCCATGCAGGAGGAATCCAGCTTACCCATGGCCCCTTCGAGGTACTCACAATGGGCTCCACAGCAACTTTCCAAAAGTATCTAAAATGGGGCACCTTCCGCAATCGCCGCGGATCTCCCCACACCCTGTTCATCACCCTGATGAACCAGCTAGCCAGCTAGCCCAGTTCCCTCACCCACTCCAGATGTCCTCCAGTCTTGTGGGACCATCTTTCACTCACACAGACAAACAACAAAGACTGGCAGCCAGGTGGGAGACTCTCACCCTCCCCCCTGGGAGATCTAGGACAAAACACAGACACAGGGGCTGTGAGGGCACTCACTTTCCACCTGCTCCAGATAACCACTCACTCCCCAGCCATTCCATGTAACTGGGTTTTTATTTCAGCCCAGGTCTACTCTAGGCATTTGGCTCTTTTAAATCTGCATACATTTATGTGACAATATATGCAAATTAAGATGAAGAGGTGATTATTATTTTTTTGCAGGTCTGCACATAGGTTTTAAACATGCACGTGCACACAATTACTGTGCACACAGAAAAAATTAGAGGGAAGGTGGATGTGGTGATCAGTTTTGTTTCTACATTGACTAGGAGAAAAAGAAATTAAGCATCCATGCATTTTCTTCAGTAGCCCTAATTACATTAAAAGTGTAAGACAATGAAGACTATTGTGAAAAAACGCTGGTCTTCAAACAAATCCACAAAAATAATAGCTGGTACTATTGCCTTTTTTCCTTTCAATAACTTACAGAAAAATCTGTCATTTTTTTATTTCAGTACATCATTTGTATTGCTTTATTTGAAAACCATTCAATGACAGGTGCAAATCTAGAAGAGGTATTTTTAGCATCCATTAATCTATCATATAATTAAACACATCCTGGATGCAAAAAAAAGAAAGAAAAAGAGAAGAAAAAACTCTGCAACGACTCTAAGTAAAAGAACAGATGAGTCCACTCGGAACTCTTTTTAGAATAATTCTTCAGAGTTTTGCAAGGAGGTTGGTGAGTGCAGAGCAGCGAACAGATAAGCAGCTGTGACCTTCTCTCACAGGAAGGGTGTTTCCTTCCCAACAAAACAATTCAGGTCACCAGCCACAATAATGGCATCCACTCCATGCAGAAGCAGTTTATTTTTAAATACCTACTACTTTTCATTTTCATTTATTTAGTTATTTTAAAAATGGAAGAACTCTGTTTTTGAGCAGTGTCCTTGTTTTATGACTATTCCCAGTTATCCTATGCAATGTTTTAGACCTCTCATTCTGACTTTAACCATTAATTTATAGATGTACTATTTTAGCTGTGTGCTGAAAATTGCAAAGATCAAAAAACTCAACTCAATGCTCTGCAACCCTTTGATAATTAAAATAGCCCTTTCATCTTTCTGCAGCTACTTCCCCCACCATCCTGCTACTCGCCAGAAGTTTGATCACATGCTCACCACCCGGCATGCATGGTCTATGGGTGTTTTTAAACGAGCAAGGCTTGAGAGGAGGGTCATCCGTGGCTGCGAAGTGGGCCAGCTGCAGAGCAGCCACTCAGGTGGAGTGCGTGGGGAGGGATTCTAATGGCTGCTGCGGCCACACAGGCAGCCTCCACACACTCCTGCAGTCACCAACTGGCCCTTCAAACAACTTACAAGGCACCCATTCCCCCTCCCCACTGCCCCAAGCCCCACCCAACTGCCCGCCCTCTGCCATGACACACAGCCAGGGAAACCATGGAAACAAGAAGCCACAGCAGGCATTAACCCCGTGCTGCCCATGACCCCAGAAGCCAGTGGAGCCACTAGCAGTTCTGTCCAACCACAGAAGCGCATGCAGGGTGGGACACAAAGGAATCACAACACACCACTCTCAGAATGTGCATGTCCTTTAAGGGCTCCCAGGAGGGCTTGGGAAGGGAGAGAGGGCTGTCCACGCAGCCGACAGCCATGGTGCCACTCCAGGGTTAGGGGCAGCAAGCTTCCATGGTACTGGTGGACCTGTCTGCTGGTGTGGGTGGCTGCCCCAGTTCATACAGGCAGGGGATGCATGGGCATCTGTTGCCACGCACTTTTTTGGCTTGCCTCACATAGTGCACTCTCTCTCACGCAGTGCCCCGTGGGGTGGGTGTTGAATGGCTCACAGGAGCATGCATCCCCCCGCACCACCTTCAAATAGGCGTTGGATGAGTGGCTCCTGGGCGGCCATGCATGGTAGCCTCTTGTTTAGAAACACCCTATGGGTTTTCTTTCCTACCTTCCTATTCTTCCCTTTGCTCAGTTACTCCCTTGCCTATCTATTACTTTAGCTGTCCCCCTGAAAGCATCAAACCGTAGAATGGTGGTCGAAGATAAACTCTCAAACTTAAAACTGTAAAGAAAAATCCATCTTAAAGATATTATTCAACTAAGCACTCAGACCCATGCTCAGCTTTAAATAAGTGACTAGTCTATCATCAAACGCCATGAACTTTAGGTAATTTAACACTGTGTTACCTATACACCTCAACTCCTTGCTTCTACTCCTGGCTCTACAAATATAACTGTCTTCAGAGGGAAAGGAAAGCATAGATCGCAATTTTCAATGTTTCCCCAAACCCTTTGTCAACCATGTTTGGCCACAATTTAGCCCTGGCATAGACAGGTCCAAGCCACATTTTTAAAAGTTCTCCAGTGATGACAAGCATTGTGCCAATTGAGACAAATCAGCAACAGCAGGCTTATCAAACAGCCTAGGTGCTTGGCATCTAGCTCACACTGACTTTTCTTGGAAGTTGGGAGCTATATACTAGTAGGTGTTTTTGAATATGTATTTCACATTCTGCAAGTCTCAGTTTACCAAAAATGAGAATAACTACTTGCCTCTCAAGGATATGGCATTTCTGGATTGAATCTACTATGAGTGAAAATTATTTTTCTAATTAAGAACAAGCAGCTGTGGGAAAACTTATCAGATAAGATTTTTAAATGGAGCCGAGTTCAGTTCTTAAAATCTGTGCCTGTTACTTGATGTTCTCTGTTGCAAAAGTGGCAGTTTCATTTTTAAAAAATATCAAACTCGATAGACTCATTTTACTGATAAGGAGTGTTAGGATTTGGAAAGATAAGAAAATATTTTTGAAGATTACAGTCATCAACACTTAAGTAAGTGGCTCAAGGGTTAATGGAAGATTATTTTAAGACACAATGCCTCTGATTCACAGAAGTATTTTTATTCTGTTCCATGGTTTTTACATGATTGAACTGTTTGTGCATTATTAAATAAGTGTGGCAGCTATAAAACAACATAAATTTGCCCATAACTATGTAGCTGGTAGACAGTGGTCTCCTTAAGAGACAATAGGCTTCTATCAGCTTAGTTATATGAACCAAGGGTGTTTTTAAATGAGCAAGTCTTGAGGAAGGGTCCGTGGCTGCTCAAGTGAACAGCTGTGAAGCACCCATGTACATGGAGTGAGGAATTCTAGTGGGCAGCTCCCAGAGTTACCACCGTGCCCAAGCAGGCAGCTTCCATGTACTCCCGCAACCACAGACTGGTCCTGCAAACAACTCACAGAGACAGCCGCTCCCCTTCCCCACACCCGGCAACACCACCACCCCAAGCCCTGTCCAACTGCTTGCCCTCCGCTATGACACACAGCCTCGGACATCATGGAAACAGGAAGCTGCAGCAGCCAGTAACCCCTTCCTGCCCAGGAGCTGGTGCAGTCGGTGCAATTGCTGGCTCTCCCAGGCAACAATGGAAGCACATATTGTCCAAGCTGCTGTCCTCCATGACATTGGCTCCTCTCTTGTGTGTCGCACGGGGGGTGGGGGGGGATGTTGTTGTGCTTGGAACCACCATGGTGTTGTATTTTGTGTGTGTGTCCTTTAAGAGCTCCTCAGTGAGCTCCCAGGAGTGCTGTAGTTGGGACTGAGAGGCAACCGGCCACAGACCTGTCTGCTGATGTGGGTTGGGGACCCGGTTCTTACGGAGAGGGGATGAGCGCCTGTCCCCATGTACTTTTTTGGCTTGCCCTGCATGGCGCAGTCCAGATTTTTTGACAGCATCCCGTGAGTGGCCACGAGTAGCTGCTGCATGGCTCACACGAGCATTCATCTCCACACACCTCCTTCAAACGAGCAGTTGGATGCATGGTTAATGGGTGGCCATGTGTGGTAGTGTCTCATTTAAAAACACCCAAAGTATCTCCCTACATTTGTTTTATCCCCTGTCCAACTTTTATAGGTGTTTTTAGATTCAACTACTTTACAACTGGTATTACAACTAGCACAGGAACAGAAAAATCAGCATAACACTAGACCATGGAAACCTCATCATGCTAACACCACGTGGTTGGGATTGGTCAGGCTGGAAAATGGGGGTCACTGCAGGGCCTCCAGAAACAAAGAAGAGAGTGGGGCCCGGGGCAGTAAATAAGATTTTTGAAAATTACAGTCAGATTCCTATCATCTGATAGAGAGTCCGGTATGGCTCAAAAGCTTGCATACCCTCACCAACAGAATTTGGTCCAATAAAAGATACCATCTAAACTACTGGTGTTTTCAACCACACAACTAAAAAGTGACTTCTCACCCACATTATTTAATTACTCATATGGCACATCTTGATGCACTCTGGTAACTTAGGGTGAAAACAAACTTAGGGTGAAAAAGAATGAGACGTTAGCCTGCTTGAATCACATGTTTAGCGTGTCCAACCTAATGAATGGGCAGCCCCTGCATGTGAATGTATGCAGCCTCCACTCACCTGTTTAGCCCGATAAACCTAATATACGGGCAGGCGTTCTTCCCGGTATCATGCCCCGACGTGACTTAAAAGCCACACCAGCTGTTTCTTTCTTCTGGACTATCACTCTAGGAGGCATTACAGTCCTCACTATTCCTGCCCACCCACAGCACTTGGCATCTGGAAGTAACCTTTTGCTATGTACAAAATGCTGAATTTATTAGAACTAAATTGAAATTTTAGCCGATCACAGTACAAACCCCTCTTACTGGCAGCTAGCACACAACTGTAAAGATGGAGCTTGTGATACAAAAGACAAGATAGTGCATGTTCCCTGGGGCTGTTAAAGTGACTTGTTTATGGCAGTATATGGAAGTCATGGATCAGGGTCCCATTGTGTACAAGGTGCACTCTATACAAACACAGAACAAAAACCAGTGCCGGTGGGATGGGGATCAGGGGCTTGCTCCTGTCCTGGGGCTGCCAGCCCCATCTTTTTTGGCATTTTATGTCTTTAATATATAAGTTCAGAATGATATCCTAGTCTTCACCTATAAAGCTCTTCACAATCTTGCTCCCCCACTACCTCTCTGCGCTAATTTCACTCCGTACTCCAGTCCATGAACTCCGCTCCTCCTCTGTCAATTCTCTCGTCCACCCACGCCTCCCCTGCTCCCCTAACCGCCTTTGTCCCTTTTCCCTAGCTGCCCCACCATGCCTGGAACTCCCTCCCTGCCCACATCTGCCTCGCCCCCTCCCTTCGTACCTTCAGATCCCTCCTCAAGACCCACCTCTTCCATTCTGCCCTTCCCAACTTCTTGCTCCCCTCACCTAACTCCTGCTGATACCCTCCATCCAGTACAATCTGAATCTGTTACCTAAGGTCTGTGTACTCATATCCTCACCACATGGACCAAACAGACATCATTCTTGATGTAACTAAGCCAAACGCGTGCAGCTGGGACCTCGCATCCTCTTGACTGTTACACTCCTTGTCTCTCCCTCTGTTCCCCTTTCTTCGTTCCTCCCCCCCGGTCTCTCAGATTGTAAGCCCTAGCGCAGGGACCGTGTCTATTCAATTACTTTGTAAAGCGCCAGGTACACTGCTTGCGCTATATAAATGCTTGTTGTTGTTAATAAATAATAATAATAATAATAATAATAATATCCATGTATTTGTATTTATATGAGCTGCACATTTTTGGAAAGCCACAAGACATACAGAGAGGACTTCCTGCAGCTGAAGTGTCTCATGAAGGAAGAAGAATCTCATGAAGGAAGATGAACTGAAATGAGTTAAACAACCCGGGAGTTCATAGATATACTTGATATGACTTGTGAGACCAATATGGTTTTGGGTTACACGTTTGTGTACATGCCCACATTTGAATGTATTCAATAGCTTCTTGTCACACTTTCATGGTGGTCAAGAATTTATAATTTGGAAGTTTGGGGTATTATGTTACATGTAATAATTACATGACTTTTATATATCCAGATACTCTTGTCCAATATATGTATGGGAGTGCTTTTACATCAGTATTCAGCTATTGCTCATATACTGATATGCTATACTACACACAATAATAGTACAGTCCCTGGTGTGTTCTCACACTTCGTTTCATCATGCACTGCCCTGTCAGGCTGGGAACAAGAGCCTGGGAGGCAGTTTAGGGAAGCATGGTGAGGCAAGCCTGCCAATCAGTGCCCTCTGTGCTTGATCCGCTCTGTGGCCTCCCTTCCCCCCACCCCTGCAGCAGGGATTCCTGGCTGGACCTGCAGTGATCTGCCAGAGTCACCCACCACCCCCAAGACAGAGGGGACCTGACCCAGCCTGGGCAACAAGCATTGGCCCATGCACTGCAAACTAAGATGAGCGGAGACAATGCATGTTTGAATTTGGCACACGTTGGGCTTTTAAGATGCCAGTGAGAGCAAAAGCAGAGAAAGGGGCAGGAAGTGGTCAATGCTTGGAGCACCCTACGCTTTTCACCCGTGACTCTATGGTGCTGGTGGACCTGAATACAAGGAGGCTGCACACAACCTAACAGATGAAATGCAAACATGTGGGTGCATGTTATCTGGATTCACCTGCACCATCAGTCCGCAATGTCCCTGGACCTTGCCATGAGTGGTAGGTGGGTGGTGGCCACATGGCAGGTGGGGCCTAACATCTGGCAAACACCTAATAAATGAGCGGGTGGACCCGCACCTGCTGTGGGCTAATGTAGACTATTGTCTCATTTGTTTTCACCCTAAAGAACCAAGAACTCCTTGAGTAGTTCTCTCAATAAAGGGGCTGTTTTTCCACATGGATAAACCACTCTCTTTCCCCCATAGATCTTCAGGCTCTAATGTTCGTGGCTGGGTTCCCTCTGTTGTCAATATTCCTCTTCTATGAGAAAGCTGCCTTCATGGTCTCATGAAAGTTTTATTTTCTTTACATGAAAAATAGGGAATAGAGCCCTTTCCTTTTACCCAAGCTGCTTATGAGGTGAGCTCCAGAATGTCTCCTGAAGAAAGCTTTTTTTAAAAAGAAAGAATGGCATCTTATCCCTAGGCTTCCTTGCACCTTACCTTTGTTTGTAATCTCACACATCTACATGCCAAACACATGCCAATTACAATGGCCATACAGATATTTGTTGTGTGTCTCTACATGCCCGATTTCTCCAATGGAGGGGGAGAGTTTCTCTTAAAAGAAATATCCATGCGATTAAAGTTCCTTTAGGGAGTTCTTTGCATATGCTAATGTTTCAAAATCTGTAAGCCCACAGTAAGTATCGTGTGGGCATGTGAAGGAAGATAAATCACTCAGAACACTGATAATTGCAGGCACAAATTACAGATTTGTGTAGAGGTGGGAAGCCGACAAACTAATTGCTTCAGATTTGTCAACTAAATATTGTTGGGGGGAAATTTACAACTCCTGATATTTCTTTGTTACCTTTCTGGATTGAATGGTTCAGATCCTAAGATGATATAAACCGAAGTAGCTCATTGAAGTTGGCTAAAATCAGCACAAAGGCAGTGCATGGCGTCTAATATCTGTGTTTATTTATATTCGCTTTTGTAGTTTTTAGGAGGGTTTTTTTTTTGGGGGGGGGGGGTAGGTATGCACTGTGGCTGTAGGGAAAGAAAAGCATGCCTAGAACTGTTTGTAGGAGGGCCCAGCTCCTGGGGCGTAAGTCCCCGCAAGATCAGACCCCAAGGCTCAAGAGTTCAGCCGGGAACTCCACTTTCGTTATCTCTATAGGGAATCAACAAAGCAGTCTCACACAGCTGAAGAGTAGTTCCTCTTTATTGGTACAGTTCTCCATCAGTATACAGGTACCTAGTCTGTACACAGTTTCTTATAGCACATTTGCCCAAAGTTCACATATAAGGTCCTATTCTCCTATATAGCGCCCCAGCTCATGCAGGTAACAGTCTTCTGGCTGAGCTACTCACAATTCCAGGCCTTTCAGGCTCCTCCAGAACCCTTCAGTAGCCACAATGTTGGCACTCCAATTCTGAGGCCTTTGATTATCTCAGCACTCCAATAGCAGCCTCCTTGCTTATCCCTTCTCAGTCGTACCAGTCCTTCATCGTCAGCACCATGGCAAAGGTCCATGATGAACGCTCCCAGGGAGAGATGTTTCCCTGGCCACAGTCAGGCACAGACTGACCCCTCTCTAACTCTCCTTATATTCAGGGAGGGGGGCGTGGCTAACCCTACAACCACTGGCTCTTAAAGGGCTAGAACCCTTTACCACTGTTGACCCTGGTTTTGGCTCTCTCTTCAGCCCTGACTTACCCAATCCTACATAGTTAGCTCTGCCAAACCCATGTCAAGTCCTAAGGCTTCAGCTCTTAAAGGACCAGTAAGCAGCCATGCTGTCTACTGTCTCCTTTAGGGGTTTTCCCCCCTTACTGTGAGCTGAGATAGCTGGGGTGGGGATGGGGTGACTTATGCTCTACTTTTAACTGCTGTCAGAAAAGCAGCAGCAGCAGCAGCCATGCCCCCATAATCTTGGCACTGGCACTGAATCAACCTCTCAGAAGTTGTACAAATTAAAAGAAAAAGAAGAAAAAAGCAACAGTCACTTGCTCAGAAAGTGTTTCTGGATGGAACAAATCCATTCCTGCCTAGCCTAGCCTGCCTTCTCCCACACAAGGCCAGGCTGGAATATATTCACAGGCAAGAGTTCAGCCATATATACAATATAGTCAAAAAGACCTAAAAGCCACATACTAGATGAACTGTCCAATCCCGAAAGTTCCCCACTTCCTACCCCTGACTGACAGTTGGAAAATGAAAGGCAAAGGCTCAGTCAATGGTTGGCTCTTACTACCCTTTCAACACTTTCCTCGCTTTCCTCCCCTTTCCTTCCTCACCCTCCCTCTCCTTGCTCCGGGGGATCAGTGGTGTTTATCCAGTGGCATACATTTTTTAAAAGGTGTGTTTTTTTGCAGAGTGCCAGCCAAACCATCCCCATTACCACCCAAGCATACATTTCAACCCCTGGACTCCAAAATGAGGGACAATATCAGACATTTGCATAAGTTAATTTATATAAAGTTATGCAGATCTAAATAGCCCATTGGCTAGTTCTGACAATTAAACAATCTTAAACTCACACATTCTTATAATAACCTCTCTTATAAGCCAGACTTGGATCCTTGAATTTCCAGCCTATTTCAAAGCTCTACCACAGAGCTTTGAAACCCAGCTACTTAGCTTCCATATCCTAATGCCAAGTGAGCTCTATCATGCATGCAGTCCTTACTACTACAGTAAAACTCCCCACCCACCGGCTCACTCTCGACATTTCTTCTCCTGTGTGAATTCTCTGATAGATGAGATGTTGTATGGATTCTCGCATACCCCAGTGTTATCCAATAGTCAATTGCCTAACAGTGGGGTTGGGCTATAATTTCTTGTTATTCTTTTGAAAATAAATATTTAATATTAAAGAAATTGCAGGATACAGATTTGACCCCTTGAGCAATCAATCACCTTTTCACAGTTCTACCATCAGAGCTACAGGAGGAAGGACAGGCTGCTGCTTTTAATTCAGCCACTAGAACTCTGCATATTGCCAGATTAGCTAGACAGCAGTTTGTAAGGCATCCACAACAGCAGTAGTAGTGTAGCTAGGTTGCGAAACTCTGCAGTTATCATGCCAAAGGTCCTGGATGCTAATCAGCCCTGTACCCTTGTTTCAAACCTCTAGTCAGCTTCTTTAAAAAAAAATGCAACTCCAAATTTCTCACCTCAGAGAGCTGAAATGAAAAAGAGTGAGAAGCACAGATAGGGGGTAGTGAAATTTAATCTAACAAGCTCCTGTACCACTTCTCAGACAATACTGTAGTGGTGTAGGTATATACAGGTACAGCCCAAAGGAGGGGGAGAATGAACTCTGAAGCAAAACACCAAAGGAAGCCCTGGCAGAAGTAGAGAAAGGAGTTAAATTAGACCAGCTCTGAACAGAATGCAATTGTCAGCAGATGGGCCATGTTATCTTGAGTGCAAGGACACGTATGCAGCTATAGAGCTAGGGGAAAGTTACGAAGATAAAGAAGGGCCTGTGCATACCACCCAAAGGGGCTTTATGCAGCGGGCACTACCGCCCATCGTGTGCTGCAACGTCACAACCACGGACAGGAACTTGGTCGGGCCAGGGGAGGGAGGCTCCATGTGGCCGGAGCCTCAGCCCACCCCAGCCGTGGCGGGATCCCTGGCATTGGCCCACCCGCCCCGCAGGGGGGCGCTCATCTGCCCAGCTCCCTGTGCTGGCCCTGCAGCGTGGCAGCTGCGCTTGCTCACCACGAGGCCATTTTGCGCATGTGAAAAATGGCCACGGCCCTTAAGCAATACAGCAGTGGCCAAAATGACATCGCCACCATTTTTGGCAACAGCTGCCAGGGCCAATTCGTGCATGTGCAAAATGGCCACTGCCCTTAGCCAAAATGGCGGTGACATCATTTTGGCGGCCGCCTTTTTGGTTAAGGGTGGTGGCCATTTTGCCCATACGCGCTGCTGAACAGGGAGCTCAGCAGTGCGATCTAGTGAAGGGGCCTGCCAGGAGGCTACCCCACAGCAGCAATGGGCCAGCAGAGCTTCAATCAAGTCCTCTGAGGCCGGTAAGTAGTTGCCAGGGCCCCAGAGGTAGGAATGGTGGGGGGGAAATAGGACCCTGAGGGATAGAGGCGGGGAGTTCAAACCCAGACCAGTTTCCCATTGAATTCAATGGGAGATTCGATGGAATCTGAATCTGAACCATAAGGGATCCACAAATTAGAGGTCTGCATCCATAACTAACCTGAATCCATAATTTAATCTGCATGGTCATTCTTACACACTAGTAGCTCTAGGATCACTCACCACTCCACACCAGCCCTCCCCTCCCAAACTGGACCCTACCCCCTTGCTTTTCTGACCAATGCTAAATATATTGCTGGTGCCTCCCTAAGTAGAGCATGGTGACTGGTCACTTTTAAAGGATTACCGAATTCTCTCTGTACCCTCCTTCCTATTGTTTCATTCTTTCTGTGCTCCCGCTCCCTTCCAGAGACATTTCTATGGAGATTCACACCATTTTAAGACTTGAAAAATGCACCCTGGCAATGCTTCATTGTAATGAATGAAAACCAGAACAAAAAGGGAGTGTCTAAAAACCACAGCAGTTAATACATTTTCAACAGAGCTCTGTTTTATTATAGCTAGGAAGAAATAACACCCGACAGAAGTGGAACCTAACCAAGACTGAGGATACACTGTTGAGGAAAAGGATACGAATTTGAGAAGTTTGCAGCTGAAGTTTGCAACAGTTTCCTTTGTTTGAAGGTACACACCAACGATTAGCCAATTCAGTACATAGTTTAGCAGTGGTCCCAGATTCCTCACTGATGCTAAGCTCTCTCATAGCATGTTTTTACCATCTATAGTTGGCAAGGAGACTCTGTTCAACCTTGGGGATGATAACTTACCCCAGGGATGGACAATCTCAGGCCCGAGGGCCAAATGCAGCCCTTGGCAAGTTTTTATGTGGCCCCTTTCCAGTGCCTGGATCTGGCCCTTAAATCCATTCTCTACCCCCAAGCACTGAAAAAACCAATCTCAGGATAACAGAGCAGAGAGTAGGGCATGCACACAAGGGTAGTGAACAGAACCACAGCACAGATCCATGATCTGGACCCTCCTTTTCTTGAATACACCCATTAAGCACCCCCAACCTCTATGTGGCCCTTGGAGCTCGTATTAATATTCAATGTGGCCCCAAGGACAGAAAAGGTTCCCCACCACTGACTTACTCTCTCAAAAGAAAAAAAAGGAAAAAAACCTAGCTGATAAGACACTACACTTCACAGACCTCCGCTGAGAGAGAATGAAAAAGCAAGTGGCTTGTGTATGACCAATATCAGCCATACCACTTAACTTGCAGGTACTGAGATGCTACAATGATGAAGACCACAGTATAAAACCTTGACACCTCCTTCAGCCGTGTCAGCAGATTTCCATCAGCAATTTGTCAAGTATTATTATTATTATTATTAACAAACATTTATATAGCGCCAGCAGTGTACCTGGCACTTTACAAAGTAATAAAATAGACAGGGTCCCTGCCCCTAGGGCTTACAATCTGAGCGACAGGAGCTGGGGGAGAGACATAGGAAGGGGAACAGAGGGAGAGACAAGGGGTCTAACATTCATGAAGATGCGAGGTCTCAAGTGCACGTACTTGGCTTGGTTACGATGAGAATGACAGCAGGCAGGTCCATGTTGCAAGGATAAGGGTAAACCGATCGTAGGTATAGGAATAGTGGCTCAGCAGGATAAAGAGTCAGACAGAGCAGAGCGAAAGAGGTGAGTTTTAAGGAGAGATTTGAAGGTATGAAGGGAGGGGGCAAGGCGGATGTGGACAGGGAGGGAGTTCCAGGCATGGGGGGCAGCAAGTGAGAAGGGACGAAGGCGCTTAGGGGAGCAGGGAAGGCGTGGAAGGGTGAGAGAAGGGACAGAGGAGGAGCGAAGTGCACGGGCTGGAGTATGGAGGGCGATAAGTGCAGAGAGGTAGGGGGGAGCAAGGTTGTGAAGAGCTTTATAGGTGAAGACTAGGAGCTTGTGCAGGATTCGTTCAGGAAGGGGAAGCCAGTGAAGCGAAGAGAGGAGGGGCTGCACATGGTCGAAGCGACTGGCGAGGTAGATGACCCTGGCAGCAGAGTTTTGGACAGAGATGAGGGGAGAAAGGTGAGACCGGGGAAGGCCAGTGAGAAGGAGGTTACAGTAATCGAGGCGAGAGATGACCAGAGCATGAACAAGAGTTTTGGCAGACGAGACAGAGAGAAAAGGGCGAATCTTAGCAATGTTATGGAGGGAGAAGCGACAGGATTTAGCAACAGAGTCAATGTAGGGTTTAAAAGAAAGGGCTGAGTCAAAGATGAAGCCTAGGCTACGGGCTTGGGGGACAGGCAGGATGGTGACTCCATCAATAGTTATTGACAGTGAGGAAGGAGAGGAAGGATGAGGGGGGAAGATAAGGAGTTCAGTTTTAGCCATGTTGAGTTTGAGTTGACGTTGAGACATCCAGGTAGAGATGTCAGAGAGACAGTTGATGAGACGAGCTTGAACAGAGGGAGAGAGAGAGGGAGTAGAGAGATAGAGTTGAGTGTCATCAGCATAGAGGTGGTATTGGAAGCCATGGGAGGCAATGAGTTTGCCTAAGGATGAGGTATAGATCGAGAAGAGGAGAGGGCCAAGAACAGAGCCTTGAGGAACACCAACTGAGAGGGGGAAGGAGGAGGAGGCGGAGTTGGAGAGAGACACATTAAAGGAGCGGTCAGAGAGGTAGGAGGAGAACCAGTTATGGACAGAGCCACAAAAGCCAAGGGAGTGAAGGGAATCCAGCAAGAGTGAGTGGTCAACAGTATCGAAGGCAGCAGAGAGATCAAGGAGGACAAGAATGGAATAGAGACGTTTAGATTTAGCCACCAGAAGATCGTTGGTGATCTTAGCGAGAGCAGTTTCAGTAGAATGAAGGGGGCGGAAGCCAGATTGGAGGGGGTCAAGGGAGGAGTTGGAGGATAGGAAGTCAAGGCAGCGGGAGTAGACAACACGTTCAAGCAGCTTGGAAGCAAAAGGAAGGAGTGAGACAGGACGATAGCTAGAAGGGTCAGAGGGGTCAAGAGTGGACTTTTTGAGAATAGGAGAGACTGTGGCATGTTTGAAGGCAGAAGGGAAAGAGCCAGTAGAGAGGGAGAGGTTGATGATGTGCAGGAAGGAAGGGGCGACAGTGGGAGTAATGGAGGTGAGGAGGCGGGAAGGAATGGGATCAAGGGGGCAAGTGGAAGGGTTGGAGGAGGAGAGCAGAGAGGAGATTTCCTTAAGGGAGGCAGGGGAGAAGGAGGACATGAGAGAAGGAGGGGGAGGAGGGAGAGGGGTGGGAGTGGGAAGAGAGGAGTGGGAAGCGATGTCGAGGCGGATCTTGTCTATCTTGGAGGTGAAGAAGGAGGCAAGATCCTGAGCAGAAAGGGAAGAAGGAGGGGGAGGACAGGGAGGCTTGAGGAGGGAGTCAAAGGTAGAGAACAGGCGGCGAGGGTCCCGAGAACAGGACTCAATGCGGGAGGCATAGTAGTGTTGTCTAGCAAGGGAGATAGCAGAAGTAAGGGTGGAGAGACAGAATTTGAAGTGAAGGAAGTCAGCGTGAGAATGGGATTTGCGCCAGAGTCGTTCAGCAGCACGAGTGCAAGAACGGAGGTGGCGGATACTAGGGGTGAGCCAAGGACGGGGGTTGTGGGAGAAGGCAGGGCGGGAAGAGAGAGGGGCATGGGAGTCAAGTGTGGAGGAGAGAGAGGCGTTGAGAGCAGAGACAGCGGAGTCAGGGGAGGAGGAAGAGAAGACTGTAGGAAGAAGGGGAGAGAGAGAGGAGGCAAAGTCCAGGGGATCAATAGCTTGAAGGTCACGGAAGGGGCGTAGAGAAGGGGAAGAGGAGGGGGGACAGTGGGAAATGTTGAAAGAGGCAAGGAAGTGGTCTGATATAGGATGAGGATCGAAGGAGAGATCAGCGACAGAGCAGTTTCTAGAGAGGACAAGTACTCCAGAGAAGCACAGAAGAATGAAAATGGGTGTCCATTCTGTTTCTTTTCGAAGTCTGAATATGAATCCAAATGATACAGGTTGTAAATGTTGGTTTTTGGTAGTGGTCATGGACCACGGTCAACTCTCTCTGTAAGATTGCTAAGAAACAAAAGGGTTTGATGCCTGGTAATAATTAGCTTCATCAGTTGCCGAAAGCAGGGCATTTCTGAGACTACAATATGCTTTAAAGAGGAAGAAAATATATACTTTCTCTGAATGAAGCATTGACCATTCCAGGTCAAGAAAACCTGCCATCTCTCATGGCAGGGAAGAGACTCATAGTTATTGGTCTAAACAGGACTGATTTGTGTATAAACTTACTGAATCTGTTAAATGAAAGTCAGCTGTTTACAGCTGTCAGAAGGGAATGTAAACATGTGACCTAAGAAGCTTCAGAGATCTCCTGTCTGGCTTCCGGTTGTCCTAATCACTTCTTGATGCTTAGTTTATAAAAACACAGCTAACCCTACAGTTTGAAGAGCTTCTGCTTACACAGAAATTCTGAGTGGGTAAAAATAGACGTGCGGCTGGTGCGGCAGTGAGCCGACCCAGGCTGGTTTGGGAAACCACAGAAGACATAGTCAGGGCTGGCCATGTGTGTCCACAGCCGGGCTGCTGTCCCACCAACCACACGGCCCAGGGAAGGGGAGGGCTGCAACAGATGTGCAGGCAGGCGGCCCTGTCCCCATGTCACTCCCAGTGCCTCGCCTCCCACCACGACAGCCAATGACAACCAGTCATGGCAACTGACTGTCCCCAATCCAGGAGGGTCATGGCAGGCCACAACAGATGTGCTTGCCGATTGTGGCCTGCTTTGGCCCAGTCAGGTGGGCCTTAGTCCTGGCTGTGACTTCAGGGGTTTCCCAAGATCAGAAACTGGGCTAGTCACCGACACAGTCTGGGGCAAACCCAGGCCAACATCTGACAGTGCAGAAACAGGTGTGCCAGTGGCCTGCAGGCCACCATCATGTCTGTTTTTACCCAATGTCACAACTGGATCATAACTATTTTGCATGTGCTCAGTTCTTCTCATGATCCTCTGCTGTTTTGACCTAGCACTGGCCCCTTAGCACCAGCATGTCCCATTCTCTTCAATCTATAGGTTGGGATGGACTTCCTGTATTCAGCTTTTCTACATCACATCTTCAAGTACTACAACTGCATTGCTTTACTTCATATGTGGGTGGGGATTGAGGGAGTCTATTCGCTCTCCTGAGCAGAACTTAGGATGTTTGATGTGCCAACACTCTCCACTAACTGCACTTGATCTTTATATGTTAACTTCACCTTGCTTCCAGAAGAGTCTCGTGGTACAGGTGACTGACATGCCTGCTCCTCCTCCTTTCCTTATTTGAGCACAAGCAAACCACACTCACACCACCTGTCACCTTTCCTACTGGGCACATTGCACATTGGGGGGAGGGAGGGGTAAATGGGGGAGATTGGTGGGGTGGAGATGGGGTTAAATTATTTTAAAATTGATGTTGGTTTTAATGTATTTTATTGTTTTATTGTATTGTTAGTCGCCTCGAGATGCCATGGACATGAGGGGCAGCATAGAAATGTTAAGAAAAATAAATGAATAAATAAATAAATAAATACCTGTGTGGAGCTTGGGTAATGATGCATACGTATTCTGTGCCTCTATGCTTAATCTTTTCATACTCTACACAGCCTATTAAGTTTAGCAATATTCTCTCTCATAGTCATTGTTTAAATACCTTTAGCATGTACTTTAATAACCATGTCAACGTACTGCATAAATTTAAATTACTTTACTCTTCCTACCTTTCTTAAAAATGCATTTATCTCTTGCTCTTCTTGTTCCTAGCAGGCCATCAGCACAATTTGCATTACGCAAGGGTTGCTTCTCACTGCAGTCAACAGTGTCACAGCAGTCTGCTTTTTGGTAGAGAAAATGGGTCATGATCTACTGCTCAGAAAGTGCGACAGAAAAGTAAACCTACTCTCCTGAAAGTGCTTTTCTGCAGAAAAGACTGCAACAACAGTACCTTCTTTCTAATTCAGAGGGTCAATCCCTTTTGTAAATCTAGTGCTTCCTGCTTTAGTTACAACATAAAAAGGTCAGACGCATAGGTCCATATAGTCAGATATGCTCTCTTCATCAAGTGGCCAATAGTGGATATTTACAGGAAAAATACAAGAACAGGATATATATTCCCCAGCAATGGAAACACACTGGTTGAATAAGCCCCAAATTTCACCATATTGTATGTTTGGACTCACAAACAGACCATATATGTAATGGTGAGTAAGCTAGATCCTATTTCATCTTAGGTATTGTTTACTGAATTGTTTATTGTCTAATCAGATCCACCTTTGAAAATCCACAGAAAATAATGAATGGGCCTGCACAGGTATGACTAACTATATGTCTAATGCCCATGTCATAGCGGCTTTTGAGTGGTGGTGGGTCTTGGCTTTTCAACCCAAAAGCACAGCAGATATTTGAGTAAACAAATGTTTCTCACCTCCCCCATGTAAAGCAGTTGCTGCATATGGCCCTTGGATCCAGTTCTTACCTCTAATCACTGAAAAACTGAACTCAAGGGAGGGGAGCAGAGATGAGGTCATGCAAACAAGGATAGGGGACAGTTCCATGGCACAGATCTATGATTTGGGTCTTCCTTTCCTTAAGTGCATCCCTTAAGCACCCCAGCCCCAACCTTTGTGTGGCCCTTGGAGCTTGTGCAAGTTTTCAAAGTGGCCCCCAGGAGGGAAAAGGTTCCTCACCCCTGCCTTAGAGGCTGAGAAGGGGAAGTCCTTTAGATATGTAGGAAAGAAAATATTTAGAAAGGACTGGTCCACTCTGCTCTATGATCTCCCTCCATTACCAGATACTGCACGTGCACTGGTTTCCAAGATCATGAGTCACATGCACCCTGGTAGTTAAGGGCAGCTTTTCCTCTATATCTTGCACTTTTGATTGATGCTTTAAATGCCTATGGGACAGATTCTGAGGGCTAATCTTGATATTCCAGGTGTGAGACTGTAAAAGGAGGGTTGCAAAGGTAAAACTGTACTCATTTCCCCCCAAATCACACCCAACCCCAGTGGCTGTAAGAGGCAATTCCCCAGAGGACCGGATTTTCTATGCAAATAAAGGCCCATGTATAAGATAGATGAGTTTGGGATAATTAAGTCAGCTTTAAACATCCCTAAGAAGAGCGTGTGCTGTGTACAAATAATATGCATTTTTATTTCTTACCTGTTAAAAGTTTCATGACAGCCATTTATGATTAATAACAAAATGTTTGCTTTGATGCTTAGAAAAATTTAACAGCTCTTGTACTTAAGCATAACAGGTCTCCTGTCAAGGGAGTGTTTGTTGCTTTTATGGTTCACTCAACATCACAACGGCAGAAAATGACTGGAAAGTGAGTCAGTTTCTAAACAATTCAGTTCAATAAAGATGGATGTTGGGGTGCTCAGTCCCAGAGCATGTCCAGGGGTACCCTTCCACGTCTGCCTGCTTGCAGCAGTGTGTGGGTCTGTTTTAAACAGACTCGGGGCTGCTGCAGTCCATTATCCCACGCACGCAGTGCTCCCCTGCCTCACACCACAGAACTATAGGCGGATCAACCACCGTTCTAGGCTGCCGCCCACAGCTCTATGGCATTGCCTAAGGCAACCTGCAGGTGGGAGCAGAGCTGCAGTGACCGTTCACTGAGTAGATGGACCGCTGCTCTGTCTCCGGCCAGTGCCCCACGTTTGGATGACCCGCTCCACTGGTGGTGCTCCAGGATGTCCAGAAAATGGAGCACCACTAGCAGGGCAGGAGCACAGCAATGCACATCTAGCAGGTCGCCTTTAAATAGACAGCCTTCCCGGTTGCAAAGCAGAGCAGAAACATGGATACCGAGAAGGGCAACAGAGATGATCAATGGTATGGAACAGCTTCTGAAAAAGGAGTGTCTCAATAGGTTAGGACTCTTCAGTTTAGAAAAGAAATGCCTGAAGGGGGATAGGATAGAAGTTTACAAAATCATGAGTGATGCGGAGAAAGTACATTGAGAGCTGTTATTTACCATTTCTCATCATACTTAAACTAGATGACACCCTACAAAATTAACTGGCACCAGATTTAAGACAAATAAAAGGAATGTTTTCTGTCACTCAACATATAATTAACCTGTGGAAATCATCACATGATGCTGTGAATGACAATAGCATAAGTGGGTTAAAAAAAGATAGTTCTTAGAGGCCATCAATGGCTATTAGTCAAGGGAGTTAGAGGAGGAGATTTCTGACTGCCAGGGATTAGAAGTGAATATCAAGAATGGATCACTCCATTATGACCCATTATATACTTCTTTAAAGCAACCAAGGTTGGCCACTGTCAGAGACAGGATGCTGGGCTGGATGGACCACTGGTCTGACTCAGTATGCCATAGTATCTTCTTGTATATTTATGATCAAAAAGATACATTTCATGGAGTACTTTACCGCAAGCACTTCCTCCTACTGCACAGATAGATTGCAATGGGAATATCTTTCTGTTAAGAAAGGCCACTGGGTGTTCTCTCCAAATTTCTCAGCAAATTACATGCCTTGAAACACAAACTCTCCCTGAAAGCTTTTCTAAGCAATTTTTCTAATACAGGCTTACTATGCAACTTTCAGGCTCTAGGGGCTATATGTAAGAGACAACATTGAGTCAAGCAGCATTAATATTGTAAAGGAAGCAAACGGTACTCTGGAATCTCTGTGGATAGAAATTCCATGTATAACGAGGAAGTGTGGTTGGCCTATGCTATTGTCCTCCTGACCAGGACAGTGAGACTGACTGTGAAATGCTAAGGGAGATTAGACAGGCTACTAAAGTCGGAAACACAGTAAGAACGGGCAATTTCAATTACCCTCATATTGATTGGGTGAACGTCTCCTAGAAGTGGGATGCAAAAATAAAATTTCTAGATGTCATAAATGACTGCTTCCTGAGGCATCCTGGAACCAACAAGAGAAGGAGCCACTCTGGATCTAGTCCTAAGTGGAGTGCAGGATTTAGTGCGAGGGGTAATGGTGCTGAAGCCACTGGGCAATAGTGGTGATAATATAATAAAACGTGACATACTCACAGGAGGGAAAATGCCAAATAAAACCACTGCAGTAACATATAACTTTAGAAAGGGGAACTATGTAAAAATGAGGAAACTGGTTAGAGGGAAACTTAAAGGATCAGTTGCAAGAATTAAATGTGTACAGGCAGCGTGGAGACTACTTAAAAACACCATCTTGAAAGCTCAGATTAAATGTATTCCACAAATTAAGAAAGGTAGGAAGAGGACCAAATGTCTGCCTGTGTGACTAAATGGTGAGGTGAAGAAGCCTATTGGAGTCAAAAGGGCATCCTTTAAAAAATGGAGAGTCTCAATCAGGTAAAAAAGGAAGAGCATATCACTGCCAAAGCAGATGTAAAAAGTTAATAAGGCAGGCCAAAAAGGAATTTGAGGAACAACTTGCTACAAATAATAATAAAAACCTTTTCAAGTACATCAGAAGCAGGAAACCTGCTAGAGAGTCAGTTAGGCCGTTAGATGACATGGGACTGTAAGGGGTGCGTAGAGAGGGAAAGGACATTGTAAAGAAGCTGAATTAGTTCTTTGCTTCAGTCTTCACTGCAGAGGATGTTGGGGAGATACCCATGCCTGAACCTTACTTTGTAGGTGATGAATTGGAAGAGCTGTCACAAATCAACGTGACTCTGGAGGAGGTCCTACAGCAAACTGACAAACTAAATACTAACAAATCACCAGGACCACATGCTATTCACCCCAGAGTTCTGAAGGAACTCAAATATGAAATTGCAGACCTACTGTTAGTAATCTGTAACCTATCACTAAAATCTGGCACTGTACCCGAGGACTGGAGGGTGGCAAATGTAACCCCGATATTTAAAAAGGGATCCAGAGGTGATCCTGGAAACTACAGACCAGTAAGCTTGACGTCTGTGCC
>QEPC01013874.1:4694579-4729910 GCA_003113815.1 Sphenodon punctatus | reverse complement strand
CTGTCCTTGGGGCTTTAAGCCCCCGCTACTTCCGGGTGGGGGGGAGGGGACAGGACAGCCCACGTGGCTGCCCTCTGCGTTCCCCCCCGACCCCCGACCTTACTGTTTGTACTCTGTTTCCCCGCAGGTGTCCCGCGGGGATGAAGCAGCGGCGGCGGTGGCCCCAGCAAGGCGGATGTCAGCGGCGGCGGTGGCAACGGCAGCGGCAGCGAAGAAGCAGGGCCCCCCCTGCACCAGCAGCAGCCAGCAGCAGCAAGCAGGTAAGGCAAGCGGGGCTGATGGTCTCCCCGAGGCTTCTGCGGCTCCGCCGCTGTCCTTGGGGCTTTAAGCCCCCGCTACTTCCGGGTGGGGGGGAGGGGACAGGACAGCCCACGTGGCTGCCCTCTGCGTTCCCCCCCGACCCCCGACCTTACCGTTTGTACTCTGTTTCCCCGCAGGTGTCCCGCGGGGATGAAGCAGCGGCGGCGGCGGCCCCAGCAAGGCGGATGTCAGCGGCGGCGGTGGCAACGGCAGCGGCAGCGAAGAAGCAGGGCCCCCCCTGCACCAGCAGCAGTCAGCAGCAGCAAGCAGGTAAGGCAAGTGGGGCTGATGGTCTCCCCGAGGCTGCAAGAGGGTGCTCTCAGCTGACCTAAGAGGCCGTGACAGGACATGAGGGAAGAGGCGATCTTGCAGATACTTGGGGCCCAAGCCATTTAGGGCTTTCTAGATCAAAACCAGCACCTCGAATTGTGCCCAGAAAGCTCTTGGTAGCCAATGCCGAGTCTGGAGAGTCCCAACTGCAGGCAGGCACTGGGTAAGCACTGAGACTGCAGGACCTGGGTCAGATGAAAGATACAGAGTTGGGTGTTGTCAGCATTCTGATGGCACGTCACTCTAAATCTCCATACAACCTCACCCAGGGGCCTCATATACACATTGAACAGGAGCGGAGACAAGATGGAACCCTGCGTGATCCCATAAGGGAGTTCCCAAGGGGACGATGAGCCACTACCCATCACCACGCTCTAGGTTCTCCAAGAGCAGTACTGCCAATGGTATCAAACGCCACTGAAATGTCTAACAAAATCAACAGGGTACAGTTGCCCTTGTCGATAGCCAAGCAGAAGTCATCAACCAAGGTCTCAAGCGCAGTCTCAGTGCCATGCCCAGGACAAATTCCTGACCAACATGGGTCCAGGAATCCAACAGCATGCAGATGAGCCTGAAGCTGTGAGGCAACCACCTGTTCAATAACCTTCCCTAAAAAGGGAAGTTTAGACATGGGGCAATAGCTGGCAGGGGTGTCAACATCAAGAGATTTTTTTTTCAGCAGGGATCAGACAACCATAGTTTTGAGGTCATCAGGCACCCTGCCTTCCTGAAAGGAGGCACTGACAACCCCATCTAGGAACAGCCCCAAAGTCTCCCGGCTACCTTTCACCAGCCAGGACAGATATGGATCTAATTCACAACTGGTTCCCCACACCATTCCAAGCAAACCAGACAGGACCAAGCCTCCCCAACCCTAGTGGGCAAATATCAGGTGCTCCAAGGGTCTGTACCAGGCCACATGTCATTCCCATATTTATTAATGATCTGGAAAAGAGGTGACTGATTTATTGGTCAAAAAGAATTACAACCCTAAGACCAAACGTGGAATATCCGTTGCCTCAAAGTATATAAATACTACGCCCAAAACATACAAAACATTTGTCTTAGCATAATAAATATAATACGTACTTAAATATATACATTTTCCATTTAAAATCAAACCCAGCTAAGAAAATAAATAAATAAATACAATTATATGTCACAATATCTAAAATTAAATTCTAAACTGGGCAAATTAAATTAAAGCAATATGAAATTTTGTACATAAAATCCATAAAGTAGCGATTAATGGATACAATTATAATCTTGAAAATCCAGAAAGGCTGCCCGCGCCTTAATGGCTTTATCTAAGAATTNGATTAATGGATACAATTATAATCTTGAAAATCCAGAAAGGCTGCCCGCGCCTTAATGGCTTTATCTAAGAATTTAGCCAAATCTACCAACAGGGCATAGTCCTGGGTTGAAAACAACATCTGTAACAACTCAGAGTTAACTCTTCCAGGATGTATGACAAAAAAGGATTGGAGAAACTGTTGTCTCAATTTAACATACAAAGTACATTCCAGGATAACATGGGTCAGCGTCTCAACCTGAAGATAATCAAAAGGGCAAAGACATTCATCGAAAGGTATCATCTCCCTACGGCCTTCAGTAACTTTGGACAGAAAAATATTCAGGCGGGCCATAAATAAACACCTCATTCAGGCGGGCCATAAATAAGCAGAGGGCATATCCGATTTCCAATAAGTGGTCATACTCCCCACAGCAGGCAATAAATCCAGGTAGTTACGCAAAAAGAGTACTTTCCTGGCTTCACCAATGTCCTCCTGCCTTGCAACGTCATTGATCCTTGCAAGAAGTTCACTCCCGACTGCCCTAAGGCCTTTGGAGGAGAGGTAGTCAACTGAAAAGCCCAGATGGGTTATTCTATCCCTTAGCTTACTTTTCCAGGAAGACTGAAAATTATCCTTCACTAGCAAAAGGAACATCTCAGTCTGGGGGTGAAGCTCCACACAGATCCACAATGAAAGGGCATATTTTAACACCCTCATGTTCCAACTTATTGTTCCAACCTCAAGCCTGAGAGCCACCGATGGAGTCCCGGCAGGTAAGTGAAAAAGCTTACGGAACAGCATTGACTAAAGACTATTAAGGTCAACTGAGCGAATCAAAGTCCAGACTGCAGCACCATAGAGTAATTGGGAGGCAACTTTGGCCTCCAGCATCCTCAGCGCCATGATCTCCCTCCCCATCCCTTTTTGTTGGAAATAGCTCAAAATTGCCATCCCTGTGCCCCTGGCCTTGTTTAATGCTATTTTGGCCTGAAGAGCCCAGTTGTCCCTTCTATCCAGTGTAATTCCCAAATATTGGAAACTATTCACTTGTTCTAACTCTTGATGACCTATCTTCCAGCTATACTGTTCCCTACTTTGACCAAAAACCATAATTTTGGTTTTACTGTAATTGACCTGAAGAGAACTATCAGTACAAAAATCTAGGACAGCTCTGAGCTGTTTCACCAACCCTATTCTTGTCTGCGATAGTACCACTGCATCATTGGCATACAACAGGGCTGATCTGCAGATAACAGTTATTCAACATAGGAGAACGTGCGGGATACAGGAGTCTCTTGCATGGTTGTGCAATAAAATGGCAGATGAAATTCGATGCTTACAAGTGCAAAGTGATGCACATAGGGAAGAATAATCCTAGTTGTACATACACAATACTGGGTTCTAAATTATGTGTTCCCACTCAAGAAAAGGATTTCAGGAGTCATTTTGGACAGTTCATTAAAGAGATCCGGTCAATGTGCAGCAGCAGCAAAAAAGGCAAACAGAGGGTAAAGCCAGACATGCCAGCGGCCCACTTAGGCCCGCTTTGCTCCTCGGGTCGCTCTAACATGTGGTTCTTGGCCGCCAGATGTTGACCTGGGGTACACTAGGTCATGTTGTTGGCTAGCCTGGGCTCTTACCTCCGCAACTAGCCGAGGTAACAGCCTGGGATGGGGTCAGCTAGACCGGGGCAAAGTGGGCCATCCTGAAGTCTGCACATCTGGCGGCTGCCTCCGCCATGGCAGGCTGACCATCACTGGCTGCCATGGCTGCCTGTCATGGCAAGGGGTGGGGCGCTGAGTGCAGTGCAGGGGCGGAGAAAGCCGGCTGCACATTCCCCATTCTCCCTGCCCCCACGTTTTGCTGCCATAAGCCTGGCCGGGAGCATGTCTATTCTGTGCTCCAGTGGGCATGCACCCTGTCCACCCAGGCTGCCACATCCTGGGCCAGCCAGGCCGTCACGTGTGGCTTTACCCAGAATGTTAGGAATCATTGGGAAAGAGAGGACAAAACAGAAACTATTATAATCTTACTATATAAATCTATGCTATGACCACAACTTTAAAAAACTGTGTGCAGTACTGGTCACCCCATTTCAAAAACATATATTAGAACTGGAAAAAGTGTAGACAAGGGCAAGAAAAATGATCAGTGGCATGGAACAGCTTCCATATGAGGAAATGCTCAATAGATTAGGAACAAATGGATGAACTAACATAGTTTATTCAGCACTTTGGCCCTTTTCAAACAGGCTGCAGTAAGTGGGGGGATGGGTGTGTGCCCGTTTCCATGGGTGCACACCCATCTCCATGCACAGAGCAACCGGCATTGGAGCCCATTGCTCCGTGCATGGGTGATGGGTAGAGGTGGGGGGCAATGGGAGTGCGCACGTATCCCTCCCACCACGGGCACCAATCCTACGGAAGTCACCGTGGACCATTGGCCATTTGCACATGTGCAGGGTTTTTTATTATTATTTTAAACGGTTTTAATGGATTTAACTAGGGAACCAAAATGTGAATCCGTAATTAAATCTGTAAAACCAAAGAAACTAAACAAAACAAAAACAAAACCAGAATTCCCTCCGGTGTCCCAACCCTATCATATCGTACTTTAAATACCATCAAATCATTTGCTGTGCAGCTTAACTAAAAACATGTATCCCTGATATTTTAAAATGTCATTTTAAATTCTGTATTATTAATTAACTTAAACTCCCCAAACATATTGGTTAAAGTATATTCAATTTCCTTTTTCACCTACTTAAGTAAAAATAACACTTGAGAGTAAGTTCTCATTAACCTTGAGGACTTAACCAATTACTGCCCAGTAATTATAATGGAACAAGGCCAACCATTTTAAAACTAATTTTATAGGCAATTGTAACAGTTATCCATTAAAAAAGAAATCCAAACTTTTTTTTAAAAAATGACCAAAACAAAACTCACACCAAAAAAGCCCAACTTGGGAGCTATCTTAAAGAGACAGGCTAACTAAAATTAAAGGAGACTGCCACATACAGTTGGATTTATTCACTGCAATATACTCAGCACCCAAAACTCCAAATTCAAGCTAAAAGTTGTGAAGAGGATTCAGTTACAGAGGCGCAATTGCGCCTCTATTAGTTAAGGTGAGACACAGTTTCAATGTAATCTCCACCTATCTCTAACATGGGAGGATTTCTTCACTGCAGTTCTGGCTTGCAACCAAAAATTGTTGCAGATGATTTTATTAGTTATTTCGGGTCCTTAGCAAAGTGATTGGAATAGAACGGTACAGTTGACATTCAGGTATTCGCACGTGAATTTTGGAACGTTATGGTGTTCTAAATAAAAAGTTAGAAAGAAAAAATGACCACGTTAAAATGAATGGAAGAAATCCTTAAGTTGTGCATGCGTATTGTAGCTCTCCTACTGTTGTATATGCAATGCAAATCTTTTGCAGGCAATTATTCTTTAGTTAGGGATCTTAACAAAAAGTAAATGTTAGACAGTTAACGTTCTGGGCGAAGCAACTGCTGATAGTTTTGTGTAGAGAATGGGGCTTTTAATAAAAAGTTATTGTCGAAAAAATGACACGTTGAAGCAGCCCTCTCAACTGTCCCGGAGCGGGCAGGACAGCATGGGATGCAGCTATTTTAGCTGCTGTCCCATCTGCCCCGCTTAGCACTTTGCATGTCCCGAATTCAGGGTTGTGGTGACCCATTGCAGCTTGAGTGAGTGTTGCAGCGTGCACCAGGAACCTGCAGGGGGAGATGGTGGTGCGGTGCCAGGGAATGTAAAGGAAGAAGGGTGGTGGAGCTAGGCAGGCTGGAGATGCACGGGCTTTTAGACGCACATGTGTGACTCGTGCTTTTCTACTGCCACCGCTACCATTGTACAGCTAGCTGCTCTCTCTGCCTGGCCTGCCTTCCTCCTTATTCTGTCCTGTGTGCTTGGGATCAGGTAAAAACTTGAGCAGGGGCATGGAGGAGAGGATTGTGCACTGAGGAGAAGGGGGATCAGGGGAAATGAGCAGGGGGGTGTCCCTTGGACTTTGGGGGCTGTTGTATGACTGGTGGGGGGGGGTCAGATTGTCTCTTATACACATCTAGATGTGTATAAGAGACAGGGGGTAAATATGGCTGGCAGGGTGGTTCCGGATAGCCTGGGTGGGGGTAAGTATGGTTGGCAGGGGCTGCAGGGTAGTAGGGGAAGGGGGACATATCAGGAGGAGGAGGAGGGGGTAATTTCTCTCGCAGTACCAATTGAACAGGAAGTAGGAGCAGGTGGGTAGAGGAGAGTGAGAGGGGGCAGGTGAGGTGGGTAGGAGCGTGAGCTGTGGGGGGTGGGGGAGATTAATCGGAACGCACGGCAGCAGGGAAGCTGGTTTAAAGGTCCCCCGGGCAGGTAAATTCACTAGAGTGGAGCTGGCTGCCTGGGGGAGGAATTAATCCATCACCACTTCCCTGCCCCAGAGCATCCCAGCCAGAGCGCATTGGGGAAGGGAAGCTGGTTTAAATGTCCTTCAGGTGATTGGATCCAGAGTGCATCCAGCTGCCTCGGGGAGGATTAAACCTTTGGCTCGCTTCCCTGCATCCCATGCGCTGGGGCAAATTCTCTTTTCCCACTGACCCCCAGCCTCTCCTCACTCCCCACTAACCCCCAGCCTCCACATCCCTGTCTCCCCATTAATCCCCAAACAGCCCCTTCCTCCCCCACTCACCTCAGCCCCCCACATCCCCATTTCCCCCATTAACCTCCAAACATAAGACACCTTCCCACCCCATTCAGCTCCAGCCCCCCATCTCTCTCTCCATTAACCCCAAACACTTCTTCCCCATTCACCCCAGCAGCCATACCCATTTTCCCCAATAACCTCCAAACACCCTTCTGTTCCCTATGCACCCCAAACACTCTTCCCCACTCAAGGCAACATTTCGAAAACCTCATTAAATTCCAACATTTAAAAAACAAGGTTTTAAATTCATACTTAAGGCGAATTAATTATTTGTAATATTTGTGCATGTATAGATTAACTCGCAGAGTTTCAGATACAGAGTAAAAAACATTAATACATTGATTAACTCATTAAGGCATGTGAATAATAAGTAATTTAATTAATTATAGAGTGTGTGAAGTGATGTAATATGCATTGTTATGGCAGAATTGTCATGTTCTTTAAAGATGAGGGGGTGATAATTTTGAGGGAGAAAGGATATAGAGCGGTCGAAAAATAGTGATGTGATGTGGTGAAGTAATAAGTTGAAAGTATAGAACTTAAAGCATGGTGATATTATTAGATTGGGAAAATGTGAAAATATTACAAATAATTAATTTGCCTTAACTATGAATTTAAAACCTTGGTTTTAAAATGTTGGAATTCCTTTTAAAAGCTAGGTCCATTGTACATCTTCACCTATATGAATGTGGCTCGTCTCCTAACAGGGATGGACCGACGCGAGCATATTACACCAGTGCTTTGCTCTCTGCACTGGCTGCCTACAGTCTTCCAGGCCCAATTCAAGGTGTTGGTATTGACCTTTAAAGCCCTGAACGGCCTGGGCCCCGCCTACCTGCGGGACCGCCTCACCCTCCAAGTCCTGGATCGGCCCCTGCGGTTGGCCGGGGATGGCCTCCTCTAGGTCCCCCGGGTTTCTCGGGTGCCGACCTTGCGGAGGGTGTTCTCTGTGGCCGCACTGTGATTGTGGAATTCCCTCCCGTTGGAGGTCTGCCTGATTACTGACCTCCCCTCTTTCCGTAGACAATGTAAGACCTGGCTGTTCCACCGTGCTTCTCCTGAGGGAGAGGGGTGGATGGATTGGGTTAGGGTGGGGGGTATGTTGTTTTTATATTGTGTTTTAATAGTGTTTTAAATCCCGTTATTACTGTTTTAAATCATTTTAATATGTTGTTAGCCACCCCCAGATGCTTTTAGCAATCACACTTTATTATAAATAAATTATAAATAAAATATGAAAACAGAACATCACTGTAGTACAATGAGAAAAACTAAGGAAAGAGGGTCATGATTCAAGAGGGTCAGTGGCTGCAATTCCAAACTGCCTGCATGCAGATTTCATGCGCAGATGCACGTTTTGCCCCATAAAGGAGGTGCATGCTGTTTGCGTGCACGTGTGCACACATACCGTGTAGCGCATGGGATCAGCCCCAATGTTGGGCGTGACACCAGATATTCAGGAAGGAAGATAGCACAGAGCTTCCAGTTTTCCAACATACTTGTTAAATTGCATAACACATCTCACAACCTTAGATACCTTTCCTGCAATTCTGCTTGCTGCAGCCTGAGTTATTCTCAATTAAACAATTCAGCAATGCTTCTGGATTGGCAAAGCCATCCACAATATTCCATTTCCTCTACTGTACATAAACATTGCCAGTAAACTGCCAGTTACTCCAAAGTCTAGCAGAAGTAGCAGAATGTACAGTCTTAGGATTATTAATATTTAGTGATCCATGCTCAGCTCTGTACAGTGTCTGTGAGATGGAAATCAAGTAAGCTCCATGTAGCCAGGACCATATTGATGTTGCCTGATTTTCCTAAGATGAAACGATGCTTAGTGTAAATGTTAGGGAAGGCAACATTTAGTCCCGAGAAGTCCTCAAAATACATATTGCAGACAGGGCTGTTTTGACTCCTAACAAATCTACCCAAAATGGAAATAACTACCACCTTCAATGCCATTAAAAGAGATAATGCACTCCTTGGAGCATAATATGAAGCTGCAAAAGTAAACAAAGGCACACTGGATTGCTTGACTTGTGTTAAATCACTGGCAGAGAGAGAAAAATCTTAGCTGGCCAATGGTAATCCTCTTTGCTTTATGGGCTCAGGAAAAAAATTGTGGGCCAGGCTGTTTTGTGCAGAGTTACATCTGAAGCACAAATCTGCAGGATTTCAGCTTACCATATTTTGCTTTTACCAGTTTCAGAAAATGTTTTGTTACTGGTTCTTGCTTTAATACCAGAGCTGTTCCTCTCGGGAAGGGGGGGGGGGAGAGAGAGAGAGAGAGAGAGAGAGAGAGAGAGAGAGAGAGAGCGATCAAAGAATTGCAAGACTGATACAGATTCTGTTACATTTGTAGAGGGGATTTTAGAGCTTCCTCTCTGTCTATGCCTCAGCATGACATGAAGACGAAGAAATGGATCAGGCATACCCTGCGTAGGATTGTGAAAAAAATACTACTACAGTATGTGGGAGGCAAAATATTTCATCTCAAGGAAAATGTGACAGTGGAAATTTCCATTCTCTTTTGTAGTTTGTATCTGAATTTAGATCCCATCATATTGGAAAGAACACTTGCAAGTAACACTGAAAGGAATGCTTTGTATACTTCATCAGCTAATTCAGCAGATAGGCCTGTTGCTACAATAAAACTTAATTCTGTTATGGTATCTTTCATATCAATTGCATCTTTAAAAACTATTTACAGTGAAATAATACAGTCACACAGCTTAAAGCTGGAGGAAAAAATTAAGAGGCATGCCATAGCCATCACAACATTTTTCTTACAACATTCCCATCATTGAAGCCAGCTTTTTTCCCCTGAAAGAGTCTTGTGTATTAGTTGCTCACTGATTTTCCCTATCTTACATACAAGCCTTTGAAAAATGTCTACTTTGTCTCTTGCATATCCACAAGGGAATTAGTGAAGAGGATGTGGATATATTGGTAGCAACAGGAACAAAATGTTACATGTTTCAAATTGCTTACAACAGGTCATACAGGTTTTGAGGCCAAGGGAGACCACTGGTGCCATCTATAATCTTCTGTACAAATACAGGACAACTGCATTTCCTCAGTTTACTGATCTAGGAAGCCAACTAAACTTCATTTGTCTCAAACGTGTCCTTTAGAAGGGATTGGAGTCCCAATGCATGATGTGCAAGGGCAGTTATCTCCATTTGGAAACTCAGCTATCTCCATTTGGAATCAGTTCCAACGACTGATCAAACTCATTGTTTAAAAAAACCACCTGTGTCTTATTTCTAATTTCAGGTTTTTCAACTTAACTTCCAACCACTTATCTTGATTATGACCTGAACTCCTGTATTAGATTAAAGAGCCTTTTACTATCCAATACTTTATACATCCTAATCTGATCACCTCTTAAATCTCTTTTTCATGAACTAAACAGATTGAGCTCTAAGTCTTTTAACTTTAAGGCTCAGTTCCTAGCCCTCAGATCAGTCCTATTTATAAATGGCACGTATAAAGTCAAAAATATGGCCTCCTATAATTATTGTGTATTTCCCTACTCCCCTTTAGCTACCCTATATCATTACTTATTCCAAGTTCTTATGAAACATCTCAGATAATAGCACTTCATTTAAAAAAAATCTGTCACTTGACAGAGAGGGTAATTATATCTGAGTCTCATCCACTTTCACTGTTCTTTTTTCCCCTCTTAAATTTTCATGTATTTCTCTCCCAATTTCTGCTTTTTTCTACTGTCTTTACACCATTACCTTCCTATTACAAATTATTCCTCCATTTGTTTTCCCAGCTTTCACTTTGCTTATTGTTCTCAGATTCTGAGTCCCCCACTCTACCACAAGAAAGCTTTAAATCAAAAATCTCACTTTCAAACTCTGTTCCGCTGTCAGTTTCAATGGGCTAGAGTAGTTGTTCAAGCTAGTGGAATCATGTTGCTAAGCAACACATTAGCACCTTATATAAGAAAAAGGGAATATGTTCTGTGTTTCTAATGTTGAAGTAGCCCAACATGCAGAGATTAAGGGGGAATGCACAGCTCTGCTACCAAAATGGCAACGTTTCACTGGGTTTGGGGATTTTAGGGAAATGGGGTGGGTTATTAATTGAAGTGGGGGAGGCTTGGAGGGGATTTTCCATTTTTAAAAAAATAAGTAAGCAAGCTTTCCTGGCTTGTCTGGTACAAATTACCTAAAATGATACTTGTCACTTAAAGGTTTAGACTTCCCCACAACTGCAAGTTTTTATTCACTTAGGGTATTTTCAGACGTTACGAGATCATGCTCAGCCACGGTGAATTCCCCATGGGGGAGCATGATCCCGTAACGTCTGGTCAGTGTTACGCCATATGTTCACCCCTGTGAATCACGGGGTGGGAATCAGATTTACCATGCTTCCGTCCCTCCTTCCCGGAGGAGGAACGGAAGCATAGTAAATCATCCCCCCCCCCCAGTGATTCATGAGGGTGACCACCTGGCGTCTGGCCGCTGACCACGGCCCGGAATCGGCGGCCGTGCTCACCACCGATTCCGGGCCGTGGTCAATTTCCTGGAGGGGTGCAGCAGCCGTATTGGCCACAGTGCCCACCCATCTGCGGGAGGGAGGGCTGCTGGGGGAGCGTGGGGGGCGGGGCTGTACGGCCACACGTAGCGCCGCGCAGCCCCGCCCCCTCCCCAGATTCCCTGCCGGGATCAGCCGGCACGTCTGTTGACGTGCCAGTATTGATCCCAGCAGGGAATCAATAGGGTGATTCCGTGACGGGGCGAATGCCACCCCGTCACATCTGAAATCACCCTTATTTACAAATATGGGTGAGCATTGTTATCCTTATTTTAAAGATGGGGCACAGAGAGAGTACAGTTATTTTCCCTGGGCAACATAAACATAATGGATGAGCCAGGTATGTAACCCAGGGTGATTTCAGACGTTACGCGGTCCCGATTCACCACAGTGGATTCCCAGTGGGGGTGAACCAAACCACACCCACCCACCCACCCACCCGTGGTCAAAAAAAGCCCTGAACAGACATGACGGGACAGGGACCACAGCAGGGAATTGGGCCGCCAGATCATGGCCAAGGCAGTGCAACAGACATTACACTGATCCCGGGTCGGGCCGTGGTCAAAGCACCCGGAAGGCGCCGGGGCGGCTCGTCCTGGCTGCTGATGTGTGCCCTTGAAATCTCCCTCCTTGGCCTGTGTTGTTGCTGGTTGCCTGGCAGCGACGCTGCGTGCTTTGTCCCCGGCTGGGAATCATTTCCTTTGATTCCGGCTGGTGGTTGTCGGCCCAAAGTTACTTTTTGTTGGTTCCCGTCGGGAATCTCTTTGACCACGCTTTCGGAGATGGTCCAAGGGGGAGCTCCGGAAATGTGGTTGATTTTGACCCCATGTGGGTATTGACCGTGGTGAACATCTGGCGACCACCAAACAGACGTTCAGGGTGCTTTGGCCCCGCCATGGGATTGAGCGTGTTTCACTGTGGTTGACTGTGATCTCATAACATCTGAAAACACCTCCAGTTGCCCCCAGATTACGCATTTTATTCCATTCACGCTTGACTTTCTCTAGCTGTATGAGGCAATGATGATTTTATATAAAAGTTAGGGAATAGTTTACCAAGTTGAGCTCTACCAAAGCACCAAAGTGAGGAGCATATGTTGCCTAGGGCAGAGGCTTCCAACCTTTCTGGAGCACAGGCACACCATTCCTTCAGCAACATTTTCATGGCACACCACAGAGCCATACATTTAAACTGATTACAGTGCTGAAAACCCTTCTGACTTGTAACCAAAGACAAAATGAAGTGGGTATTAACTTGACTACTAATAATACAGGTTTAATGGATAATGTAAATAAATACTATTTTATTTGCTATCTATTATAACCAATGCTGTGTGACCTTGAAGTTTCATTGAGCATCTAAATTTTCAGGGCACACCTAAAAACCTGCTGAAGCATACTGGTGTTGAGAACCACTGGCCTAAAGGATGAACTAGAGGAGCTGAGTATATTTCCACCTCTAATATCTACAGCTAATGAAATCAAATCAACACAGGAGTTTGGTGAAAACCATTTGTGTCCTGAAAACATGTGACAAAACTGATCTAATATTCTGGTTTTTCATTAATTTGAAAGTGAAGCTAGAATGAGATCACTGTTTAAAAAAAGATCTCTGTTACCTCACTTCCAGCTTTCCAGTGTGGGGGGTTTTACCTGAATAATAGGTTGGACGGGCTCTTTCCAGAGTTTGGCCGATATAGGGTGAAAACAAATGAGAAATTAGCCTGCTGGATTCCAGGGTCACTCCATGGAGCCCGCGCAGTCGCACCCATCACTTCTGGGTTCTACATGACGATCAGGACAGACAGGCAGGCATCACACTCCATCCCCTTCCCCTCCTTCTCCTGATGGAGAGCTGCAGCGACCCCTGGGTAGAGGAAGCCACCCCCACTGTGGTTTTTGTCAGTTTTCTTGTTTATTTTTGCTTTGGGGAGCGCTCCAAAAAGCAAAAGTAAACAGAGAGAGTGCCTGTGAGAGCAGAGGGAGCGCTCACTCCCTGGACCACTCCAGGCACTCCTCCCAGGGGCTCTACGGTCCTGCCAGACCTGTAAGTGCACTGACATTGCGCACACCCTAACAGATGGGGGACGGCCACATGGGCGCCCATTTTCACTTCTTAGACAGCATGTGCCCATAGAGCAGGCTCCCGTTCTCCAGGATGACGATGTGAGTGGGGGGCTGCAGGGCAGGGATGGTGGGTGCAGGCAAATATCTGGCAGCCACCTAATAGATGGGCAAGTGGCCATCCATCGATGTGGGCTATTGTGGGCTACTGTCTCATCTGTCAACACCTACAGAAATACAGAGTTGCTGACCTTGCTAGCTTGGCCGTGCTTGCTAGCTGTACGCAGGCTTTGTTTGGCCAGGCATTTGTTTGCATGGCCAAGCATTTGGCAGACAGGAATAGGGTTGGGTGGGACTGGGTAGGGGGGTTTGGGGAAGAGACTTGGTTGTTGGTAGGTGAAGATAAAGGGTGATTGGGTGTGTGGCAGGGAATTGCCACAAGAGGCTGCTGTATCTTGAAGGGGAGCCAAAATGGCCCTGACAGGAAGTGACTATGTTTGGGGCATAGCTCAGGATACAAAAAGGAAGCAGCAGTGCTAGAGAGGCAGTTGGGGTCTGGACTGTTGATGGAGAAGGACCTAGGTGGTAAGCTCCTCTGAAAGGACTATGCAAAGGGGAATTGTGAGATAGCCCAAGCTGGGAAGTTTTTTATATTTATTTATTTCAGAGTATTTTATCCCGCACCCTCCTGCTCAGATAGGAGTTCGTGGCGGCTCACAACAAGCTAAACAATAAAATCAACAATTAAAATCAAGCTTAACATTTAAAACTCATTAAAATTACTAAAAGAGCAGAACCAAAACCCCTCTCCAACACCCCCCCCCCCAAACCCACCGCTGGGGGCCTGGCCTGACTGTAAGTTACTAAGGGGCTTGCTTGGGAAGTAAAGCCCAGGCTGAGAGCCTGTTGGCAGACGGAGGATGCCTGAAATAACACATGGTGGAGGACAATGTAAATGAAGTACACAACTAAGTTAATTCCCTGAGTGAGACTGCTGCTTGGGCCCTGATCCTGCATGGACTTACCACTGGCAGGCATCCACCCTATGACAGGGTGATGTTGGCGTTCTAAGAGATTTTAATGTAATGTTGTAAGCCACCCTGAGTCTAGGGAGAAGGGCAGGGTAAAAAGGTGAAAAATAAAAATAAATGTGTGAAATAACTTCAGCTGTGTCCAGGTGAAGCTACCGTAAGCTGTTTGGATTTTGTGTTGAAACACTAAGGTTTTGTCGACCGCTTTATTTGGTATTAATATGCAAGGCCTGCTTGCAGTAAGGGAACTTGAAGCAACAGTTTTCCAAAATCCATATTACATACCTCCCATCAGATGTCATTTGGCGGGATGTGATGGAAGAGAAGGAAAACACTTCTCTCAGTTAAGAAAAATTTAGAAGATAAACTATTTAGATTTAGATATTTTACCAGCAAGTGCACCAAGCTATAGAGAACAAAATAATTTTACTGTCAAACTAAATTTTGAATGAATTTATTGCAGCGTAGCCGTAGGCCATTGCTCAGACAAACAACATAATACAATACATAAATACAAGTTCATAAAATCCATAAATACCACCCATATTGGCCCTAAAAACTATAAATTGTTTACCAAGAGCACCCTGAGGATAAACTTTAGACTGGGCTTGCCACATGCGGACAACTAGAATTTACCCACATACTCACGGACAGAAGACCTACACACAGGGTCAACAGCCAAGAGCTCTTCGAAGATCGAGGCCCCTCTTAGAATATCTGAAACATAAGATCCCCGATTCGTGGAAGGGGGAGGTGCTCACTCGTGCAAGGGATATAGGCTGGCAAACTGAGTTTGCTAAAATAAGGTTATCCTCCCACATTCAAGATTTCTTGCTATATGCGCCGGCTGTGGGGCAGGTTGCCTCCTATTTGGAAGCTCCCATTTCTGCCAGAGCTAAACAGCTTTTTTCCAGCGCTCGTTTTAACACATTTCCTTCTCGAGTGTTCGAGGGTAGAATTCAGGGAATTCCATTCGTAGACAGGCTGTGTCCTTTTGACAATTTGATAATGGAGACAGTTGGGCATATTATTCTACATTGCCACCTTTATGATGGCTTACGCCAGGAATTTCTTGCCCCCATTTTGGGGAAGTATCCAGGCAAAGGTAACCAAACATTATTAGTTTTACTCTTGGGTAGTTCGGATCCAGTCATAATACAGAACGTAGCTACGTTCTTGATAAGAGCAGTCCATCTCAGAAACCGCTTTCTAAATGTATCTTCATGATGATGTAAACGATGTAAACGTAAGTGAATACTGATCACCCTATGTACGTGGGCTCTGCCGGGGTTAGCTGGTTAGCTGATTACCTTTTAGCAGTGTTATAAAATGTCTTTGTCTTGTTTATATTTTCTTGTTATTATCTGAAATGATCTAAGATCAAGCAATAAAATGATTTGATTTGATTTGAACTGAATTTTCAAAAGTGGCTTAATAGTTGAATGCATTTATTTCAGTTTAGAATAAAAGATTCTTATCTCAGCTTCTTTAGGTTCCTGGGGAAAACACTGTTATGGTTGCATTTCTAATAGTCAAAAACTAAGATGCTCCAGACTGAGCACTGTTTTTAGCAATGAGAAGGGAGAGGGAAGTGGTTGCCCTGGACCTCTCTGTAGCAGAGGCAGGCTGATGCTTAATGCCTGGCCCTTTGAGGTGGTAGCGCCGGTGAGCAGAAGGCACCAATATAATGCAGGCACTCGAGTATGGAGGGACAGCATCTGAGAGCTGCGCAGATGAGGGGGGTGTAAGGAGAAGCACCTGTGCTGGGCATGGCTGAGCTAACCCAGCAGACTCACAAGGACTGTTCTAGCCTGAGAGTGGGAGTCTGTATTTGGGTAGGAAGGAGCACTGGGGGGAGAGAGTGTAAGAGAGTCCAGAAGACCAAAGGAACTGGAGTTAGCCAAGGAGAGATGTGGTAAGCCTAACCCTGTTATTTATTTATTTATTTATATTTATTGGCCGCCCCCTCATGCCTACGGCATCTTGGGGCGGCTCACAACAGTTAAAACAACAATAAAATATATAAAACAACAATATGAATAATTAAAACTACCCCCCCAAACATTCCCCTCCCTACCCTACCCTCCCACCCTCCCCTCCAACCCGCGCCCCCCTACCCCACCCCCCTCTCCGAAGGCCTGGGCGAACAGCCAAATCTTACAGACACGTCAAAAGGCCAACAGGCCCGGGGCCAGGCAAGCCTCCTCCAGGAGGCCTGGCCACCAAGAGCGCCCTCTCCATTGTGGCCCCCCATCTAACACAGGGGACCTCCAGAAAGGCGCCCCCGGTGGACCGAACGGATCGCTCTGAGGCGCGGAGAGCGAGGCGATCCCTGAGATATGAGGGGCCCAGACCGTGCAGGGCTTTGTAAATCAATACTAACACCTTGAATCTGGCTCAGTACACTATAGGCCGTCAGTGCAGAGCACGGAACACCGGTGTTATGTGCTCACACCGCCCCGTCCCCATCAGGAGACGGGCCGCCGCATTCTGCACTAGCTGCAGCCTCCGAACCAGAAACAAGGGAAGCCCCACGTAGAGCGCGTTGCAGTAGTTTAGCCTCGAGGTGATGAAGGCATGGATGAGAGTGGCCAGATCAGGCCCGGAGAGGTAAGGTCGAAGCCGCCGTACCAGATACAGTCAGCGAAAGGAGGCTTTAGCCACCGCCTCCACCTGCCGATCCAGACGGAGGCCTGAATCCAAAACCACCCCCAGACTCCGAACTTGTATTATGTAAATTGACTGTTTATGTGGATTGTGCTTGATAAAATAAAGTCATTGAAAGTGAGTTTACCCATCTGGGTTTGGGTCTTTGGGAGGCTGGAAGCTGCTAATAATCACTCCTTCAGGGATCCAACCCTATATACCCTTCAAGTTGGGGAGGGGGAGCTGAGTCTAGTCCCCTTATAGCCTGCCAATGCCAGCTTGACCATTTCATAGCCACAGGCAGCAAGTGTGCAGGAGACTAAGGCAGTTTTTAGACGAGATGCTAACATGCATGTCCACCCAGTGGGCATGTGCGCAAACATCCATCTAAAAGTAACTGTGGGTGGGTGCGTGCTCCCATAATCCACTCACTTCCACCAAACCCCACCCATCTCCTCGCACGGAGCAACGTGGATTTTTCCCAGTTGCTCCATGCAGGGGCATGAATGGGCGGTGCCTGGGTGTGGGTGCAGACCCATTCCCCACCGCGTGAACGCCCCCTCCCACTCACAGGAAGTCCATGTGTGCTTCACCATGCATACACAGACCTGCCTCCCAGCCAGGTCCATTTAAAAACAGTCTAAGCTTTCTCTTCCCAATCTTCAAGGATGCGAATGAGGAAGCTGGTCACCATGTTCTCCTCAGTTGGTCTCTGAAGGTACATGCTGCTGGATCAGTGAAGACTCACCTGCTGCCGAGGGGACTGCTCAAACGACAGTAAAGCAACAGGCTGGACTTTTTAAAAATAAAAATTGATCTGAGCTTCTAACAGTCTTTAAGTGTCTCTGATCAAATAAGGCCAACTTTTCTGCAGAGAACATAAAAATCCTCAACTTTCTGTACTCCATGAAAGAAAAAATGGGTTTTGCAGATTGCCTCAGAAGTCATCAGATTAAAAGGTTATTTCTAAAAAGAATGTCTGTCTTTTTCCTGCTTAATATAATCAAAATTTTAAATGTATGAAACACGCATTCTGGATGAAACAAAATTATTAAAAGACTTTGGTAGCTAGAAAAATAATAAAATATTTAACCCTCACCATAAAAATGTTCAGAGAACCTTAACTACAGTGGCTCTGCAATTCCAATGCATTATTTGTTTGGTTGGGTTTGATGGGGGGCATGGAAGGAAGGAATTTTACTTTGGCCGTTTTTGCACGGATGTCACACCTCCCCCTACCCCCGGCTTGGTGTTCGGGGGGGCGTCTGTGTATACGGACGGCGGTGGGTGGGGCGATGGGTGTCCGCTCGGTGTTCGCCTGTGTGAACACCGAACGGGATGGGTGGGGGTGCATGCGTGCGTGCGTGCTCCCACGCAACACTCACCTCCATCCATCACACACCCATCTCCACACATGGAGTCATCCAGAAAACTGGAGGAGGCTCCGTGGGTGGAGATGGGCGTTTGTCCGTTTACATGGACACATACCCACCTCCACCCACTGCAGCTAAAACACCCATCCCCCACCCACCCACCTCCAGCCACATAAAAAGGGCCTACGTCTCACATTTCATGAGGTTACATATCCTTGGCTGCCAGAGAGGACCCTACTAACAGTCCTGCTTTCTTTAAAGATGTTGCTCTGCCTGAGAGGGCAGGCTATCAGTAGTGCTGGATCCCTGAAACTCCCACCCCTCCATACTGTTATCATTTGGTCTCTCCTGGGAGTTGATCCCAAGGAGGAAGGAGCATAAGGCCGAGCTTGGGCACTGAACTGGACACCCTGGTTGCCAAGAGAGGACCTCACCAACAGTCCTGCTGCCTTTAAAGATGCTGCTCTGCCTGGGGTGGAAGCCACGCCAGGGCGATGCCAAGGGCACCCTTTGACTTTGCCCTTTGAGGGTGACAGAGATGGGGCTAGAAGGACATCTGGGTAATGGCTTCATTTATGTTTCTATGTAATTGGGAGTAATAGCTGGGATTTAATTTGTGTTTTAATGGGATTTTGAAGGGTCGGACTTGGAATTAAATTAGTATCAACCCCCCAACAGATTACTGGTGAGGAAATCTTGTGCCTTAGATGCTAGGGAGCAGAGATGGGGACTGGTATAGGTTTTTGCCTGATGGAGTTTGTAAAGGGTCTTATGATTTTGTATTGTTTTTAATTATATTGTAAGATGCCTTGAGGACTTGGGGAAAGGAAGGGTATAAATCTAAATAAATAAAATATTTTGCTTAGAGTATTAGAAAAATAGAATAAGATAAATAAAATAGAAATACAATACCCTGACACTCAAGTAAACAACAAAATTTAAGTATGTTTTACACACATTAACATAAATGAAAATTAATTATTTTTAACAAATATTTCTCTTTCAAACCTGGTTTACAGCAATGACCACTGAAACAAGAACACTTTAAAAAACAAATCTCTTTTTTTTTTAAAAAGAAAAAAAAGTAATCAGTTTTTCCCTTCCATAGAACACCAGGGAGCAGAAGGGTTTGTTTAGGGGTTCACAAGAGCCCTTTTCTCCCTCTTTTAACCAAAGAACCACTGCAATCCAGATCAGCTGTCACACCAATTTAAACTGGCTTTCTTTTGTTTGTTTTTATTAAGTTAGAGGTCTCTCTTCCCCAATAACAGGGTGTGTTATTTTGTGTTGTTGTTCAGTAAGCCACAGGAGAAGGCAAAAGCAGCAGAGTATTGGTGAGCCAGCACTGACAACCACAATGTGCCAACTGGGGGCGGGGGGTAGTGCCTTTGGATCCACTGGTGAGTTTGGCAGGTCATTAAGGAAACACTGACCTCAAAACTGAAAAAGGAAAACTCTCCCCCCCCACCCCGCAACCCCTTGAGAGGCTATTCAACTCACTCATATGACAGCATGTTTTTAGGAGGAAATCTACAGGGAGTCCCCATGACTGGAAGTTGTGTCATTTATAAAATCATGGAATAAATGCAATAGAAGTACCACACCTCAAAATGGCAGTTGTCCAATTTGTTGTATTCATTATTTTAAGTTGCCCCTAGTGATTGACAATTCCAATAGACAACTGCTATTTGTTTAACAGGGCCTTTCCTAAGAGTATAAATGCCAACTTCCTATGGCGGACTCAGGCTACCCCTTCAAAGCAGTATCAGCAAGCAGTCTGATTGATTCAGTACAGCAGTGAAGCCAACAGCTTCAAGGCAGAATGGAAATGAACAACGCTGGCTTTATGGAAATTGGATTGCTGATGGAATAATTTCATGTTGTGAAAAACAGTAAGCTGCTTTGTGGTGGGAGGAAAGCTTCTTTAACCTGTTGAACAAAAGTGAGACTTCTGACCATTCCCTAGGGAGGTGTCAACAACAAGGTTTTGTGGGGTTTGTGGGTTGCTTTTTTTTAAAGTCAGTCCAAAAACGCCAAGACTGCAGTCAGAAATCTGCACAACCAGGAAAGTGACCAAATAAAGAACCTGAAGTTCGTTTCTAACTGAAAACAGCCATTTGGGTGCCATGCCATCTCCTCCACAGATTGCAGTAAGAAAAAGTCTCATTAGCATTCAACACAAAATTGCTGTTTGCATATTCCTCCACAGTTACTGTTATTTATTATGACAGAGGCTAGGAGATCAGCTATAGACTAGGCGCCATTGTGCTGGGCAGGGGACAAACATACAACAAAATGTTCCTGTCCCCAAGAAGCTTATCTTGCCTCCATATATACGGATTGTATGTGCCCATTTACAGCTTTTAGCCATATGGATAACATTTACTTTTTAAAATCTTATCAAAAAGTACCTTTTTCATGTAACCAGTGTTTATAATGTATACACTTTTTACCTACCTGTCTACTTAAATGTGTTATTAAATGAAAAGAGGAAGTTGTGGGGGTGGAGAGAGATGAATCATGGAAAAGGGAAGATAAAGAAATGGTTAATCTTATAGACGGTAAAGCACTTGTAAGCGTGACCAAACAAGAGCTTTCTACACGAGGCACTGTACGCTTAGCCTGGTTTTAGCAATGTTGCCTCAGTGCACACACCAGTGCCTGTAAGATATTTTTCTTCAATTTAACCGTGCAAAAGCTGTACGTGTGTTTGTAAGTTTTCTTTTTTTTAATCTCTACACTCATACATTTATGTACTGATTAGTTTAAATTTATATCCCTCCCTATCCCAAAGGCTCAGGGGTGGGTAACACCAGCATAAAAATAAGTATAAGTAAGGGAAACATCTAAAAGACCCAACCCCTCATAACATATCCACACAAGCCCTATCACATCTGTCAAACACCTGGCCAAATAATATGCACATAGAAATATAATACTATTTTATAGCCTTTGTTTATTTTAGTGTACCCATAAAAATAAAAATCAGAGCAAGCCAAATTAGCCCCAAGAGAGAGTTTAGACTTATCATTTTTACTAGAATAATGCCTAGGAGCTAAAATATGGATTTTAACAAACTGATTGCCAGTGCTGCTTGAATATGAATACAAACTTTTTTGTAACAAAGACTGAAAGCATACATATGAGTGTGTGTACTCACAACATCACACGCACACCCCACCACGAGTTATGGTAGAACTGAATATAGGAATTGTGAAGCGACATGGTACATTAGCTGTACTTATTTGTATATTAGCATCTGAAAGATTCTTCTAGCTTAGATTTGAATGTTGACATGTAAACAGATTGCTAATCAAGGTTTTCCCCTTGAATGCGGTGTATTACTTCTATATAAAATAAAGGGACACAAAGTCAGATTTGTCAAAGTAACCAAAAATATAGAATAATTATGGGACCAAATAATTCTGCAGTTCATAGAACATAGTTCTATAACAGCAATGCAACACTGTACATGAAATTCAAATCCTGAGAGATTATTAACATGCCAAGTACATTTGAGTAGGCTGGTAGCATTAATTTAGCTGTCTTGTGCTGCTAGTTTCTCACTTTTCCATGAACTCCTTAAAGATCAAGTACTGTATATGTAATATTGACTACGCACTTAAACTTTGTATAAAATTTCCTTTGTTCTGTCAAATACACTCTTGAGGGAACATGGCAACTATTAAAATATTAACCACAGAAGCCGCAGAGGTTTGGAAATATCCAAGCTGACTGAATTCTGATAAGGGGCTCACAAATTTGTGCAAAAGAACCAAACCTCATGGATTCATAGGCCTCAAAGGGCACAAAAGTTCACATTTGAATGAACCCAGTTTCCCATTGCCAAATTTATTTATGAGCCCATGGGCAAGGCTTGGGTTTTTATGAACTCCTGCTAGCTTAGCAGTTTACAAAAAAACAAGAGGGGGCCTAGGCTTCTACTCTGGGGCAATAACAACAGAACTTCAATGTAAGGAAACTTAATTAAATCTTTTATTAGGATATACTTTAACTGCCATAATAATTAATAATGAAAAATGAAAACTGCTGTTAAAACAAGTTCCCCATAATTGGAAATGCTGGGAGAACTCAGGGCCTTTTTAAGACAAGCGGGATTTCAATCACAGTTTAAACCTGCGGCTCTTGGACACCTCCGCGGGGGGGCTTTAGATGCTCCTCCATGAACCAGACGTTGCCCGGGCACCATTAGAAACAGCAGCGCCGGGCAACTCCTGGGTATTTTGAGATGGGGCATAGTAATACCTCGATGTATCTCTTCCTAACTCCTCCCCCTCTTCCTCCCTACCCCTGTCGGTCGGGATTCCCCAAAGCTCTGTCCTTGGCCTTCTCCTCTTCTCTATCTACACCCAATACCTAGGCAAACTCATTGCCTCCCACGGTTTCCAATACCACCTATACCCTGACGACACTCAATTCTCTCTCTCCACTTCTTCCCTCTCCCCCTCTGTTCGAGTTCGTCTCACCAACTGTGTCTCTGATATCTCCGCCTGGATGTCTCAACGCCAACTCAAACCGAACATGGCAAAAACTGAACTCCTGATCTTCCCTCCCAATCCTTCCTCTACCCTGTCAATTGCCATTGACGGGTCTCCATCCTCCCTGTCCCCCAAGCCCGTAGCTTGGGCTTCATCTTCGACTCGCACCTAACCTTCAAACCCTACATTGACTCAGTTGCCAAATCTTGCCGCTTCTCCCTCCACAACATTGCTAAGATCCGCCCTTTTCTGTCTGTCTCCTCTGCCCAAACTCTCATCCACGCCCTAGTCATCTCCTCGCCTCAACTATTGTAACCTCCTCCTTGCTGGCCTTCCCCGCTCTCACCTTTCTTCCCTCATCTCTGTTCAAAACTCTGCTGCCAAGATCATCCACCTAGCCCGTCACTTTGACCGTGTGCAGCCTCTCCTCTCCTCTCCCCTCCCCACTGGCTTCCTGAGCGTATTCTGTACAAGCTTCTCGTCTTCATCTACAAAGCCCTTCACAACCTCACTCTCCCCTACCTCTCTGCCCTGATCTCCCTCCGTACCCCTGTTCGAGCACTCCGCTCCTCTTCCATCCCCTCCCTCACCCTCTCACGCCTCCCCTGCTCCCCCAACTGCCTTCGTCCCTTCTTCCTCGCTGTCCCACACGCCTGAAACTCCCTCCCTGCCCTCGTCCGCCTTGCCCTCACCCTCCACACCTTCAAGTCCCTCCTCAAAACCCACCTCTTCCGCTCCGCCCTCCCTAACGCCTGCTAATCATCCCCACCCAGGATTATCCCCCACCTGTTATCTGTAAACTCCCAATTTACTGTAACCAAGCCAAGAACGTGTACCTGAGTTCTCACATCCTCATGAATGTCGCATCCCTTGTCTCTCCCTCTGTTCCCCCTTCCCTGTCTCCCCTCCCCCGTCTTTAGATTGTAAGCTCTCGGGCAGGGACCGTGTCTATCTTATTTTCTGTAAAGCACCAGGTACATCGCTGGCGCTATATAAATACTTATAATAATAATAATAATGGCACCCAGGCAACTTCCAGTTCACGGAGGAGCATCTAAAGCCCCCCCCCCCCTCGCAGAGGTGTCCAAGAACCGCCGGTTTAAACTGTGGTTTAAAATCCTGCTTGTCTAAAAAGGCCCTAAATTTACTCAGGGCATTTCTAGCCGTGACACAGTCCCGGGAGATTAAAGGTAAACACACAAATAACCTGCATGTTTAAATACTTCTTCTGGGAGCTGTGCACAAAAACTCCCAGATTAGTAAAACCTTGATAGGGGAGGTTTTACTAATCTGCATGTTTAGGTCCCACAGGTTTTGGATGGTGGAGGGGACCCGGAGCAGTGTACACTCTCTTTGGCTCACCAACAAACAGCTGATGCGGGGCCTGGAGCAACTCACTCTCCCCCTGCCTGTTCCCATCAGCTGTGAGTTTTTTTAACCTATGAGTCCCGTTTCCCCCCCCCCCCCGCACCCAAATCTAAAAATGTCTTGAGTCATCGCCTAACAGAGTTAGGGACAAGGAACAAATAGTTTTTTCAAGGGGTTTTCAAGCTACATCAGAAAGTTCCACTAAACCACTGCCCCTTTTTAGGAGAACAAAGGGAAAATGTCTTCAGCCAAGATGATTATCCACATAGGTTTGGTCAATCAAAGGATACAATGACCATTACCCTTCTAAACTACACACAAATCACAAATGGCAGCAGAATAAAATTTGTGGATGCACAACATCGTCCCCCCCCCCCTTTAACTAAGAGAATTTTATTCATAGTTCAGCATCCCACCTTTAGGTCACTCATCTACTATTCTGAAGATCATGAAAGATAAACTACTGTTGGTTGTGGGGAAAAAACTATAGCAACAATACAAAAATGTCTCTGAAAAACTAGTTTTGGAAACTTCTACTCCTCTCAGAGGAGGGTTCAGACACGTACTGGATATTTAGAATATTCATTTCATGGTCATGCATGCACAACAGTGTAAGACACTTCAAAAGTTTTTAATTCAATCAATTAAACAGATGTGGACAATATATTAAAGAAAGAAAAGAATGCAGAATACGAATTAATACAGATTGGTTGTTTTATAACCATTGCGGGGGTGCATGCAAGTTGTGCGCACACATACACGCATGTCATGCATACTGCTCATGCAGCGCAGGGCTTAGGACTGGCCCCACAGTCAGTACCTCCAACTGTGGGACACTGGCAAAAGCTACTAATAGATGGGTTGGAGAAAAATCAAACCCCCCTTGGGACTGTCAACTTTGGGCCTGTTAGTTTTCTGTTTATCTGATAAAATCATTAATCTCCGAGTCTGTGGCGAGGTTTGCTTTGTGGGTGAGCTTAACGCGAAAGAAACTCCCTCCAACTTCTGAGTGATATCGTTGTTACGCTAGTATTAATCATATACTAGCGAATCCTAAATTAAGGTAATCTACAATATATACTTTTTTTTACTTCGATGGTTTTATGGCTTATTTGGTTTTTGAAAAGGTAACTATTTTATTTTTGTACCTATTTTTTTATTATTGTTATATCTTGTATGTATGCCATTTTCATTATCTTGTCAAGGCCGAGGGCCAGTACAAGGAATAAACTGAATTGACTAATAGATGGAAGACTCAATATTGCAAACACAGTGCCTGAAAAACGTACCAAAAACTGATACAAGTAATAGTCTACAGCGCAAAGGAAAATACTACATAAATATTGAAATAATTTAGATGCTTTGATATGGACTCAAAAGTCTTGTACTTATTATAGGGGCTCTATTAGTTAAGGCAAGATGGAGTTTATGTTGATTTGGTGCCTATGCTTTACATAGGATATTTCGACCTGTTCGGCTGGGGAAACGACACTTTTTTTTTTTTTGCGGTATCTGTTTTTTTGTAATGTGCGTTTGGGGTTTAAAAGTAGCAAAAAATTTAATCAAGAGGGCTTCTAATCGCTACTTGATATCCGAAAAGAAAAAGTGTAGGGAAGGAACCTAAAATGTTACCCTAAGTTGCTACTGTAGTCAATGGGGGGCACGTTATTTCTGCCACATGCAAATCTCCCGTTATGCCAGCCATCTGATGTGGCTGCCTACCTAGCCACCTGCATGGCCACCTATCTATGTGTATCGATCTATCTAGTGGCAGTAGCTTGGTGGGGGCAGGGCACACAGCTAGGCGGTCAGGCGAGGGGGGGCAGTCCCATCCACCACCCAATGCTGCTGCCTCACTGCAGCTCCTATCTCTAGTGCTCCTCCTGCTGCTGCTATACTTTTCAGTTTTAAAGGCCACGCACTACCGGCAATGTGTGTGCACATTTTGGAACCACAGCCAGGTTCCCTACTCCAGCAGGCTGGGAACTGCTGTCTCAACATGCTGGTGTAGTGAAAATGGCACCGGACCCCCAAGGGGCTGGGGGAAGAGGATTATGCTCCAACAGGAGAGGAAGACGGAACAGCAGGTGGCCTCCAGCCAGCTGAAAACGCGGACAGCGAAGAGGGCGGTGATTATGAGATGTGGGCCAGAATACAGGCGTTGGAGCGCAAGTTAGGCGCAATGGCGGACCGGAGAAGGGGAAACCTAGAGCAACCAGCGGACGGACCGGGGCGGGTTCATGAAGGTGAGCATAACTGGGAGGAATGGGGTTTGGAACGACAGACACATTGGTTGGCATCCACCGATCACTGGCTGTAGCAGCAGTTGGGAACTCTGGGGGTGCAGGGAGGCTCGAGATGGAACATTACGGGGACATAACCAGGAGGGGCTGAGGCCGATCCACAGGGGCACTGTAGCCTAACCAGTCAAAGGGGTAATCAACGACCAGGAGCACAGATGCTCTGGTAGAACGGGACCTGGGTAAAGGTCACACCAATTCCCCCTCCCGCCCCCCCCCTGGGGTACCGAGCAGTGGGTAGTGGTTTCCTATCCGGGTCCATGCAGGGGCCAAGGGCGCTACTCGAATCAGGAGTGGGGCCCAGGGGATCTCGAACTTTATTGGCACTGCAGCTGATCGCCCTATCCCAGCACAAGGGGGAGGATATTCGGAACTCTCCACCCCGATTGGAGAACACCTGGTCTATGCGACCAGGGAGAAGATATGGAAGGGAGAGTATACTGACATCTTCGCTCTCTTGTTCAGAGATCCCATTGTGGATCCAGCTGAAAAAGATGACCAAAAAGAAAAGGAGAGATTCTGTCGACCGAAGGCCGATAGGAATTGGGCAAATTGGTCATCAGCATTTTCGGTCTATTTGAGGGTAATCTTGGAGGTTTTCCCTGAGTGGGCTGTAGAGCTGCTTAAGTATGCCGATATAGTAAAAAGGGCAGACGGGGTTGGCCCTCCCGGGGCGTGGCTCAGGTATGACAAGGCATTTTGGCATAGAGCAGCTTTCACACCTGGGTTACGCTGGAACTGCCACGCCCAGGACTTATGGTTGGACTGCATGGTCAATACGACCAATGCACCCAAAACAAACAGTGGGCACATATTGGTAAAGGGCGGGGTTGCCCCAGCCAATGATCCAAACAGGCAGGATGGTTGAAAGGGAGGAGGGGCTATATGTTGGCAGTACAATCAAAACAGGAGATGTACCTGGTCTTCGTGTAAGTTCCGGCATGCCTGCTCGCTGTGCGGAGGAGCTCATACTGTCTCCGCCTGGTACAGGGGAAAACCAATGGGAGGCAAACACAACTAGCAGGGATCGGGATTGGGTACAAACAACCAAGGCAGACTACAAGGTACCGGCAGGGGAAAGGGGCCCAACCCCAATTAATGTCCACAGATTGGTGTCGGTTTTGTACCACCACGCCGAAAGAGCGGAGGTGGATTATGTTGTTAATGGTTTCGAGTTTGGTTTCCCAATACCTGCAGGAGCGGTACAAGTGAGGCGCATTCCTCCTAACCTAAAATCAGTTAGAGGAATGGAGACGGTTGTGAGGGAAAAGATCAGGAAGGAAGTGGCGGAAGGGAGAATAGCGGGCCCATTTTCTGGCCCCCCTTGAGCAATTTGTGGTATCTCCCTTGGGGATAGTACCAAAAAGGGCCCCAGGCGAGTTTCGACTCATTCACCACCTGCCATATCCGAGGGGACACTCGGTTAATTATGCTATACCAAAGGAGTTAGCAACCGTACGGTACACATCGTTTGATGAGGCGGTGAACAGAGTGAGGCGGCAAGGCCCGGGTGCTTTTTTAGGAAAAACGTGACGTAAAATCAGCTTTTAGACTCCTGCCCGTTCATCCTGGCAGTTTTCATCTTTTGGGAATGAAGTTTGAAGGGTCCTACTATTACAACAGGGCAATGTCAATGGGATGTTCGATTTCCTGCTCTGCCTTTGAGCGTTTTAGCTCACTGGTAGAGTGGGTATTCAGGCAGAACATAAGGAAGGGAGATGTAGCAAAATATCTGGATGATTTTTTGCTCATTGCCTCTTCGACCCCGGGGGAATGTGACCGATTGTTGACGGAATTCACACTACTGGCAGCACACTTGAGTATCCCACTAGCGTCGGAAAAGACCGAAGGGCCGACCACTAGAATTACCTACTTGGGGACAGAGAGTGATACAGTACGCATGTTGTCCCGCCTACCGGAGGAAAAGCTGGTGGGCCTTAAGGAAAAGACACGGGGGTGCATGGGAGCCAAAAAGGTTATGATGTGCATGTTACAATCCCTGGTAGGCAGTCTAAATTTTACTTGCCGGGTAGTGGCCCCGGGGCGGGCATTTTTATCCAGGTTATACACACCACTAGCCGGGAGCCCCCCACAGTACTACCACATGCGGGTCACCCGGGGGATGAAGGAAGATTTAGAGACATGGTTGGCTTTCCTCAGGGATTTTAACAGGGGTGAGTTTGGGGCTGGATAAAACACGACTGGGCAAACAGCTCCAGGTGCATTCCGATTCAGCCGGGGGTGCGGGTTTCAGTGTATACTTTATGGGTTGCTGGTGTGCTGCCACGTGGCCAACATCGTGGAGGGAGGCAGGGGTCACACACGATTTGACATTCCTCGAACCTTTCCCTATAGTGTTGGCTGTAAGATTATGGGTAAGGGAGTTTGCTAACAAGGTGGTTACTTTCTGGTGCGATAAAATAGCTGTAGTGCATGTGATTAACACCATGTCGTCCCATTCAAGTAGGGTGATGAGGCTAGTACGGGTAATGGTACTCGAATGTTTGGAGCACAACATACTGTTCACTGCACAGCACGTACCCAGAATTGACAACAACATAGCAGATGCACTCTCTCGATTACAGATGGACTGATTTCGAGAGCTAGGTCTGTCCGCCACACCCAACCTAGAACCGTTACACCAAGGTATTTGGAACATTGGAGAGTAGAGTTGAGAAAGATTGTGTGGGGATCCTTGGCCCCATGTACACAGACCGCTTATGAAAGGGCATTCATGGAATTTCAGGGGTTTAGACGCAGCCGGGGTTGGGGGTTAGGCTTCCCTATCCCGGAGGATGAATTGCTGCAATTTCTTTTGCACTTGAGATCCAAGAGGTTAGCGGGCAGGACTATAGCGGTTAAAGTGACTGCCTTGGCGTTTGTGAGATGCTTAGAAGGGCCCCCACCCCCAGATAAGGGATTCTTTGTGAAAAGAATGATCAAAAGTTGGGCCAGGGAATCAGAGCAACACAGCTACCTATCTCTCTATCGATATTGAAAGCAGTGTAAGGCACTGCCGGGGATTTGTTTTAACCAGTATGAGGTTTTATTGTTCTCAATGGTGTTCAAGGTTATGTTTTTGGGGGCTTTTAGGGTAAGCGAAGTGGTAGCTGAACATAAGTCGGACTATTCAGGGAGGGCATTGGGGTTACACGACATACAGGTTGGCCTAGACGGGTTGCAGATAACCCTGCAGCACTCAAAAACAGACCAAAAGGGGTGTGGGACCATCGTGAGGCTGAAGCAGAACAGGGAACAGGAAACTTGCCCAGTACATGCGGTCAGTACTTACACGAATGCCCGCCCTCCAGGGAGGGGTAATCCTTTTATTCACAGTAATGGGATCCTCTTGACCTGACATCAGTTAACTGTAGTATTAAAAAGGGCATTGTCAGCAGTGGGCCTCCCTACTGAGATATATCGAACACATTTATTTAGGATTGGGGCTGTAACCACAGCTGCAGCTGCAGGAATGACCGAGAAGGACATTAAAGCTGTTGGGAGATGGTGCTCTAGCGCCTTCCAGAGGTACATACGACCTTTCCCTATTATCTAACCTGTCCATTTTGCATCCTCCTAGGCCCCAGGTACCAGCAAAGACTCAAGACGGTGGTATGGATTGTCGGCCACAGTTTGGTCCACCGGGCTGGACAGGCAGCGCAACACACACAAAAGGGGACACAACTGGGCCTCTCAGACAGGGCTAAGATAGTCTGGTTGGGCCGTGGGGGCATGAGATGGGAAGAGTTGGTTCCAATGTTAACTAAAATGCAACACCAACCACAACCACAAATTATACTACTTCACTTGGGAGAGAATGATTTGAGGGTAATTACTGGGGTCAGTTGAATAATTAGAATAAAAATGGGCATGTTAAGGATTAGGGTAGGGACTAGGGTATTGTGGACATGTTTGGTACCACGGCTAAATTGGGGTAATGAGGTTAACCCTACGAAAACTGATAAGGCCAGGAGGAACGTCAATCGTGAGATTACTAAATGGTGGACAGTCTTAGGTGGAACCTGTATATGGCATGAGCATGTGACCCACAGGCAGCCAGACTTATTTTTGAAATATGGGGTTCATTTAGCCAAGCAGGCTAACACGTTTTATTTAGCTACTTTAGCAGCGGAGTTGAGGAACTTGATTTGAGCGAAGGTTGGTGGGGATGGTGCAATCCAGAAGGGTTGCCCCATCCTGGTGGCGGGGGTCCAGTATAGTTAATAGGTTGTAGGTTAGGTAATTTTATGATAAAGTAAGAGTCATCTCCATAAGAGATGGGGGTGCAATTCCTGGTGATGAGCAGGGCATGGCTAGCACCGGGACCATGCCTCTGGGAGGGCTGTCAAGCGGGGGAAAGGACAAGCATGGCCCTCGAACTTAATGACACCATTCTCCTTACTCGTGCCCACACGGGCAAATGGTTCCCCCCTTTGGCCTTGGCCAGGGAGCTGTTCGAAGGGGAAGTTTGGTAAAGGTTATGGGGCTGGCACTGGAGGGCATATCCACGTCAGTCACCGGTTTTAAATGTTGGCAAGGTTAATCAGGTTAAAATACTGGACCCAGGATTGCTTAGTAGCAATATCACCAACTTTCTCGCTGTGATTGGATTAAAGAGTGTGGCCATTTAAATCCATTACTGTCTCCGTGTCTCATTTCGGGGGTGCACCGGCAAAAGCAACGGCAGCAGGAGGAAGAGGCAGGTGAGTAGCAGCCTCGGTCTGTCAGTAGCCGCATGTGAGCCCAGTGAATGTGAGGTGTGTGTGTATGTGTGAGGGAGAGAGAGAGAGAGAGAGAGGGTGCGTGTGTGTGAAAGAGGAGTGCATGTGTGAGTATGTCTCATATATGATTATGTGTGTCTCATACATGAGTATGTGTGCACGCCTGTGTCTCTGTCTGTCTGTGTGCGCACGTGTGCCTGTCTCTCTGTCTGTTTGTGCATCCGCCTTTGTGTGTGTCTGTGTCTGCCTGCCTCTCTGTGTGGATTCGGGATGTGGATTAGGGATCTGCAAAAGCAGACTGGTTTGCGTCTCCAGTTAACATGGGCATATTGTTCAAGAGGAATCACACACCCATAAGACCATTAACAAATGACAGAGTGCATCGTTTACCGAAGAAGCAATATACACTGTATATTAGAATCATGAATGATGAAGCTGGAATTGACCTGTCAGGACATCCCATTACCCTGGAATACAGACAGACACCTATCAGAGAGGATGCACCAGATACAGGGGTGTAATAATCCAATTGCTTGCTTGTCTCTGGTGAGCATATTTTCAGAGCTGGCAATTTGATTTTTAGAGCCCTGGGCACCCTTTCTTGCCCAGTAAGTTCCAGCCTGGCATGGAATTTAATTATTATATTAATTCCTTGTTGTAGAGTGTGTGTGTGTGTGTGTGTGTGTGTGTGTGTGTGTGTGTGTGTGTGTGTGTGTGTGTGTGTGTGTGTGTGTGAGTGTGAGAGAGAGAGAGAGAGAGAGAGAGAGAAGAANGCTAAGTGCGAGTGGGGCTGTTTTGCGGTGGGGGTGGGTGGGTGTATGCACGCACGAGCATGTGTGTCCGCCTCCTAGCGGGTGCCTGAGTGTGACAGCAGGGTTGTGGTGCAGGGAATGTGTCTGCTTGGGGGTGCCTGAGTGCAAGGGGGTGGGGGTTTGTGGGAAATGTGTGTGTGTCTGCTTGCTTGGGGGTGGCTAAGTGCGAGTGGGGCTGTTTTGCGGTGGGGGTGGGTGGGTGTATGCACGCACGAGCATGTGTGTCCGCCTCCTAGCGGGTGCCTGAGTGTGACAGCAGGGTTGTGGTGCAGGGAATGTGTCTGTATGTGTGCGTCTACTTGCTTGGGAAGTGGAGCGGGGGGGGAAGGAACTATCTGTTATTGGACAGATCTTTCGAAACAGATGCATGTATTTTTGCTTTATGTTTCCATCCTTTTATAGGTCCATTTAACCTTGATTAACAGAAGCAAACTTACCTATACAAAAAAAAAAAGGTGCTATGGTGAAGGATGCAGTGTGGCTTCCTAGCTTGAATGGTAATGTTTGGCCAGATGGCTGACTTAAAGCAAACAGAGCTTCCCATGCAGCTTGGTTAAACTGTGCACTGCATCTTGTATGGACCAAATGCAGACAATACTGGCTGTTTCTTTCTGCAGAATGTCAATACTGGGAGGGGAATGGGGTTTGTGTTGAGCTAATCTTGTTATTCTGTCCTGTGGTGGTGGTGGTGGTGGTGGTATTTTTTCCGGCAGTGCCAGACCAAATATAGTTTCGTATTGTGAGCAACGTGCATGGTGCAGAATAGTCTTGATTAGCTACAGGTACCTGCCTCGAACAAATTACAGTCTTGAATGTACAAGGGAGAGGAGACAAGGGAAAGGGGAAAATAGGGAAAGACGGATACATCAATGAAGATGTAAAGTTGCAGGTGCATCTGCTTGGCTTAATTACAAGAGGATAAAATGAATAAGGAAAAGTGAGCAAATCTGTGAGGTATATATTTGTAAGTGAGAAGCAAACACAGCTTCTCCCAAGTAACTTCCAAGCACCCTGACCCCCATGTCATGCAAGGATCTGGTGTACTACACAGCAGAAACACGAGTCACTCGTACGAGTCGCTAATGCATGACAAAAATAAGACTAAGGGTCAAAAACTGCTAGCTCACCTGCCCATCTGGTTTGATCAGGAAAGTCACCCATGAGCATTCCTCCATGAGCACAGCAAAAAAATTCATGGAGGGGCCGAAAGAGTCAGAGTTGGGCTAAAGCATTCCCAGGGTTGGGCTAACCTGATCCTTATATGGCATGGGAGTTAGGGTGCCATTACAGTGGAGAAGCAAAGCAACAACAACAACAAAATTATTTATTTATTTATTTATTTAAAAGTTTTTCTATCCCTCCCCTCCTGCCACGGCAGCTCTGGGCGGCTTACAAATACTAAAAACATCAATTAAAACAACATAAAAGGAGGGGAAATAACTCAGCCCACCCCACCATCCCCATCCCGCCCCTTACCTCTCTCCTCTGCCAAACATCTGGCGAACAGCCAGGACTTACAACTTCTCCAAAAGGAGGGAAGATCCGGGGCCAGTCGAGCCTCTACCAGAAGGGAGTTTCACAGCCGTGGCGCGGCCACCGAGAATGCCCTCCCCTGCGTGGCCCCCGGAAAAACTAGGGGGACCTTGAGCAGGGCACCTCCGGATGACCGCAGGGGCTGATCCAGGACCCGGGGAGTGAAGCAATCTCGCAGACAGGCAGGGCCCAGGCCATTTAGGGCCTTATAGGCCAAAACCAACACCTTGAATCAGGCCTGGAAAACCACCAGCAGCCAGTGCAGAGAACGGAGCACTGGTGTAATATGCTCCTAGCGTCCCAGTCCCACTAAAGGATGGACCGTCACATTCTGCACCAACTGCAATTTCCGAGCCATCACCATGGGTAGCCCCATGTAGAATGTGTTACAGTAATCTAGTCTAGAGATGATGAAAGCATGGATAACAGTGGCCAGGTCAGAGTCTGAAACAAACGGCCGAAGCCATCACACCAGATGTAAGTGGCAGAAAGCACTCCTTGCCGCAGCCTCCACCTGGAGATCCAGGCAGAACTGCGCATCGAGGAGCACCCCCAGACTCCATACCTGGAAGGCCAATGGAGGGCAGACCCCATCAATAATGGGCCACCAACTCCATCGTCTTACCCACTAACATCACCTCCATCTTGTCTGGATTCAGCCTCAGTCGATCAGCCCTCATCCAGTCCCCCACAGCCACCAGACACCGAGTAAACACAGAGACTGCCGGGCCTGGGTCTGTTGAAAAAGAGAGGTACAGCTGGGTGTCATCAGCATATTGATGACACCACACATCGAACCCCCTAATTACCTCACCGAGCGGCTGCATATACACGTATGATACTTGTCAAAAACAAGGGGAAATTTACAAACCGGAAACCTCCCGTTTAAGAAAATAGTTAAGGCTTGAATAATGTCTTCCAACAAAACCTTTTGGGGGAGGGGGACAAAATTTCCAAGCAAAGCCTTTTACAGAAACAACCATAAACCCAAAAGCATGGAAATTGAAGTTTAAGCCTCGAAACACAACCCCTTTTCCCACCCCTTTTCCCCCGAGTCGCTAACTCACAAAGCACTGTGACCTCCCCTTAACTAGTGTACCTTGTTTGGTGCTACATTGTGTTCACAATACAAGATGATGCAATTACTGTTCCATTAAATGGTGCTTTTAATGATTTGTGTGGATGCATTTCGTAATACCAGAAGATGCATTAAGTGCATGACTGCTAATTCTAAATGTTGTTTTGTCACTTTGATGTCAATTGCGCTGAAGATGTCACTCTATTTGAAGTTGTTTTACTAAGTTGTTCCTTGTTTAAAAGTGTTGTTTTTTTTTAAATATAATACAACCTATTATCAATCTTTACATACAATTTGCTGGAGAAATTGTGGTGGTTAGACCTGCTTTATCTTTCAGGACTAAGATTAAGTCCAGCTTTATCTCACAGGACTTTTCTAACAAAAAAGTCAAGTAAGAAAAGACAAAATATTTCTTTCAAGCAAGTAGTGTCAAATGTTTTCTTTTGCACTAGGTGCACTAGTTAAAGGTGAGGTCTGGTGAGGTTGCAGCTCATCTGCATACGCTCCCAGCATCCTCGGCTGTCATCGCTCGAGGACCACCACAACTCTCCTGGGGCTTGGCCTTCCTGTCGCCCCACCCTCCACCGACCAGCGGGCCAAGGACTGGTGAGATTGCAGCTCGTCTGCATACGCTCCCAGCATCCTTGGCTGTCATTGCTCGAGGACCACCACGACTCTCCTGGGGCTTGGCCTTCCTGCCGCCCCA
>QEPC01013874.1:4635479-4671890 GCA_003113815.1 Sphenodon punctatus | reverse complement strand
GCTGTACAGAACATAGAAATAGACGCGGTCCCTGCCTGTGGCTTACAATCTAAAAGACAAGGAGGGGGAGACAGGGAGAGGGGACAGTGGGAGAGACAGGGGAGAAGACAGACAAACATTCAAGCAGGTGCGAAGACTCAGGTGCGCGTGCTTGGCTTGGTTACAGTCAGGTTGCAGCAGTCTGCAGAGGCGGGCAGACAGTAGGTATATGGGAACGACTAGCAGGCATTGGGAAAGGCAGCGAGGAACAGGTGGGTCTTGAGGAGGGATTTGAAGGAGCGGAAGGAGGGGGCAAGGCGGATGTGGGCAGGGAGGGCATTCAAGGCATGGGGAGGCGGCAAGGGAGAAAGGTCGAAGGCGATTAGGTGAGCAGGAGAAACAAGGGAGAGGGAGGGAGGGTGACCCACTCATAATAAAGTGGTGACAGCATACTTCAATTCCACAGAAAGTTATGTAATAAGTCCATATGGGAGTTGTCATGAATAAACACATTGATGAAGTTTTACTCTGTGGAGCTGGAGTAGCAAGTTTTGTGTTCTTTTCTTTTTACATTCTGACCATCTTTGAGTGATTTATCCTGACACTGAAGTTGGCTGCCTTTGACAGGAGGGTACAACTGGTCTACCCAGGTTTCAGCTGCCAGGTTTTGTAGAAACTAACAAACATGTCTTTGTTGGATACGCTTAGCAGAAAGGAAGCTGTTTAAATCAGCAGGTACAGTTAAAGCAACAAGAACACTTAAAATTACAGGCACTTTTACCCCTACATCTAGAAAAGGTTTTGCAATGCATTATAAGGTTTTGCATTGTCTCCTATATACATACAGTTGCAGGTGACTTGTTTTAGTCACCTGCAACCGTGTGTATATAGGAGACAATTCTTGGCATAAACTTAGGTAAAAAAAACAAATTACAAAACTTACAAAGTATACTAAGGAAATTTTTTAAAAAACAAAACAAAAGAATTTCTATAAGAATAAATCACCATCATCATCAAAGATGATTCAGTGATTTAACAAGCTGGAGAGCTACTATGTAAAGGCCAGTTGCTGCCAATATGTCATTGCTTCCCAGAACATTCTCTTGGGTTATTTACAGTTCCACAGAATCAGCACTGAACCAGGTTAATAAAAAGGAGACAGGGTAAACAATTATGTAGTGAATTTCATCTGCAAACCTTAAAGCATTTCATAAAGGAAAGCAAGCATCATTTGCTACATCACAGAGGAGAATTCTGGCTGAGGGAGACACTCAAGATCCACCCTTTGTGCCCATGGGCCCTTAACCCACACAACCAGATACCAAAATCCCAGGCAGAATGCTCTGTCTCCCTCCAAGCACAGCGGCACTGCCTTCTGCATGACTTCAGGATCTCCTCCTTTGCCCTCCGGGCTCCCCTCCCTCACCTTGCTGCTGCTGCTGCTGCAGTGCCACTGCTGCTTCCTGAGCGGAAGCAGCAAGAAGGTGGAAAGAGTCAGACATAGCAGGAGCAACATGAAAGCAGAACAGTCAGACACAGCAGCGAGATGAAAGGGAAGGCCCCAGAGACAGGAGAGCAAACAGCCCTAGCTCTGAGCAGGAAAGTCTCCCCCAGAGAACTAAGGATGAGTAATCTCCCCTCACCCTGGCTTTCCAAGCTTATTACTTCAACTTCCTTGATCCATCACAGTCTAGCTTCCTTCCGGGTTATGGCACGGAGACTGCACTTGTGGTCTTGGTCAACGACCTCTCCTGAGAGCTGGACCAGGGTCATTCGACTCTGTTGATTTTGTTAGATCTCTTGGCTGGATTCGATATTGTTGATCACGAGTTGTTGGTGACTCAGCTGCGGGACCAGGAAGGGATGAGGGGGAATGTTCTTATTTATTTGTTATATTTATATGCCGTCCCCTCGTACCAACGGCATCTCGGGGCGGCTTCCAATATACACTAAAAACACTTTAAAATCACCTTTTAAAATTACAATAATTCAACAAGTTTTTAAAAAAAAACTTTACCCTAATTTAACCCACCCCTCCCTCCCCACCCCCTAAGGCCTGGGAGAACAGCCACGTCTTGCAGGCCTGCCAAAAGGCCAGCAGACTTGGGGCCAGGCAGGCTTCCTCCAGGAGAGAGTTCCACAACCGCGGCCCTGCCACCGAGAACGCCCTCTCCATTGTGGCCCCAGCCTTACGCGGAGGACCTCCAAGAAAGCGCTCCTGGTGGACCGAAGGGGTCGCCCTGAATCGCGGAAGGCGAAGTGGTCCCCGAGATATCCAGGGCCAAGACCGTACAGGGATTTATAGATCAACGTCAACACCTTGAAACTGGCTCGGTACGTTATAGGCAGCCAGTGCAGCGCACAAAGCACAGGTGTCATGTGCTCACGTTGACCCGTCCCTGTTAAGAGATGGGCCGCCGCATTCTGCACTAGCTGCAACCTCCGGGCCAACATCAAGGGAAGCCCCACATAAAGCACGTTACAGTAATCCAGCCTCGAGGTGATGAAGGCATGGATCAAAGTGGTCAGATCAAATCTGGAGATGTATGGGCGCAGCCTCCGTACCAGATACAGCTGGCGGAAAGCCGCCTTTGCCACCACCTCCACCTGCTGATCCAAGCGGAGACCCGAATCCAATAACATCCCCAGGCTCCACACCTGTTGGGCCACAGCAGGGCGCACCCTCTCCAAAAGGGGGGCCAACACCTCCCCTGCTCTACCCACCATCATCACCTCCATCTTATCAGGATTGAGCCTCAGTCTGCTCTGCCATAACCACTTCGCAACGGCCTCCAAACACTGGGACAGCACAGAGACAGCAGGACCTGGGTCGTTTGAAAAGGAGACGTAAAGCTGGGTGTCATCAGCATATTAGTGGCAACGCACACCAAACCCTCTCATGATCTCCCTCAAGGGCTGCATATATACATTAAATAATAATGGAGACAGGAGTGAACCTTGCGGAATGCCACAGTCCAGGGCCCGGGGGCTAGAAGTCTCTGCCCCCAGGACAACCCGCTGGGTCCTTCCCGAGAGGAATGACTGGAACCATCCAAGGACAGTCCCATCCAGACCCCCCAGGTCACGCAACCGTCTCACCAGCAGTCCATGGTCCACTGTATCAAACGCGGCCGAGAGATCTAGCAGGACCAGAAGTGTAGAACGTCCTGCATCCATCTTCCGGGAGGGTACGTCCACCAAGGCCACCAATGCCGTCTCTGTACCATAGCCAGAGCGAAACCCCGATTGAAATGGTTCAAGGAAACCGATGCTATCAAGATGAGCCTGGAGCTGCTGAGCCACTGCCCGTTCAATAACCTTCCCTAAAAAGGGAAGGTTAGAGACAAGCCGGTAGCTGGCGAGTGCGTCCACATTCAAAGATGACTTCTTCAGCAGGGGGCACACCACAGCCTCCTTGAGACCGGGGGGGAGGGAAAATCTCCCCTGCCAAAGGAACGCATTGATTACCCCCGCCAGCACTGTCCCCAATGTCTCCCGGAAGACTTTCACCAACCAGGACGCACATGGATCTAATTCACAACTAGTGGCTCTGCCAGACCCCAGGACATCTACCGCATCAGCTGGTATCACTTCCTGAAACTCATCCCAGAAAGATGTACCAGACCTCCATCACCTCATGCTCCGTTTCTACTGTTCCTAAGCAATTCTTGAATGGTTCTGCTCTTTTCTGGTCGGGAGAACTCAGCGTGTGGAGTCCCACAGGGTTCCATCTTGTCCCCTCTCTTGTTCAATGTGTATATGCAGCCTTTGGGGGAGGTTGTTAGCGAGTCTGGCGTAAGGTGTCATCAATATGCTGAGGACACCCAACTATATCTCCCATTTTCATCAGACCCAGGTCCAGTAGTCTCAGTGCTTACCCGGTGTTTGTCAGCTGTGGGGGACTGGATGAGGGCGAACCACTTGAAATTAAATCCTGACAAGACGGAGGTGATGGTTGTGGGGAAAGCCAGAGGAGTGATGGCCCCCGTCATTGATAGGATTTGTCCTCCCCTGGTATCCCAGGTCCGTAATCTGGGGGTGCTCCTTGATCCACAGCTCCGCCTGGATGTCCAGGTGGCAGCTGTGGCAAAGGGTGCATTTCCCCAGTTACACCTGGTATGTCGGCTTAGGACGCATGTCTCGGACTCGGACCTGGCCACAGTCATCCATGCTTTTATTACCTCGAGATTAGACTACCGTAATGCACTCTACATGGGGCTATCCTTGGTGACGGTCCAGAGAGCGGCTCATCTCCTGAAGGGGACGGGCTGACGCAAGCACATTACTCCAGTGCTCCATTCTCTGCACTGGCTGCCGATAGTCTTCTGGGCCCAATTCAAGGTGTTGGTGTTGACCTTTAAAGCCCTAAACAGCCTGGGCCCCACCTACCTGCAGGGCCGCTTCACCCTCTGGATTCTGAATCGACCCCTGCAGTTGGCCAGGGGTGCCCTTCTTGAAGTCCCCCGGGTTTCCCGGGCACCTGTCAGGACGCACGCCGCCTGAGTTGGGCCAGCAGCTTGGGTTCCGCTGCCTAGCAACAGCCCGGCGGGCTGAAGTTCTGGGAGCGTTGGAGGCACCGCTGCAGGGGGGTGGAGCTACCCCACTCTTCCAGGGCGCTCCAGACCCCACCCACAGCATGCTACGTGCGGCGCAAAGCTCAGAGGCGGGTTGGGGCCCCGCCCTGAGCACACCGGCTCCAATTAAGGTCATTTACTATAAAATGAACCGGCGGGGTCAGGAGTTGCCGCCGGTAATCATTCGTGAGAGGTTGGCCCTGGTGTCGCCTGAGTAGTTTCCTGTCTGACCTTGTTGGGGATATTGAATAGAGCGAGTGTTCCTTGTGTTTCCTTTTCCCTGGTGTGAGGCTGTCATAGGTTTGAGCGTGTGTTACCGTGTTTGTCTTGTCTCCCTCTCCGTGTAAACGTGAAGTGTGATCTTGGTGTGTGGGCTACCCGTCCCCTTACTCCGTGCCCTTAGATTCCTCCCTGTATATTCCTTGCAAGTCCTTCCTATAGAGTATAAGCCCTTTCCCTCACCATCCCCTTGCTCCCTGAACGCCTTCCTTTTTCCTTCTCCCCTACCTGGGATCCCTCCTCTCCCCCCCCCTTTTCCCTCTCACTCCCTCTTGCACAGTGCCCTGGGCCCCATGGAGATCCCCGAGCGCCTGGAAAAGTCCCTTGTGTTGTCCTCGTTTCTCGGGGCAATTGGCTCCCTCTCTTTCCATCCCAATGATGAACCGGGTTGCCAGCTGAATAAGGGGGAAAGCCCACACAAGACCCTGAGGGACCTTGTTACCTTCGATAGATACTCCCTTAAGAGAGAAAGCCGCCCCTTTGTCCTTGTCCCCTACTCCTTCCCCCTTTTGTCTCCCTTTTCGGATTCCCATTCCCTCTCCTCCCCCTGGGGAAAACTGTTCCATTCCCCTGCTCTGCCCCTTAGGCCTTCCCCTTTTCCCCCTTCCCCTGTGACAGAATTACCGGCACCCTTTTCCTTTTCCAACAATTATAGCTTCAGACCAACAGATCCAAGAGCTCATGCTCGCGGTCCAATCCCTTACAATGGTGGTGCAGGACCTAAAATCTGAGAATAAGGAACTCCGGGCACGATATCGAGCCTTACATGAGTCAATGGATCAGTCTCCACCCTTTCCCATGGAGGACGAGGAGGGTGTGTCTAAGGGAGCCGCTAGATCCTCTTCAACCCCACCTCCATTGGCTCCTGCCCCTAGAGAACCTAAAGCCCCACGCCCAGACAAATTCTACGGAGATAGAAAGGTATGCCAGTGGTTTTTGGCCCTTTGCAACCTCACCTTTCAAACTCAGTCCCTTACCTACAATTCAGACCAATCAAAAGTGGCTTACATAGTAGGACTATTAGGGGGAGTAGCCTTGGATTGGGCTACCCCTCTCCTAGCAGCCGATGATGATTTACTGCGTAACTATAAGGTTGTTTTTTTAAACAATTCCGTTTTTTGTTTGATTATCCTCATAGAGTTAGAGATGCTGAACAAACCATACTTCACCTACGCCAAGGGAAGACCCCTTTACTGGATTATATAACGCAGTTTAGAAAATTAGCATTTGATTTAAATTGGAGTGACTCGGCTTTTCGAGCCCTGTTCCGACAAGGTCTTAATTATGAAATCAAGGATCAGGTAGCCTGTGCCGCCACCACCCTGGTTACCTTAGAGGAAATGGTCACCTTATCTTTACAGATTGACAAACGACTTACCGAGCATAAGCGGGAACAAAGACATGATCAAGGTAGGGGCATAGGGTGGTGGGCTCCCCGAACACCGTCTAATCCCCCTCAGGCCTCAGCAGGGCAGAGGGGCCCGGAGCCCATGCAAATAGGAGCCTTACGAGGGCCTCTTAGTATAGAGGAACGAGAGAGACGACACCAACTCCGCCTTTGTTTTTACTGCAGAAAGGCTGGTCATTTTTCAAGGGAATGTTCTTCTAAACCTGTACGCCCCTCGGGAGCGGGAAACACCAGGAACCGGAAGAATGGGGGGACCTCCCGATGACTGGCTGTGGCTCCCTCCTTAAACCCAAGAGTAAATCTTTACTTTTGCCCCAACTCTTTGTTTCCCTTACATTACAATGGGATGTCCATCGATCCTTGATAGTCAGAGCTTTAGTGGATTCTGGGGCATCCGGGAACTTCATGGATGTGACTTTCGCTGCCCACCACGGAGTTCCCCGCCAGACTCAGACCTCCGTAGAAATGGTCCAGACCATCGATGGATCTCCCCTTAGTTCAGGTCCCCTGCGAACATGTTCCACTCCCTTAAATTGTACTATTGGGGCCCATATAGAAGCCCTTCAAATTGACTTAATTTCTTCTCCCTTATTTTCCCTGGTCCTGGAACTGCCGTGGCTCCAGGCTCATAACCCTTCAATTAATTGGGTCACACAGACCCTAACATTTATATCCCCGACCTGTCGCACTCATTGTATTCCATTCCCTCCGATAGGGATCACGGCCCCTATTACCTTGGCCCCTTCGGTTGATCCCCATATCCATTCCCACTATAACGACCTACTAATAGTTTTTAGTAAACAAGAAGCCTCTGAACTCCCTCCTCATAGACCATATGACTGCCCCATTGAACTTGTTCTGGGCAGTCCATATGGACCTCCATATGGGCGGATATACAATCTTTCTCCAGGAGAAACTGAAACACTAAGAACTTACATCCAAGATAATTTAGCCAAGGGGTTTATTCGTCATTCTACTTCCCCCGCCGGAGCTCCCCTTTTTTTTGTGCTGAAGAAGAAGGGAGATTTCTGACCATGTATTGACTACCGGGGGTTAAATCAAATTACAGTTAAAAATCGTTACCCCCTTCCCCTTATTTCTGAACTCCTTGGAAAACTCCAGGGTGCCACTGTTTTCACCAAACTAGATCTGAGGGGTGCCTATAATCTGGTACAAATCAAAGAGAGGGATGAATGGAAAACCGCTTTCCGTACAAGGTTTGGTCATTTCGAATACCGTGTTATGCCCTATGGACTAGTAAATGCTCCAGCCACCTTCCAGCATTTCATTAGTGATATTTTGAGAGATTTGCTTGACTTATATGTAGTAGCTTATCTTGACGATATTCTTATTTTTCGTCTTCTATGGAAGAACATATACAACATGTACAGACCGTATTGGAACGTCACTGACGCCACAAGTTATATTGTAAATTAGAAAAATGTGTTTTTCATGCATCATCTATCCCCTTTTTAGGGTTCATTCTTTCCTCCAAGGGTGTGCACATGGACCCAAGCAAACTTGAAGCCATCAATCACTGGCCAGCCCCAACTACGGTAAAAGTCCTGCAAAGATTTTTAGACCGCGTGAATTACTATAGACAATATATTCCCCGTTACGCTGACCTAACAAAACCCCTTACCAGCTTGTTACAGAAAAGGGCACGCTTTGAGTGGGGGGCCCTCCAAAATAATGCCTTTATTTCTTTAAAGCAAGCCTTTATGTCGGCTCCCCTTTTACAACACCCAGATGTTTCTCTGCCGTTTATAGTGGAAGCCGACGCATCCAATGTAGCCATTAGAGCCGTCCTGACACTAGCCCATGGATCTTCGGGATGTCGTCTTCCCTGTGCATTCTATTCTCGGCAACTGACTCCGACAGAAAGGAACTATCCTATTCTGGACAAGGAGTTGTTAGCCATTAAGGCTGCATTTGAGACGTGGAGGCACTTTCTAGAAGTGTACACGGATCATAAGAATTTGGCGTATCTTCAGTCCACCCGTATCAATAACCCTAGACATGCAAGGTGGGCCTTGTTCTTTGCACGCTTTTGTTTTTCAATACAGTATCGTCCTGGCTCCCAAAATACAATGGCAGACGCCTTATCCAGATACTACACTCCGGTCGAAAGAGAAGGAGACCTCCATGGACCGATATTTCCTCCACAGATGTTCGCCGCGACCCTCCCTTCCTTGGCACAACTTCAAGTAGGGAGTCAAAAAAAAAGACCACAACCTGATTTTCAACAAAAAAATGGACTATTCTTTTATAAAGGAAAGGTGGTTATTCCCCCAAAATGTAGACCTCAAGTATTATGGGCCCACCATGACTCCCCTCTTGTAGGGCACCCGGGATTTCAGCGTACTCTTTCTATGATTCGCAGATCATTCTGGTGGCCCTCCCTTTATAGGGACATTAAACAGTATGTCCTAGGATGTTCAACATGTGCGAGGACTAAGGTCCCTCGAACCTTACCAGTAGGATTACTACAACTTACTGAAAGTCCCAAGGGTCCCTGGCAGAAAATAGCCATGGATTTTATAGTAGGACTTCCTAAATTGGCTGGACATGATTTGATTTTGGTTATTGTTGACTACTTTACAAAGATGGGACACTTTATCCCCTGTAAAGAACTTCCTTCAGCCCCTACCACGACACGTCTTGTCCTCCGAGAAGTGGTCCGATTACATGGCCTACTAAAGGAAATAGTATCAGATACAGGTCCCCAGTTTGTCTCTCGATTTTGGTAGGCGTTCTTTACCCTTCTACGAGTCAAGCTTCGACCCACCACAGCTTACCACCCTCAGGCAAATGGACAGGTGGAGCAGATAAATCAACATATTGAACAATGCCTACGATGCTTCTGTACCTATCTTCAAGATGATTGGGTAGACCATCTACCGCTCGCAGAATTCACGTATAATAAAGGTCCCAATTCCTCCCTGGGTACCTCGCCCTTTTATGTCTCCTATGGTTTTCATCCCCCCCTTTATTTTCCAGAGGCACCCCTCACATCCGTACCAACAGCTGGAACCTTGGTGAGAATAATACACGGGGCTCAACGTGCTGCCCAACGTCATCTACGGGCAGCACGCCTTCGTTACAAAATAGCTGCTGATAAACGACAACACCTGGGAACATCTTTTAGGGTATGTGACCTAGTATGGGTACGGCAACGAAATTATCCATCTTTGCGCCCTTCTGCTAAACTTGACGATGCCTATATGGGCCCCTTTCCTATTACTCGTAAACTAAACGAGGTCACCTATACTGTTGGACTGCCATCCCACATGCGCATACACCCGTCCTTCCATGTTTCCCTTTTAAAGAGGGCACAAACCCCTACCTATGCTATCCGACGAGATGCTCCGGTCCCCTCTATTCTTCTCCCAAGTGGGCCCAAGTATGAGGTCAGAGCAGTTTTGGACTCCCGTATTTCGGGCTCCCGATTGTACTATTTGATTGATGGAAAGCATTATGGGCCCTCTGAGTGGTCCTGGGAACCTGCCATGAATGTCCATGCTCCCCGCCTCGTCCGAAAATGTCACCTTCATCACCCCTCCAAGTCAGGTCTTCGGACCTTGGTTGGGGGGGAGGGGGGCTTGGACGGGGGGGTACTGTCAGGATGCACGCCGCCTGAGTCGGGCCAGCAGCTTGGTTTCTGCTGCCTAGCAACGGCCCGACAGGCGGAAGTTCCGGGAGCGCTGGAGGCGCCACTGCAGGGGGGGTGGAACTACCCCACGCTTCCAGGACGCTCCAGACCCCGCACACAGCATGCTGAGCGCGGCGCAAAGCTCAGCAGCAGGTTGGGGCCCCGCCCTGAGCACACCAGCCCCAATTAAGGTCATTTACTATAAAATGAACCGGCGGGGTCAGGAGCCACCGCCGGTAATCATTCGTGAGAGGCTGGCCCTGGTGTCGCCTGAGTAGTTTCCTGTCTGACCTTGTTGGGGATATTGAATAGAGCGAGTGGTCCTTGTGTTTCCCTTTCCCTGGTGTGAGGCTGTCATAGGTTTGAGAGTGTGTTACCGTGTTTGTCTTGTCTCCCTCTCCGTGTAAACGTGAAGTGTGATCTTGGTGTGTGGGCTACCAGTCCCCTTACTCCGTGCCCTTAGATTCCTCCCTGTATATTCCTTGCAAGTCCTTCCTATAGAGTATAAGCCCTTTCCCTCACCATCCCCTTGTTCCCTGAACGCCTTCCTTTCCCCTTCCCCCCTACCTTGGATCCCCCCCTTTTTCCCTCTCACTCCCTCTTGCACGGTGCCCTGGGCCCCATGGAGATCCCTGAGTGCCTGGAAAAGTCCCTTGTTGTTCTTGTTTCTCGGGGCAATTGGCTCCCTCTCTTTCCATCCTGATGATGAACCGGGTTGCCCTCTGAATAAGGGTGAAAGCCCACACAAGACCCTGAGGGACCTTGTTTCCTTCGATAGATACTCCCTTAAGAGAGAAAGTCCCCCCTTTGTCCTTGTCCCCTACTCCTTCCGCCTTTTGTCTCCCTTTTCGGATCCCCATTCCCTCTCCTCCCCCCGGGGAAAACTGTTCCATTCCCCTGCTCCGCCCCTTAGAACTTCCCCTTTTCCCCCTTCCCGTGACAGTGCCGACCATGAGGAGGGCATTCTCGATGGCTGCACTGTGACTGTGGAACTCCCTCCCGTTGGAGGTCCGCCTGATCGATGACCTCCCCTCTTTCCATAGACAGTGTTAAGACCTGGCAGTTCCGCCGGGACTTTGCCGAAGGAGATGGAATGGGTGGGTTAGGTTAGGGTGGGGTTTTATTGTTTTGGGGGGGGTTAATTCTGGAAATGTTGATTTTAATGAATTTTATTACATGTTTTAAAATATTGTTAGCCACCCCGAGATGCTTGTACCAGGAGGTGGTAGCGTACAAATGCTATTATAAATAATATAAATAAATAAATATAAATTACACCCTTGTCTGGAAATATAACCCAGATCTGACAGTCCATCTGCCCTTTCCGATGGACAACTGAAAAAATTCTCTCCCCGAGAGCTTGAAGATGAACATGAATAGCAATAGATTAATTAATCTATTTATTAATTAATCTATTAATCTACAGTCGCTATGACCACATTCAGCCCCTCCTCTCTGCCCTACACTGACTCCCTGTACTGGAACACATTCAGCACAAGCTCCTGGTCTTCACCTTCAAGACCCTTCATGGCCTTGCTCCCCCATATCTCTCTGCTCTTGTATCCCACCACACACCTGTTGCCCTCCTCCTCTGTTGCCTCCTCTGTCCTTCACTCCTCCTCTGTTGCCACCCTTGCCTGTTCATGACCCCCTTGCTCCTCTAAATGTCTTCGCACTTTGCCCCTTCTCCTTGCTTCCCCTCATGCCTGGAACTCCCTCCCTGGATACATTCGCTCTGCTCCCTCCCAACTTTAGAATCCCTCCTGAAAACCCACCTCTTCCGTCAGGCCTTTCCTAGCTTGTCATGTGTGAAACTGCATCCTCTCCCCCTCACTCAGAATCTAGTTCCCTGTAATTAAGTGAAGCACATGAACCTGCAATTTCTCAACCTCATGAATGTACTCTAGTCTCTCCCGATGTTCACCTCCCCCTTGTCTCCTACTCCCTTGTCTCTTAGATTGTAAGTCCCTAAGGGACCTGACCATAACTATTGATTGTACAGTACCAGGTACATCACTGGTATATAATAATAAGAAATAATAATAATTAATAATTATTATTCATATCATAACACCACTAAAAGTCTCTAATCAAGATCAAAACTCCATAGTAAGACGCAATCCCTGATCTCAAAAGCTCACCACCTTAATAACTAAAGCTGGGGAGCAAGTAGCAGCAACCCCATTTTGCAGATCGGAGAACTGAGGCTTAAAGAGATTAAGGTCACACAAAAGTCTGTGGCAGAGCGGGAAACTGTACCTATGTCTCAAAGCCCAGTCCAATGCTTTAACTGCAAGGAAATGCTCATCTCCTATTATTATTTATTATTATAATCATTTATATAGCGCCAGTCGTGTGACCTGGTGCTGTACAGAACATAGAAATAGACGTGGTCCCTGCCTGTGGCTTACAATCTAAAAGACAAGGAGGGGGAGACAGGGAGAGGGGACAGTGGGAGAGACAGGGGAGAAGACAGACAAACATTCAAGCAGGTGCGAAGACTCAGGTGCGTGTGCTTGGCTTGGTTACAGTCAGGTTGCAGCAGTCTGCAGAGGCGGGCAGACAGTAGGTATATGGGAACGTCTAGCAGGGATTGGGAAAGGCAGCGAGGAACAGGTGGGTCTTGAGGAGGGATTTGAAGGAGCGGAGGGAGGGGGCAAGGCGGATGTGGGCAGGGAGGGCATTCCAGGCATGGGGGCCGGCAAGGGAGAAGGGTCGAAGGCGATTAGGTGAGCAGGAGAAACGAGGGAGAGTGAGGGAGGGGACAGAGGAAGATCGGAGAGCGCGTGCAGGAGTGCGTAGGGAGATTAGGTCCGAGAGGTAAGGGGGAGCTTGGTCGTGGAGTGTTTTGAACGTGAATACCAGGAGTTTAAACAGGATACGTTCAGGAAGGGGGAGCCAGTGAAGAGAGAAGAGGAGAGGCTGCACATGGTCGAAGCGACGGGCAGAGTGAATGACCTTGGCAGCGGAGTTTTGGATTGCGATAAGGGGGGACAGGTGAGAGCGAGGGAGGCCAGCAAGGAGGAGGTTGCAGTAATCGAGGCGAGAGATAACCATGGCATGAACAAGGGTTTTGGCCGAGGAGGTAGAGAGAAAGGGGCGGATCCGAGCAATGTTATGGAGGGCGAATCGGCAGGATTTGGCAACAGAGTCAATGTAAGGTTTAAAAGAGAGGTGCGTGTCAAAGATGAAGCCCAAGCTACGGGCTTGGAGAACAGGATGGATGGTGACTCCATCGATGCAGATGGGCAGGTTAGAGGGAGAGGAAGAGGAGGGAGGAAAAATGAGGAGTTCGGTCTTGGCCATGTTGAGCTTGAGTTGACGTCGGGACATCCAGGCGGAGATATCAGAGAGGCAGTTGACGAGGCGTGAGTGGACAGAAGAGGAGAGAGAGGGGGTAGAAAGATAGAGTGGGGTGTCATCAGCATAGAGATGATATTGGAATCCATGGGAAGCAATAATTTTGCCAAGGGACAGGGTGTAAATAGAGAAGAGGAGAGGGCCAAGGACAGAGCCTTGGGGGTCCCCAACCGAAAGTGGGAGGGAGGAGGAGTTTGTCCCAGGGAGCGACCTGAACCACGGCTATGTGTTTGCTGTGCAAAAAGTATCCCCATCACAGTTCTGTCAGAAATCTTCTCAGTGAGGTTCAGCCTCTAAATGGCAATCAGGTTTACACCACTACAGAACACAACCCTCAGCTAGGGCATCTCTCCTACCTCTAGTACTGGGACTCTCCTGAGCAGAAGCTATCTACCTCTTCACAAAAAAAAGGTACCGTCATCACCAAAATTCTAGACAGACCACCAAGTCAGATTTCTTTCTCAGCTATGAAAAAGGTATCTTTCTGCCTAGTTATGATTTATTTGACCATTTCACCATCTAGGCCCTCCTAATCCCTGAAGATCACCCATACCCCAATGCCAATGTCCCCCACCCCCAAAAGAGTTTACATTCAGCATTTTCATAGATCAGTTTCTAGCACTGTCATTTCTAACAGAAAAGCAAGCTAGTTTCAACGGTTAAGAACTGCTTCTACTTCTAATAAATATTAATGAAAAGAGTAAGAGGAGAGATGGATATCTACTAATAAAGTGGAAAACAGGTAAAAACACGTTATATGAAAGACATTAGATTAACTCCAAAATGAATGAAGAGGCACTGAAATTACTGAGGTTGCACGCACTTTGATTTGTCTCAATGAAAAGTCAACTATGGCTTTCAAACCTATTAACAGTTGTACAGGACACTTCTGTGTTCATCTTCTGTTAAAATGTTTACTCGTAACTGTGCTTGACTAGAACTTATATTTTTACCAACAATTGGCCTAGGTTACTTGCCTCATCTTAACTGCTGCTTGTCAAAACATTACCAGATTTAATTTGCCTTCATGCCTGAGCATTTGATAAAACAATACTTGATCCAACAATGGCATTATCCTTCTCCGGAACATTAAAAGAAAATCAAACCATTTTAAAATATGTTAAGGGTGCACAAGTACTTTAAGAGAAAACTTTAATTGAGGTCAATCAGATGCTAAATTAATGCATGACTAGTCCCTAATTTAGATAAGCAAATTATCAAAACAACATTATTAGGTAAGCATTTTTGAAATAGCATTTTATATAAAATCAAAATGGATTCTAATTTTTCATCTTTCAGGCAGTGAATATTTGTTCACACTTAGAAAGTTTCTCTTTTCATAATTATTGCTCTACTTTAGGAATGAAGTTTAAAAATAATTAAAGTAACAGTGATCTGTCACCTTTACTAATATTATGATTATTATTATTTACATTTATTAGCTGCCCCCTCATGCCCATGGCATCTCGGGGCGGCTTACAACACAAGATAACAACAATTTAAAACAACCATCAGTACCACAGATAAAACATCTAAAAATCACCTAAAACCCCCCTCCACCCCACTTTTATCCCACCCATCCCACCCCTCCTCCGAAAGTCTGAGAGAACAGCCAAGTCTTGCAGGTCCGGCGGAAGGTCAACAGACTCGGGGCCAGACAGGCTTCCTCCGGGAGGGAATTCCATAGTCACGGCCCAGCCACCAAGAACGCCCTCTCCATTGTGGCCCCCCGCTTTATGCGGGGGACCTCCAAGAAGGTGCCCCCAGCAGACTGAAGGGGCCGCTCTGGGGCGCGGAAGGCGAGGTGGCCCCGAGATATCCGGGGCCAAGACCGTGTAGGGCTTTATAGGTCAAAACCAACACCATGAATCTGGCTCGGTACGTTACAGGCAGCCAGTGCAGCGTGCGAAGCACGGGAGTAATATGCTCCCGTCGGCTCGTCCCTGTCAGTTGCAACCTCCGAACCAACGTCAAGGGAAGCCCCACATAAAAGCGCGTTACAGTAGTCCAGCCTCAAGGTGATGAAGGCATGGATGAGGGTGGCCAGGTCGGGTCTGGAAATGTATGGACGCAGCCTCCACACCAGATACAGCTGGCGGAAGGCAGCCTTTGCCACCACCTCCACCTGCTGATCTAGGAGGAGCCCTGAGTCCAATAACATTCCCAGACTTCGAACCTGCTGGGTTATGGGAGGACGGACCCCCTCTACGAGGGGAGCCAACACCTCCCTCGCCCTACCCACCGCCATCACCTCCGTCTAATCAGGATTGAGCCTCAGTCTGCTCTGCCGTAACCAATCCGCCACGGCCTCCAAACATTGGGACAGTACTGAGACAGCAGGACCTGGATCAGTTGAAAAAGAGAGGTAAAGCTGGGTGTCATCGGCGTATTGGTGGCAACGCACACCAAACCCTCTCACGATCTCCCCCAAGGGCTGCATGTACACATTAAACAATAATGGCGACAGAGTGAAACCTTGCAGAACGCCACAATCCAGGGCCCAGGGGCTGGAAGACAGCCCCCAGGACAACCCGCTGGCTTCTCCCCGAGAGGAATGATCGGAACCATCCAAGGACAGTCCCGTCCAGACCCCCCAGGGCTCGCAATCATCTCAACAGCAGTCCATGGTCCACTGTATCAAAAGCGGCCGAGAGATCTAGCAGGATCAGATGTGTTGAATGTCCTGTGTCCATCTCCCGGCGGAGATCATCCACCAAGGCCACCAATGCCGTCTCTGTACCATAGCCAGGTCAGAACCCCAATTGAAATGGGTCAGGGAAACCAATACGGTCAAGACGAGCCTGGAGCTGCAGTGCCACCGCCCGTTCAATGACCTTCCCTAAAAAGGGAAGGTTAGAGACAGGTCGGTAGCTGGCGAATGCGTCCACATCCAAAGATGGCTTCTTCAGCAGGGGACACACCACGGCCTCCTTGAGACCGGGGGGCTATCTCCCCTGCCGAAGGGACATGTTGATTACCCCTGCCAGCACCGTCCCCGATGTCTCCCTGGAGGCTTTCACCAACCAGGATGGGCATGGATCTAATTCACAACTGGTGGCTATAAGAGACCCCAGGACATCCACAGCATCAGCTGGCATCACTTCCTGAAACTCAGCCCAAAAAGATGGACCGGATGGGGCCTCCATTACCTCGTGCTCCATCTCTACTGTTCCTAATTCAGTGTCGAAATTGCTCTGGATCCGAGCGATCTTGTCTACAAAGTAGGTGGCAAACTCCTCACAGCGGTCCTGGGACAAGTCCCCGTCCAGGCAGAGGGAGGCTGGACTGACCAGCCCCCGCACCACACAGAACAGCTCCGCTGGACGCGACTGCAGACGCTATGAAGGGCAGCAAAGAATTCTCTCTTTGCTGTCCTCATAGTCTCAACGTAGGACCGCAAATGGGCCCCACGGAGAAGTCGTTCGGATTCAGTACGAGTCCGACACCAGCGTCACTCTAGTTGCCTACCTGCCTGTTTCATACACCGTAGCCCCTCGGTAAACCAAGGGGCCCTGCAGTGACAAGACTGGGGCAGGAGACAGGGACAGGTAATAGTCTGACATTACCCATTCAGCCATCCATATCTGTAGTATCATCTTCCATTTTATACATATACATTTCTCCTGACTAGTTTAATGCTATCTATATCAGTAATAAAGAAATAGTGTTACATTTGAAGGTTCATTACACACAAAGTTCATTGAAGTATTTAATAAAAATACCCTAAGTATTAGTAACACTCCCTTCACCCTAGAAAATCCCAGTTTGCATTGCCCACTGCAAGGAAGAGAATCTCTTCTCCAAATGAAGTAGCCACTTATGGCATAGAAACATTGCCAGAGCTAAATGGCCTTAAGGCAAACTTACACATGCAAAATCCCTTTGGTAAGCAGGAGCTAGGGGCTTTTGTTAGTCAGCAGCCTCCACTGCACATGGACCAACCAAGGGGGAAGGCCTGTACTGTATGTACATACCAGGCCATCGTAGACATCGCAGGCCCTCTCCACTACTCTCCCTTCCCCATCTAGGGTCTCATGCGCCTGTGGCTAGCCCTGAAATTTGTAGCCATTATGATCCTCTAGCATGGAGAGGTGTCTGATGGAGATAGGGGCAATAAATATAATTTAGTCAAATGAAATTAGAGAGTACATTTCTAAATTAAGTGCCTCAGCTGAAATGGAGTCATATAATGAGGGTACAAAACATATATTCTTCCCTATGAATGTGCATGATACAGATCTGTTTTGCACTTCATTCCAAAGACAACACTTTCAAAAGCAGATTTTGCACTGGACATATTAAGTCTTTGGCTTAGTTTTGACTTGAAGGGAATAGTGCCACCAGTGGCGTAGCTACCGTGGCGCGGGGGGCGCGCATTTGCACCTGGGCCCTGCCTTGGGGGACCCGTAGGCAGTGGCGGCCTCCTCACCTGCAGCGGCCGGGGCCGCTGGAGGGGTGAGGAAGGCGGGAGGGAGGTGGAAGGGCGGATCTGCACCAGCTCTTTTCCCGGCAGCACCTCCTCCTGCTGCCGCCACCGCCAGGTGAGAATGCAGCCTAAGTTCTTCTGCTGCCTCCCCTCCCTGGCTCCAGTCCCTATCCCTCACCTACCTCTGCCTCCTAGTAGCCCTGCAGCAGCAGCAGCGGCAGCAGCGGCAGCAGGAGGACACAGATCAGGGAGATAAAGCTGGTTGTTTACAAACAGCTCCTGCCCATGTGCAATCAGAAGGTTGCTACCTTGTAAAGAAGGTTCTTCAAGATGGCACCCAACATTCTCACAACTGGGTTGTGCACGCTCACCCTATTCAAATAATAGACCACATGATGGTCTCGAGCTCCTCTAGTATAAAAAGCACTCTCCCCCTCAGAATGACAGTTCCTTCCAACCCTTTTAGAAATAAAAGAAAAAAATTCCATGCGGGGCTGGAAGGGTAGGTTTTGTGAGAATGTTGGAAGCCATCTCAAAGAACCTCGTTTACAAGGTAGCAACCTTCTGTTCTTCTTCTGGCTCCTCACATGATATTTTTACATGGCTCCGCCAGGTGGGGGAGGTCTGTGGGCATGCCAGTGCATGGACAGGGCATGCACACGCCTGCATATGCATCCCCACTCACACACACACACCCCCCACTCATCCACACCCACGGAGTAACCGCCGTTTCCCCCAGTTGCTCTGTGCATGGGGACGAGTGGGGGGGTGAGTGGGGATGCATGTTAGGCAGGCGTGCAGGCACCCCCATACACCATGGGTGCGTGCAGGCACCCCCATACACCATGGGTGCGTGCACCACATTGTTCACACAGGGCTCCCCCACCCATGAACACACAGAAATCTGCGTGTTCATGGGTGGGAGAGGCCCATGTAAAAAGGGCCACATTCTCACAACTGTCTTACTTATACTATCTTAGGTAGGAATTTAGGATGTAAAGCAATATATATTCTATCTTGGAAAATAAATCTGCAAATATGGTTCTGAGATTATTATGGTTGCTATTTCACTAACTTTTCTTAATGAAGTTATTGGTAACAGGAATACTGTCTTTAAACCCACACCCCATAACCAGTTCATTTACACCCCCATATAATCAATTCATGCTGCCCCGTGTGCACAAATTAAATAGTTATGGGTGGAGGCAGCGTGAACTGATCATGGGGGCACAGCTGAACTGGTGAATCCGTGTGAATTGATTATATGGGGGCGGGGACACAAATGAACTGGTTATTGGGTGGGAGCAGCATGAACTGATTATGGGGCACAACTGAACTGATATATAGATATATAGAGAGAGAGATATATAAATTATCAGTGCTATTGTGGATTGGGTGATATGTTTTGTCACTTTTGTGTTTTGTTTCGTTGTGTTTTTTTGGGCAATGGCCGCAAATAAACAAATAAAATAAAATAAGAATTATGTATATATCTGGTATGTTTGATAGCAGCACCTACGGACTGGTCACTCCACATGCGTGCACAAGGCACAGGCGGCACCGGCAGCAAGAAGCAACAGGCCCCAGAGGCCAGACTGGCTAAGCTCACTCCCCTCCTCCAATAAGGCAGTGGACGCAGTCAGTCTCTCTGTGCCTGCCTCACTGCCCGCCCGGCTGCCCCTGCAGTGGAACTACTCCTGGGGAGTGATGGCAGACCCTCAGCTGGGGAGGTGGGAAGCATCAGGAGGCCATGCTTGTCTATGGCCACAGTTATAACTCCTAGTCGCTGGATTTTGTATATTTAGAAGCTGTCAGCAGGCCCTGCCCCATCCCTTAAACCCTGCTCCATCCCTTAAGCTCCACCCACTTTGGGTTTTCTGAGAGCGTGCGTGCTTTGCACGCGCGCACGAGGGGCCCATAACTGAGGCTTGAGCCCGAGCCCTTCTCAACCTTGCTACACCCCTGAGTGCCACCTACCGATTCACCATCATCACGTCCTACAACACCTGTTTTTCCCTTATAAATCGTCAAGGCCACTATCAATGAAGTCTAACTATTCTTAACACAAAAGATCTGAGGAGATCACAATCCAACGTGGAACCGCAGAAAAAGCTAGAGATTTAACGACAGGAAAAGTAAAACATGATTGCACACACAAATGATAATTTGAGTGTGGGGACCAGAGTAACAACCGCATATCAGTGTTCATCTTGTTACAGTACTGGGGGATTTTAAGTTCATTTTAAAATGATTTTATAATGAAATTATTAAGGAAGTCACAAAAAAGGATAAATATAAGACAAAATTACTAACCTGTCTGTTTTCTAGGTCTGTACTGAAGTGTTTCAGCCAATTTGCAATAATGCAATAAAACTTTGAGGGTGAATATAGAAATCTATTACACAGTTCTACAGATACATATACCATGGAGCCCCACTGAAGTCTACAGGGCTATGCTGCTGCAGGTGTATTTAAGATCCCAGTTCTTCACTTTTGACAAGTAGTTTACTGTGAAGTCCTGGTTGAATTCAAGTCAATGTGAGTTTCACCTTTGGTTATTGATACTTTTACTTTGGGGAGGAGTGGTATGAAAATCAAGATACATGAGGGGATACTAACGTAAAATTTAACCCAAGTTTTATTAAAATGCTACTTTACAAAAGTTAAAAGAAACACTGTGATCTTCTAAAGAAAATTAAAAGGCACAAATCTTAGAGAGCATTATAAAAGTAACATTTTAATACAAAAATATTCACAATGCAAACACACCACCATTGCTCTAGGACAGTGCAGCCAGAAGAGGAGTTTCGCTGGACTCCAACTGTGGCCACAACCCTGTAAACACTTCTCACAAATAGTAGATTTCAATGGAACTATTCATGGGTAAATGGTTTCAGGAATGTGGGTTATAAATAATAGCAAAATCGATTAACCCCTTTTCATTGTAAATGCTGAGCAACACACACAAAATAAATATCATGGAGACTAAAAAGCAAACTGAAAAATATTTTCAGTTTTTCTAATTCAAGATGGTCCAACAACTACAGGTGTTCTAAAATAAACTTTTAAACAAGAACTGACAGTGCCCTAGTAAAATTCTAAAACAACTAGAAACTGAAAACCAGTGTGGTGTAGTAGATAGAGTGCTGGACTTTGACCTGCAAAACCAAGGTTTAAATTTCACCCTAGCCAATGAACTCACTGGGTGGCCTTGGGCAAGTCACAACTTCTTAGCCTCAGTTCCCCATCTGTAAAATGGGAATGCGTATTTGTCTTTCTCTGTGTGTTCCCCTCATCCTTGTCCATCTTAGATTGTAAACCCACTGGGCAGGGACCTGTCTCTGAAGATCTGTAACTGTAAAGCGTTGCATATGCCTAGTAGTTCTATAAAAATTAGTAGTAGTATATAAAATACCGATTTTGGCCCAATATACACACAGAACCACAATAAAGTTCTGCCACTCTTTGAAGGCTGGAACCTTCATCTTTAAATTTTATATTAAAACACTATATATGAGTGAAGAGACAGTCAGCACACTCCTCCACCATTAAAGTCCATGAGAGTTTTGCTATCGACTTCAGTGGGTAGAAGTGTTGTACCCTGGGTGAAATCCAAGGTCTATTGAAGTCAATGGAAGCTTTGCCACTGATTTCACTGGTTCTACCCACAGTGACCTTGACCGAATAAATTCAAAGTGAATTTGAATTTACTATATTCATGAGTAAATGGTTTTTAGGAATGTGGCCTATAAATAAAAGTGAAACTGATTAACCCATTTTCATTGTAAATACCAAACAAATTATATGCAATTTATGCAAATATGTTTCATAAATTACCATTACCAGACTACTATTTTGGACTGCACTGACATACCTGTATGACACAATGAATAAAGCAGTGAAACTTGCGTGTCTCTGATCTGAAAGGCTCCCTATCCACCAGTCCGCCCCCCCCCCCCCAGCATATATTTCTGCAAGACTTGACATTCATAATACTTACGCGTTGCAATAGGGTTTCTTCTCATATCCTTTGTAGTTGTTCATGTTTAGAGCCATTTTGCAGACCTCGCAATGGAAGCATCCTTTATGCCAGTACTGTAAAGGAATTTATATGATCGTTACTTACAATATTACCATTTCCAGCTGTCATCCCTTAAGTGTGCAAACACAACTGAATACAAATATTTTTGCAAGAGATAACTTTTTAAACTATGAAGTAGGCCCAATGATTAAAATAAAAGTTTTATTCTCTTGTGTAACTGAAAGCATTTCTGAACAGGAAAAAAAAAAACTGCAGATGTCATAAATTTACTATTCAAGCAATGCCAGAACCTCAGCAACTTGACCTTACTGCAGTTAAAGATACCAAAGCAGGGTTTGGCCATTTTGAATAGGACAAGACAAACAGTAAGAATGCTTTCTAAAGAGTGTCATCACAGCGTGCAGAGAAAACCACCAACTAACCCCCATCTGAACTCTAACATGGTGCTTTTTGAGAACCGAGAATGATCTCCAAGGGAAGGGGATCTGCCTGGACCTCGGCTCGTGTGGTTTAGTTGTAAAGTCACAGGAGACTGGCTGTGTGTTGTATGGAGATGGAAGCGGCTCCCGCCGGGAAGGCATCAGTTCTAGCTAGCAGGGGCTTGGGCTGGAGACCGAGTGTGGGCAGAGGGCTCAGGGAGGGAATATCTCGCAGGGCAGGAGAGCAGCGATATTCCCCTATTGAGTGCGCTGGGACAAGGGCCTTTGAAGCGGACCCGACCTAATCCCTCTCGTTTCCGTCTGGTGAGCGGGCACCGGGATCCTTCTGTCGCTCCAGCAGACCCAATTCTTGGCTCCCCGGGCCGGGCCGGCGGCATGTTTGTCTGCGTCCCTAGCAATTGGGCTGCGGCAGCTGCGCTGGCTGCGACATGCTAATGACTCTCTGCTGCCCGGTTCCCTGCCTAGCGGGGATCGGGGAGGAAGCGCAGTGCCAGGCGGCACCGGCACAGACTCCGCCACTTTGATTTGCAACCTGCCGGTATTGGCGCCTCATCCCCGCCCGCCTGGCTGTCGTGCCGGTTCCTTGCAGCAACAGCAGCAGCGAAGAGCTGATCTCGCAGGCAGAGAGCACCCGGGCACCGCTCCCCGCTCCCCAACACAGACACACCCCGACCTTGCCTGCCTAGGTCAACGGGAATCCGCGATATTACCCCCGCCCGCCGATCCCCAACTCCCCCAGCGCACCTTATCCAAGCAGTTGACTTTCTCGGTGGGATAGACCACTTTGCCACAGCGGGCGCACTGGGGGTTCATTTTCCAGCTTCTCGAAAGCGGCTCTCCTCTGCGACTGGCCCCGGTGCAAGGCAAGCAGCTCCCGCGAGCCGATGTGGCATCCCCTCCCCCGGCACTCGGGCGGGCGGGCGGGAAGGTCAGCGGCGGAGGCAGCGCGGCTCCAGCTGACTGCGGCTCGGCGGCAGCATGTGGGAGTGGAGGGAGCCTGTGTCGCCTGGCCCCCGCCTCCTCCGCCTCCTCGTGTGCCTGCGCTCTGAGTCCGCACCCCCGCACCGCGCACCGAGCGCTTGGGTGACTCACACCGATCCTGCCTCCCTCGCCGCCGCCGCGCAGAATGAAACCAAGCCAAACCCACCAGCGCCGCCCGCCACCCAGGCACCCGAGCTGCAGCGAGCGAGAACCTGAGCCAGCACGACCGACCGACCTGCCTGCAGGGTGGGGAAAGGCGGCGGCATCTCTGCAGCTGGGGACAGACCAGGGGAGCTCCCCGCGGACTGCAGCCTGCTGGGCTATCACGGAGCGACCCCACTCCCCCACATAATACTCTGCCGGGGGATACACCTGTAGGAGCCTCAGGGAGCGAACCTGCGAAACTAGCATCATGGTGTTGATCTGGATTAGAGAAATGGCCACATTTTAAAGCTCGCTGCGTTATGCTGCAAGATCAAACCCGCCGGATTTAGGAGACTGTGTATGGCCCTTTTTAACCGGGCGGAGGAGGGGGGGTATCGCCTCGGTGCGATGGGTGGAGGTGGATATTCGCGGGAGCACCCACCCACCGCGGCATGTTCACAGGAGACTCACCCATGCCTCGGTGCTGCCCCTGCAAAAAGTGCCTAAATTTACAATACTCGGCAACCACCTTATTTTGGCCCCCTTTGGGTGTCAGAACTGGGCACTGAATGAGGCAGAAAAGATGGGGGGGTGGAAATAGTATGTGAGGATGTCATTAAAGATTCATCATAGGGCACAAGGAACTGAATTATGACAGCTGAAGCAATGTTAATGTTGGCATTCCCTGCTTTAGGGTTTACCTCAATTATGAAAGGGCTGCTGGACCAGATGATGCAGTTGGTTGACCCGAAGGTGGTGGAGAGCTTTTGATAGGAGGGGTTCCCCAACTGTATTTGGGTGCTTGATGGGAGCCATATCACCATCATCTGCCCATTCCATAGCAAAGATTACTACATGAACCGAAAGGGGTTCTTCTTGGTGCGTCTCCAAGCCATAGTGGACCACGGTGCCTGGTTCCTGGATGTGCTGGTCCAGGAGGAACCATGACACCTGCATTGTGCACCAGTCCCCCTGCTTTGCTTGTACATACATTGGGGACTTTGTAACCCTCATTCAGGTGGTGCTCATGAAACCTGTTATTCTGGGGGACCCTGCCTACCCCCCACCCTGCTGCCCTAGCTCCTGAAAGCCTATTTATGGCCCACCCTCAGAGCAAAGGCACTTTAACAGGCAGCTCAGTGCTACCCAGTACATTGTGGAGGGGGCTTTGGGGTTTTTGAAACAGTGCTGGAGATCAATCGCAAGGCAGATAGTGTCTAGCCTGGAAATCTGCTCCCCTACTGATCACAGCTGCTTGTGTTCACAACATCTGTGAGACTGGTGGAGCTGCCTTGGAGTACACCCCCGACCCTCCATGAACTCCAAGGAGCCAGTACCCTTGTTCCAGGAGCAGCTGAACCGAGCAGAGTGGTGCACAGCTGTAGAGATCAGGGACGCCTTGTGCCAGCACATATACTGGATTACTGGTACACACACCCAGTCCCAGCTGACCTGATAATTGCTGCTGGAGTTTGCCCAAGTGTTCAATAAAGCCTTAAACTGTTTCCAGTGTGTCTATGTGCTTCCCTCTTGGCTAGCGTTACTGTACCGCCGCTTTAAAAGAGGGTGCTAAAGTGTCCTCTTTTAAAGGGGAGGTATGGTAACCCTACTGTTGGCTATCCAGCCCACCACTGAGGCAGCATCCCTCCCTGAGCTGTCAGCCCCAGCGACTCCCTGGCATTTCTGTCCCCTTCCCTTGCTACCCCTGGCTTGTAGGTGGTGTGTTACTATGCCAGCCCACCATCCCCCACTAGCCCAAACCTCCCACCTTTGATGGAATAAGTATGGAAACGATGCTTGGGAAAAATGCAACAAATTTATTCAACAGAGGAAACGAACTGAACAGAAGGTATTTGCCCCAGTTAAATGCACTGTATGTAGGCAATAAATAAACAGTAAAGTGGAACCAATAATCAGGGATCCGAGTTCACTGCACCAAAAAATCTTAAATTCTGCAACCAGTGAAGCCAAATTCTGCAAATTCACCGTGAGCATTAATATTTGCATAATTAACTTGATTTGTATCACTATGCATGCTGGGAAGCAAATTTGCAACAGGTTTGACATAGAATTACAACTTTGCTAATCAAACACAACTCAAATCCTCTGGAGTTTTAGCACCCCAGAATTCCCACCTCATATTAAAACCCCAGACCTCCCTCACCCAAACATAGGGCTTTCAGACCCCACCCACCCACAATTCATCTCCCAGGGGCCTATTTACCCTCGGGTCATGGTCACACCTCCCTGACAGACGGCAGCTGCAGCAGCAGTTTTAGTTTGGGATCAGGTGACAAGTTTATGCCTGAGCCAGGGTTTAAAGATCCTGCAGACAGCCCCCACTGCAGTGTCACTGCAATTTCAGCATGGCACTGCAAGGATTGACTGATTCTGCAAAAATCACTGCAAATTGCAGCAACGCAGTCAACAACACGGATCCCTGCCAATAATAAGTGAACTGAAAGATAGTCTCTACTTCTCCCTCTTGCCTGCAGCTTGCCGTGCTTGCTTGGGTGGGGGGTTGGGCGGGGGTGGGGGCATTCACTGCATCCTCCTCCTGCTGGGGATCTATGGGTGTGGGCTGAGGAGATGTGGGAGGAAGGGTAAGCATGGGCTAGGGTGGGTTAACCTGTGAGAGCATGGGAGCCTGGGGAGGGCAGGGGGGAGGCTTGGTTGCTTGGCTACCAGGGTTGCCTGCTGTGGAAACCAAGCTGGGTCAGGGCTCTGTGATGTGTCAGGAGGGTCGGCAAACAATGCCCATCCCTGTGCAAATCACCCAGTGGAAGGAGAGCAGACTATGTGGGAGAAAGAGCAACCTCCGAATCTTGCCACAAAAGAAGATATTTATATACCACTTTAAGAAGTGAAAACCATAAGACAAGAAATGTGTGGTATGAAAATTCCTATCACTGGAAAGAGAGATTAAAAAATTAACTGATAAAATAGAGGAGTTAGCTGGAGAGGGGGGGCGGGTTTGACAACTGCTATTCCAGAGCTGGGAAAGAAGGTGACCGAGCTTGAAGAGCGAGGCAAACAGCAAGAGGCGAAAGTAGAGGCTTTACAAAAAAAGATCCAAGAGACATAATGGGTATTAACACAAGTGGCAACAGACTGTCACCGTCACAACTCGATCTGGGCCGGGAAGCCATTGGCATCCCAGTCAGTGTAGGGTCCAGCTGTGGAACAAATGTTCATGCAACTGTGGCAGGGGGAGGGGCAGGGAGCCAGCCCTGACCCCGCACCCAGCACTCCACCCCCACCATGACAAGCAGCCATGGCAGCCCCAATCCAGACCAGGCTACGGCAGGCTATAACATACAGCAGACTATAACGTATCCCACTCTGACCTGATTGAGCAGACAGTAGCTCAGGCTGTGACCGCGGAGGTCTCCAGGATCACAGCCTAGGCTAGCCACTACCACACCAAGGAAAACTCCAGGGTAAACATCTGGAATGGCTCTAACAAACGTGATGGTTGCCCACAGGCCAAAGTGGGCCGTCGTCACAATTGTTAACACCCAATGTAAGAATTGGAGGACTGGGAGAGGGAAAAAGGAGATCCGACAGCTCCTATTCAAAAGCTCCTCTCTGAGCCGTTATAATTAGATTCCCCAAAGAAAGATAAGAATTCTTCTAGATTTGGTTGGCTTCAGGAACCCTCAAGAGGTGAAGAGTTAATCCCCTGTACCTCCATCCTGAGAGGTACAATAGGTTTAAAGAAATCTATCTACATCAGTTTAATTATTACAATACAAGCTGGGTAACAAAGAAAGTTAAGTTACCTCTGCCATGTTTATAGTTGAATTAGAATGGTATTAGGATATGCTAATTATTTCTTTAGTGCTTTCTAATGAGTTAAATAACTACCAAATACATAACTGAATGCAAAGAATATTTTATTGAATATTCCTTCACTTTGGCCTGAATGGGGTAAGGAAACACAGAAAAACTGAGTTATAGGCAATAGAAGGGGGAGAGGGGTGGTCCAGGGGAAGTCAGGAGCTAGAGTGTCTTACTGACCCCCTGTTCAAGGGTCCTACTGTAGACTTTTTTAACCCTTTGTTTAACATTTTCCAAAGAGAGTCCATTCCCTTGTGATAACAATGAGGTAACGTGTATGAGCAGCCACTAGAGGGAGAAGGACTTTGTGTCTGAAAGTGGGTGAAAGTTTACCCATGTCACGGGGCCAGCGTACCAGGAGGGGCCAAGGTAGGGAAGGGCCTAATCCCTAAGGACGGAAAAGGAAGGCTGTCAGGAGGCCAGGGTATCAGGGGGACCAGAACGGGGAGGGACCATTCCCACAGGGAGGAAGAGACCCCAAGGAGGGGAGCCTATGGAAGGGTGTAGGGGGAAAAAAACCTCTCAGAGCATCTCAGAATCTCCAGAGCCTCCTCTTGAGGCCTAGAAACCTACATCAGAGAAGGTCTGAGTCATCATCAAGGTCAAGGAGCAGACTTAGGACCTACACACCAAGATTTATTTATTTAAAATTTATATCCCGCCCCTCCTGCCCACAGGGCAGCCCAGGCAAGATCCTCCCAAAGGGAGAGAGAAATGCAATAGGTAATGATGAGGGACAGGGGGAGCCCCACGGATTGGGTGATAGGGGACTACAGCTGGGGAAGCAACGGGGAACCATAGGGAACAAGGGAATAACAAGGGACAAGACCCAAGGGGTTAGGAAACCAGAGCAGCAGGACCAATGGGGACAAGGGGAACAGCAAAGGGCCAGAGCCAATGGGCTAGGGAAACAGAGCAACAGGGGACAAGAGACAGGGGACTAGAGAACCAGAGCAGGGGAGCAACAAGGATGAGGGGAGCAACAAGGAACACAAGACAAGGGGGTAGGGAACCAGAGCGGGGAGCAAGAAGGATGGAAGGAGCAACAGGGAGCAAGAGACAAGGAGCTAGGGAACCAGAGCTGGGGAAGTACTGGCGACAAAGGGAACAAAGGACAAAAGACAGGGGGCTAGGGAAACAGTGCTGGGAGAGCCCCCAGGACAAGGGGAACAACAGGGGACAAAAGATAGGGGCCTAGGGAAACAGCTGGGGGAACACAAGGAACAACAGAGGGCAAGAGACAGCAGCCTAAGGAACCAGAGCTGGGGAAGCAACAGGGACACAGGGAACAACGGGGGGGCAAAAGACAGGGGGCTAGGGAATCAGAGCAAGGGAGCAACAGGGATAAAGAGAGCAACAAGGGGCTAGGGAGCCAAAGCTGGGGGAGCACATCCAGACTATAGGGGAAACAGGGTAAACNCAGGGGAGCAACAGGGATAAAGAGAGCAACAGGGGGCTAGGGAGCCAAAGCTGGGGGAGCACATCCAGACTATAGGGGAAACAGGGTAAACACACAGCAGGAGACATTGCTCCACCAGCTTCCTGTGGCCACACCAAGGCTTAAATACTTCCTGTGGCCAATCAGGAAGCCGGGGGGGGGGCAGGACTAAGGTAACGGGCTACAGCTGGAGGAGGCACAACATACAGGGAACATTCCCACCAGAGGAAACAGAGGGAGAAAACCCAGGGCATTTACAGATCCACCCAGTGGTGCAGGGTGCTAGAATGGCACCTCAAGAGCCATGAGTTCAAGGTCCATCCCTGACAACCCAAAAACATCATTAGATGTACCCAGAGTAGATTAATGCATGGCAACAGAGTTGCTTTGCATGATTTTAATCTGCATATGGGAAGTGGGTTTTTAAAACCTAAAAAAATCTCAATTTATAGTGAGTTATTTGTCAGGATAAACACTTTAAATAATTTGCCATGAGTTAATCTACTCTGATTATGTTTTTGTGTTTGTTTATTTGTATTTTGTGTTTATAAGTGAGTATCATTTCATATGTGTGACCTTGGGGTTGTTGTTTTTTTGTTGTTTCTTCATTGGGTTCCATGTTTTGAAGGTATGTTTTGTGTTGTATAGTTGTTCCTCTGGCAAGTACCTTTTTTGTGGGAAGGAATTGTTTCTCTTTGGGTAGTTGTCTCATGGTATATGTTTGTTGTTTTGTGGGGGGTGATGGAGTTTTTTTAAGGAGTGGATATAACTGGAGTTTGGCTTACTGGTGTGTTTTCTGTTTTTTAAATCAGTTTGAATTTTGTTAATGTCCTATATATTGTACATGTGTAATGTTGGTTCTGCAAATTGTATGATTTAATTTTTATGGGCTTGACTGTTGTTGTTTTTTCCTTTCTCCTTTTTGTAGTTGTTTGGTTTAGGTGGGATGTTTGACATGAGTATGAGTATGCATGTATTGGTTGTAGTACATTTTAGTATTTGTAAGTGATTGTTGTGGTGGATTCCTTAATTGGTTATTTCCTTGTTTTGTGGCATTTGGTTTTGGTTTGTTTCATGTATATGTTACTTGATGTTTTATGTCAATGTCATAGCTAAACGGTTTTTGAAACCGAGAGGTTTTTTAGTTAGTTAAATAATATGAAAGTCAGAAATTACCCTGGTGGGAAACCGGGTATGGACAGATGAGGATTATATTGGAGATGAACCACAAGGGCATAGTTATATAAATCAACAATGTCCTTGTAAGGGGTCTTTTCTGTTTAATAAAACCAGGAAGAAAACATATTGGTGCACTACAGAATTATTTGCACTTTAACCATAAAATGTGCCCTGAAAATGTACGAATATAAGAACACTGGCTTTCTATAGCTTTCCAGGCACAATTCAGGTGCTGGTTTTAACTTTCAAAGCACTAAACAGCTGTAGCTAGGAAATTTAGATCTGAAAAATTCTGAAAAGTAGCCCATTTTCAGCCTTTGAATTGCTAAAATACAGGACAATTTAAAATTGTCAGTTTTTGATTCTGTGCTGAAAGATGTTTATTAAACATGTTCTTTCTTATCTATTTGTTGGCCGTACACCTGGAAAACCCTGTTTTCTTGGCTCCTATGTTAAAATCTATCAATGCTTTTAACCTAGTCACTTTTAGGATATATGTATGCGGGTTTTGGAACCTCAAATAGTGGGTGTTTTGTTAGGTGGGTAATGGTATGGCAAAAGAAGCCATAGCCTTTAAAACAGGTGACATATTTTAGACACATTGTTTTCTGTGTTTGCTGAAAGCAATACTGGATCAAATGGAGTGCCCAGGAAGTGCTCATCTGAGAAAGAGGGATTCCTTATAGAGACTACTCATGTCTAAGATTTACTTTTCCATCCTAACTATGGATAAAATCCATCATAGATTTAAAGTGTTCATGTTTCAGAATAGGCCATGGAATCCATTTTCCTTTCTGTTCTTTTCCTTTCCTGTGACCTATGGAATGATGTACAACTGGTAGTTATCACTGGCTATCTTGTTATGGTTACGTGGAAGACCTTGCTCCAGCTAAGTTGTTTTGATGATATTAGGAGGTCTGGAATGCAGTAAACGATATAGTTGTTAAAAGATGTTAATTAGAAGTTAATTCTAAATTATCACCCCAGCGATTAAAATCTATTCACATAAATCTATCCCCCAAATGTTATATGGAGCCCATTTGCGGGCACTAAGTAAAATCAAAGGCTTGGAAAGATTGCAATTGGGTTTTATCAGGGCTTTACTATCTGCCCCTGCTGAGTTAAATAACCCAGCCCTTTGCTTAGAGTGCAGCCTATTGCCGCTCTATGAGAGGATTTGGTTGGGGGCTGTATCTTATTGGCTCCAGCTTTGCTTTTAAAAGACTGCTCCGTGGTCGCAATTGGCCCTGGAGGATAAGACCGCAAACGCTTGGGTTGCTGTAGTGGTTGATAAAATAAATTGCCTGGGGTTTACTCCGGTAGCTTTGGTCTCGGGGTTCAAAGGGGTCAGAAAGTTATTATTATTATTATTATTAAACATTTATAAAGCGCCAGTAACAACCTGGCGCTGTACAGAACATATAATCAGCTGCGGTCCCTACCTGTGGCTTACAATCTAAAAGACAAGGAGGGGGAGACAAGGAGAGGGGACAGCGGGAGAGACATGGGAGAAGACAAACAAACATTCAGGCGGATGCGAAGTCTCAGGTGCGTGTACTTGGCTTGGTTACAAGGTGGTCGGTAGCAGCAGTCAGCAGAGGAGGGCTGACAGTAAGAGCAAGGGGAAAGACTAGAGGGCATTGGGAAAGGCAGCATGGAAAAGGTGGGTCTTGAGGAGGGATTTGAAGGAGCGGAGGGAGGAGGCGAGGCGGACGTCGGCAGGGAGGGAGTTCCAGGCATGCGGGGCAGCGAGGGAGAAGGGACGAAGGCGGTTGGGCGAGCAGGAGAAGCGAGGGAGAGCGAGGGAGGGGACAGCGGAAGAGCGGAGAGCGCGCGCAGGAGCGCGTAGGGCGATTAGGTCCGAGAGGTAAGGGGGAGCTTGGTCATGGAGCGATTTGAACGTGAAAACCAGGAGTTTGAACAGGATACGTTCAGGAAGGGGGAGCCAGTGAAGGGAGAGGAGGAGAGGCGTCACATGGTCGAAGCGACGGGCAGAGTGAATGACCTTGGCGGCAGAGTTTTGGATCGCCACAAGGGGGGACAGGTGGGAGCGAGGGAGGCCAGCAAGGAGGAGGTTGCAGTAGTCGAGGCGAGAGATAACCATGGCATGAACAAGGATTTTGGCCGAGGAGACAGATAGAAAGGGGCGAATGCGGGCAATGTTGAGGAGAGCGAATCGGCAGGATTTGGCCACAGAGTCAATGTAAGGTTTAAAGGAGAGGTGCGTGTCAAAAATGAAGCCCAAGCTGCGGGCACGGAGAACAGGACGGATGGTGACCCCATCAATGCAGACGGTCAGGTCAGAGGGAGAGGAGGGGGAGGGAGGAAAAATGAGGAGTTCAGTCTTGGCCATGTTCAGTTTGAGTTGGCGTCGGGACATCCAGGCGGAGATATCAGAGAGGCAGTCGACGAGGCGTGAGCGGACAGAGGAGGAGAGAGAGGGGGTAGAGAGATAGAGTTGGGTGTCATCAGCATAGAGATGGTATTGGAACCCGTGGGAGGCAATAATTTCACCAAGGGACCGGGTGTAGATAGAGAAGAGGAGAGGGCCAAGGACAGAACCTTGGGGAACCCCAACCGAGAGGGGAAGGGAGGGGGAGGTCGACTCGGGGAGGGAGACATTAAAGGAGCGGTCAGAGAGGTAGGAGGAGAACCAGTCAAAGACAGAGCCACGGAAGCCCAAAGAGTAAAGGGAGTCCAAGAGGAGCGAGTGGTCGACAGTGTCAAAGGCGGCAGAGAGGTCAAGGAGGACAAGAACGGAGTAGTGGCGCTTCGATTTAGCGACAAGTAGATCATTGGTGATCTTGGCCAGGGCAGTTTCAGTAGAGTGGAGGGGGCGGAAGCCGGACTGGAGAGGGTCGAGGGAGGAGTTGGCAGAGAGGAGGTTCAGGCAGCGGGAGTAGACGACACGTTCCAGGAGCTTCGAAGCAAAGGGAAGGAGGGAGACCGGCCGGTAACTAGAGGGATCGAAAGGGTCCAGGGTAGGCTTTTTGAGGATGGGGGAGACAGTGGCATGTTTGAAGGCAGAGGGGAAGGAGCCTGTGGAAAGGGAGAGATTGACAACATGCAGAAGGGGGGGAGCGACAGTGGGAGCAATAGAGGTCAGGAGGCGGGAGGGGATCGGGTCAAGGGGGCAGGTGGAGGGGTTGGATGAAGAGAGAAGAGCAGAGATTTCCTGGAGAGAGGCAGGAGGGAAGGATGCGAGGAGGGAGGGGGGCGGGGGAGGGGGCGGGAGGGGAGCGGGGGGCGGAGGGGGGCGGGAGGCAATATCCCGACGGATCTTGTCAATCTTGGAGGTGAAGAACGACGCAAGATCCCGAGCAGCAAGGGAAGAGGGCGGGGGAGGGCAGGGGGGTTTGAGAAGGGAGTCGAAAGTAGAGAAAAGGCGGCGAGGGTCGCGGGAGAAAGATTCGATCCTAGAGGCATAATAGCGCTGCCTAGCTAGGGAGATAGCCGAGGAGAGGGAGGAGAGGGAGAATTTGTAATGGAGGAAGTCAGGGAGGGAGCGGGATTTGCGCCAGAGGCGTTCGGCAGCCCGGGCGCAGGAGCGGAGGTAGCGGATGGCAGGGGTAAGCCAGGGGCGGGGGTCGAGGGGGCGGACGGGGCGAGCAGAGGGGGGGGCAAGAGAGTCAAGGGTCGAGGAGAGAGAAGCGTTGAGAGCAGAGACAGCAGAGTCAGGGGAGGAGGAGGCGAAAACGGGGGGGAGAAGGGGGGAAAGATGTGCGGCAAACTCCGAGGGAGTAAGGGCCTGCATATTGCGGAAGGGGCGCATAGAGGGGGAGGCGGAGGGGGGTCGGTGGGAAAGGCTGAAGGAGCCGAGGAAGTGATCAGAACTAGGGAAGGGGTCAAAGGAGAGGTCAGTTAGAGAACAGTTTCGAGTGAAGACGAGGTCGAGGGAATGGCCGTCAGTATGAGTGGGGGAGTCGGTCCAGAGTCGGAGATTAAAGGAGGAAGCGAGAGAGAGAAAGCGGGAAACAGAGGGGGCGGAGGGCGTGTCAACGTGAATGTTGAAATCACCAAGGATAAGAGTGGGGATATCATCGGAGAGGAAGAAGGTGAGCCAGGATTCAAAGTCCGGGAGGAAAGAGGAGAGGGAACCCGGGGGGCGGTAGATGACAGCAACCCGAAGGTGTAGAGGGGAGTATAAGCGCACAGAGTGGGCCTCAAAGGAAGGGAAGGAGGAGGAGGGGGGAGGGGAGAGGGTTTTGAATTGGCAGTGCTTAGCAAGGAGCAAGCCCACACCACCACCCAGGCCCTCAGGGCGGGGGCGGTGAGAGAACGACAGGCCCCCGGAGGATAGAGCAGCCGGGGTAACAGAGTTGGAGGGCGTGATCCAGGTTTCTGGCGGAAAGGCTATCCAATGTCATGTGGCAGGAGTTAAGATCTGAAATTGGAGATAGTAGGGCTCTGGGGTTATATCCATTGATTGCTAATAATTCCCGTTCTCCCATGTCCTTTCTGGGTGGCAGCCTGTCGCAAAGGACTAAAAGGCTTTTCTTTTTGGCCAGATTAAATTCCTTTCCCTCCGCACAGATGGAGGGTAGATATAGAGGAATCTCCTAAGCGGAACAGCTTTGTCAGTGTACTTTAAACATATTTGACTCTTTTAAAAATGTTTTATTTATTTATTTATTTATTTCATGAAATTTAATAGCCGCCCCTTCATGCCTACGGCATCTCAGGGCGGCTTACATCATAAAAACACAACAATAATAAAATCAACAACAATAAGAACACCGGATCCACGACAATGTATAAAACATCACTAAAACCAACCCACCCCAACCTCTCACCCTCCGCTCCGAAGGCCTGGGCGAACAGCCAAGTCTTACAAACACGTCGGAAGGCCAACAGGCCTGGGACCAGGTGAGCCTCCTCTGGGAGGAAATTCCATAAATGCGGCCCGATCACTGAGAACGCCTTCTCCATTGTGACCCCCCGTTTTACACAGGGGACCTCCAAAAAGGCACCCCCGGTGGACCGAAGGGATCGGTCTGAGACACGGAGGGAGAGGCGGTCCCCGAGATATGAGGGGCCCAGACCGTGCAGGGCTTTATAGATCAACACTGACACCTTGAATCAGGCTCAGTACGCTATAGGCAGCCAGTGCAGAGCACAAAGCACTGGTGTTATGTGCTCATGCCGCCCCGTCCCCATAAGGAGACGGGCCACTGCATTCTGCACTAGCCGCAGCCTCTGAACCAGAAACAAGGGAAGCCCCACGTAGAGCGTGTTGCAGTAGTCTAGTCTCAAGGTGATGAAGGCATGGATGAGAGTGGCCAGATCGGGCCCGGAGGTGTATGGCTGAAGCCTCCATACCAGATACAGCTGGCAAAAGGCGGATTTAGCTACCACCTCCACCTGTCGATCCAGACGAAGGCCCGAATCCAAAAACATCCCCAGACTCTGAACCTGAAGAGCAACAGGCGGGCCAACACTTCCCCCGCCCTCCCCACCACCATCACCTCTGTCTTATTGGGATTGAGCTTCAGTCTGCTCTGCCGCATCTAATCTGCCAGGGCCTCCAAACATTGGGAAAGTAACGAGACAGCAGGACCTGGGTCAGATGAAAATGAGAGGTACAGCTGAGTATCATCAGCATATTGGTGAAATTGCACCCCAAACCCTCTCACGATCTCCCCCAAGGGCTGCATGTACACATTAAATAATAGTGGAGACAGAATAGAACCCTGCGGAACACCACAGGTCAAGGCCCGGGGGCATGATGTTTCAGCCCCCAGCACCACCCGCTGGCTTCTACCTGAGAGGAAGGAGCGGAACCATCCAAGGACTGTCCCGCCAAGACCCCCCCAGGTCTCACAGCCATCTCAACAGCAGCCCATGGTCCACGGTATCAAAAGTGGCCGAGAGATCTAGCAGGATCAAAAAGGTTGAACATCCTGCGTCCATCTCCCGGAGGAGATCATCCAACAAGGCCACCAACTCCGTCTCAGTACCATAGCCAGGGCAGAACCCAGATTGAAAAGGGTCAAGGAAGCCGATGCTGTCCATATGCTGTCCATATGCGCCTGGAGCTGCTGAACCACAGCCCGATGATAACCTCCCCTGCTGAAGGGACGCATTAACCACCCTCACCAGCACCATCCCCAATATCTCCCTGGAGGCTTTCACCAACCAGGGTGGGCATGGGTCTAATTCACAACTAGTGGCCCTAACAGACCCCAGGACATTCACTGCATCGACCGGCATCACATCCTGAAACTCCTCCCAGAAAGATTGACCAGATGGTGCCTCCATAACATCATGCGCCTCACTACCTGCTTCCAACCCGGTGTCGAAGTTACTCTGGATCTGAGTGATCTTGTCTGCAAAGTAGGTGGCAAACTCCTCACAGAGGGCCTGGGACAAGTCCCTGTCCAGGCGGAGGGAGGCCATACTGACCAGCCCCCACACCACCCGGAACAGCTTCGTTGGACGTGACTTTGCAGATGCTATGAGGGCAGCAAAGAATTCCTTCTTTGCTATCCTCACAGCCTCAACATAGGACCGCAAATGGGTCCTATGGATAAGTCGGTCAGATTCAGAGTGAGTCCGACGCCAGCATTGCTCTAGTCTCCCGCCTACCCGCTTCATACACCGCAGCCCCATCTGTAAACCAAGGGGCCCTGCGATGACGAGACGGAGGCAGTAGACATCTCGGAGACACCC
>QEPC01013874.1:4602547-4615679 GCA_003113815.1 Sphenodon punctatus | reverse complement strand
GGCAGCTTTGGCCTGGGGCTTGGGCTGAGCCCTCCCAGGGGGTGGAGCCTCGCTCACCTGCAGGGGATGAGCCCTGCTGTTGCTATGGCGGCTGGGGGCTTCTGGCTGGCTGGGGGTGGAGCCCTGCCGCAATGGCTTCTGGGGGCCCTATTGTGGCCTGATACGTGCAGCCACCCCTGCCAATACTGCAGCACTCCCCAAACACCCTCCTTATAGCCTATGATACCAGCACCTGTCCCCCAGCACCATATGTCCCTCCGGACTCCCTTCTTCCTTTGATTCCCTGCCTGAGGAAGAACAGGACACGAGTGCTGTGCATCTGACATGGGATATACCGCCCCCATTCAGATGGGGTGTTGGACACTGTTGGGGTGTGCACAGAGGACCCCCATGTGACATGGCAACACTCTGAGGTGCTGAGGTAGCCGATGGCACTTGCTCAAAGTTCTGTCCCCCTGGCACAGTGGGTGGGTGGGGGGAGAAATAACCATTGTTGCCGACTGGAAGGTGGGGCTTAACCTACTCTGGCCGTAAATGTTAGACTGGTTTTCTGGCACATGCAGTGTGCAGTTCCTAGGGATAAGGGATCCACCAGTGCAAGGGCACCAGTACTGCCCTTATGCAGGCACAAGGGGGCAGCTGAATTGCGGTCTAAAGATTCTCTGTAAAAATACAAATTCTGCGTTTTTCCTTGGCAAAATGTTTTCTAGGATCTCTGCTCATTAGCTTTACTTCACTATTAACAGACTGAATTCTGAAAGAAATTTCTCCCAGATGTTTGGTCCCTTAATATCAGTTAAACAGAATTCATCAGGAACTACTTCATTTTTTTCTGCTTTTAATTTTTTCTGCTTCATTTTCTTAGTTGGTGGCCTTCTCAGCAAATATAACACTGAAGAATTGGAAAACAGCATCCAAGATTCACAGCGACTCTCGACACTAAATTTAGTTAATCTGGATAACTGCTAATAAATAATGCATAGTTACTTAAGGACACTATCCCTTATAAGAAATTTGCAGTCTCCTCTCTGCCAAACATTTAAAAGAGTACAGTAGTTTGCTCTAGTATAATAACAGGTGTAGTTGAATCTAAATGCTATGGTACCGTACACTCCCATTAGTCTGTCCGCAAGCATAAGGCAGTCCCAATTTTCTAAGTCACTGAAGCAGTAAAGATGTGTGTTGCTTCAAGATAAAATCATTATTTTTCAAGTTGTTATTATAGTATACAGAGGCATAGTATGAGATGTTCATGTTCACACTTCCTAATGCAAAATTCTGTTTGTTCTTTTAAAGTGTAACCATAACTTTGAATTTAATAATTTTTAAAATTTGTATTTTCTGCAAAAACTACAATATTCTTTTGAGGCCTTTTCCCCTCAAGTGACAAGAATTTATAGCCTTAATGCCACTGTAATTAAGTTTTTAACATCTTTCATTTAACTAATATTGGTTTCAGCAAGACACCAAGCGGTGACTGGCTAACAGTGCCCCTATACCACCTCACTCCCTAAATCAGTCCATGTAATGATAGCTCAGAAGGTATGTAGCGTGTCAAGGGTGAGTGAGCTTTAGGGTTATAGAGTTTTGACACCAAGAGTAAGAGTTTTACCAAATAAAAAGTTGATTTAAAAACAGACAAACAAAAACCCACCAAACTCACAGAAGGGTAAGTAGAACAAAGCAATGTTTGTTTGTCTTGATTGGCACAGAACAAAAGCAAAAATTTGAATGGAGGTTTGATTCCAATATAGAAGACTAATTTTTGCATAAGGGACCATCTTAGAAAAGCAAAGCAAGAGAAGCAAAAACAGGTGCACATTAGAGGTCTATGACTCAAACCCAACAGGACTCAACTGGTCCAATCACTCTCTGACCAACCCCCTCAGGCTTGGGCCCAGCCAGACTTCCTAAGCCGTTTTTAGACAAGCACCTCCCCACCTATTACCTATCAATCACCCACCATTGGCACCCTTTGCAGCCCTGCAACATGCATGATGGGTGGGTAATTGGATGGTAATAGTTAGGGAGGCACTTGTCTAAAAACACCCCTAGTTGTAGGAGGTCCCACCCCCTACAAAGCACCATGATATCATGGTGCTCTTTACAGAATATGGCCTCATTGGGAAGGGAACCTTAGCCCTGATTCTTTTCCAACATAGCCCTGCCCCTTACGGAGTGCTATGATGTCACATACCCACCAGCAGTACCTTAATGGGTTTTGTTATCTTGAACCAGGCTCCTAGCATTGTTTCACAAGACAATGGGGGTCATTAACACCTCATTAATCCATCTGGAGAAAGAACTAGGTGAGCGGAAATGAAATTAAACTAAAATTGAGACTAGAGGCTCCAACTCATTCACTGCTAGGGGGCAGGAGTGGGGCACCTTTTCTCATTTTAACAAGCTTGGGATAAGCAGGGCAGAATAAAGATAGATAACATCCAGGCAGGAGGGAGTGGAAAACTAAGGGTGTTTTCAGACAAGACACTCTTCACCCACTACCCACCCACCATACATGTTGCAGGGCTGCATTGTTGCACTATGGGTGCCCTGGAACATGTATAGTTCCTTATGGGTGGGAGGTGTGTAGGTAGTGAGTGGGGAGTGTCTTGTCTGAAAATTCCCTGAATGATCTAGGATGGGCATGGGTGTGTTTGTGAGAGATGATTCTTTAGCTGCTGAAAGAGACTGTGGGTGATTTGCCTGAAATCACCACAGTCAACCGCGGAGGGGGTTGAAAGCAGGTGAACGTCCGGTTGCTCGCATCCAGATGTTCACTTCAGTCAACCACCCCCCGCGGTGAACCTAACCACGCTTTGTTCTCCCACATCACGGCAGCGAATGAAGTGTGGTTAGGGGGAATCCAGAACGCGGTGAAGGAAAAGTAACGTCCGGAGTCTCGGCGGTGGGCAGCGGGCGGCAGCAGCAGCCAGATAGGCCGCAGCGGCTGCCAGTCTCATGGAGGGTAGGCGGGCGGGGAGCGCAGGGGGCAGGGCCGTGTGGCCACACGCTGCATCACGCGGCCCCGCCCCCTCCGGAGGATGGGGGTTTGTAATAGACGTGACAGCCGGCAGCATTGACCCTGGGCCGTGGTTCAGCGGTCCCCACGGCCGGGGACAAAGGGGCGAACGTCTGTTGGTGCACCCCTTGACCCCCGCCCGTGGTCTGAACCACCCCATGGCCCAGGGTCAATGCTGCCAGCCGTCACGTCTGAAATCACCCTGTGGCTGCTTTTACTGAGGATCCTCCCAGTGTTTTTAAAACTAAAACTTTAGAGCCAAAGTCAGTGCATCCATTTGAGAATTTTAACTTTTTAGTAGTCTGAGTTTTAACTTGCATGAGACCTGCTCATACAAACATATGTGTACACAAAGCCTCTCACACAGACATCCTTTTCCCCCCCCAGCTCAGTCCTAAAATTAGTCAATGGGCTATTACAAGTTATCATATAAATAAAATATTAATAATAATAATGAATAAATAAATGCAAATTTAGGTATATTAATTTAATTTTATTTATTTTAAGAATTTTACAGCCCGCCCTTCCTGCCGCAGGCAGCCTGGAACAGCTAACACCACCAATACAAATACAGATATAAAATATCATAAAACAAATTAAAACATCCTACAATAATAACAACAAGAATGATAAAAAAAGGAACAAAAACCCACCTCAACCCTCACCAGTCTCCCCATCCCCTACCTACCCGTACCCCCTCTCCCTTGCCAAACGCCTGACGGAACAGCCAGGTCTTACAGTTCCTACGAAAGGCTGGGAGGTCCGGGGCCAGATGGGCCCCCACCGGGAGGGAATTCCAAAGGCACTGTGCAGCCACCGAGAACGACCTATTCTGCGTGGCCCCTCAGGAAACCCAGGGGACCTCCAGCACGGCACCCCTGGACGACCACAGGAGCTGGTCCAGAACCTGGGAAGTGAGGCAAACTCACAATAGACAGGGCTCAGGCCGTGTAAAGCTTTATAGGTAAAAACCAACACTTTGAATCAAGCCCAGAAGACTATTGGCAGACAGTGCAGAGATTGGAGAACTGGTGTAATGTGCTCCCGGCAGCCCAGTATTAAGGGTGGTATGAAGTGTATTTTTTTCTTTCTATCAAATGTTGGAGAGCATGATGTTACTGAGCAGGAGGGTCTGGGTTGGGCAGAGCCACCCAGATACATAGGGAGCCCAGCTGTTTTAGGCCCAGTTCAGGATCAATACAATTGAGTTCAGGTCCAAATTTCTGGCTTCACCAAGGCCCTAGTGAACCTATTTAGGAAAATATACAGTGAAAAGCACCAGTGTTAGCACTTAGCAAACGGACACATTCCATTGCTTTGGTGGGATTTGCACTAAAACACAAGTGGGAACATCTGGCCCAGGGGCCAAATTTGATCCCCAGCAAATTTTTATGTTATCCCTTTCTTCTAGTTCCTGGAACTGGCTGCTGGATCCAGTTCCTTGTCCGTGGGGGTGGGGACAGGAAGGGATTCACCAAGGGATGGCCTGTTGGACCCTCACTTACTCTCCGTTGCAAGACTCCGAGAGGAGATAATGCCCGTCAGGATAGTAGTTGGGCCCAAGTAGTCTCAAAGAGACAAGGTCCCTATCATCATTGGGCACCAAGCATCTGAGCAGATCAACACCCCCCTGCTCACAGCACAAACTCCAAGCACTCTCATTCACTCAGGAGGGGGGAAGGGGGCAGTTGGGTGTGGGCTCGTGAGGACTGGAAGGTAGTGACCCAGGGCTGAGGGGGAAGGTGGTAGACTCACACAACACATGGACAAGGGGAAGGGAAGCCCCTGCAGTGGGGCACAAGCACTCACCTCTCGCACACACAGGTACCACGGGAAGGGAACACACACAGGAGCAACACACACTGATGATCTTTAACACACCCACACAAGAGCAATAACAATCCCACGTCTCTCTCACCAGGGGGCCAGCTTCTCACTAAGATTACTGGCTCTGGGTGCCTCCCAGCACCAGCTATTATACTGTTGGCTCTGCCCCTCTGTGTGCCTGCAGCCACGCGGAATGTGGCAGTGACACAGGCACTGACCCCGCGTTCCTCAGGGTTGCTGGAGGTGGCACAGTGCCACCACCGCGTGGTTGCCTCAGCAACCAATGACAGCCGTGGCGGCGCTGGTGCCGTGGTGGGGGCTGGGACGTGGGAGCAGAAGCGGCTGTGGGAGCAGCCGGGCCCGGGCGTCCCCGAAGCCCACACCTGACATTCCTACACCAAAGCAGGGCTGGTCCCAGGCATGCATAATATGTGTGGTCGCACATGGCCCCGTGGGAGCCAGGGCCCCGCTCCTGGAGCCTGGTCTGTTGCTCTGCCAGCACTCACCTGAATTCAAAATCCAGGTTGGCCCCACCCCCGCTGTCAGAGCTAATAGCCCTAGCAGAATCAGCTGAGCTCAGCTCAGCTGTAGCCCTGCAGTGGGGGGGAGGGGAAGAAAGTCTCTCCCCCTCCCCCCCACCTCACCACTTGCCCCGCATGCCCCAGCCCAGCAAGCCAGGATTCGGAACAGAAGGCTGCTACCTTGTAAACAAGGTTCTTTGAGATGGCTCCAAACATTCTCACAAATGAGTTTGCCCTTGCGCGCCCTTCTCTTACCAGCAGATACCAAGCTCACTAGTTTGAAAAAACTATGTGACGGTCTCAAGCCCCAACAGTATATAATTTACCTTCCTGCCCAAACCCAACAGTTATTTCCAACCCTGAGCGTGCAGGAAGAAAATCCCTTGCAGGGTCCGAATGGTGGGTATTTGTGAGAATGTTCGAAGCCATCTTGAAGAACCTTGTTTACAAGGTAGCAACCTTCTGTTCTTCTTCGAGTGGCTCCTCACATTTTCACAAATGGGAGAGTACCAAGCCTAGATCAAGGTGGTGGGGGAATTTTCTTATAGAATAAAAACAACATACCTATGCAAGCAAAAAGTGTGTAAGTTTATTCTGTTAACTTAGTTTAAAAGTTCCTCTCTTTTTTTTTTTTTAAATGACAAAACCTTTGTAAGTAAAATAGATTATTACGTCTTAATTACAGAATTCAATATAGATACTCCCAGAGAGGTGTCAGATTCAGAATTGAGATGTAAAGCATAATGATTAGTGAATGTATGCAGGGAACTCCAGGTTGCAGCTCTGCAGTTCTCAGAAGGAGAGATGTTGCAAAATGCTGCTGTAGTAGCACCCAGACCTCTGAGCAAATGAGCCTTTAAATAAGGTGGGGGTGGACTTCCTACCTGCTCATAGGCAAAGGAGATCAAATGCACTAACCATTTTGAGATAGTTTGGGATGAAACCTTTTGCCCTAACTTGGGAAGGGGAGAGGAACAAATTGTCAGTCTGTCTGCAGTGCTGGGTCTTGTCTAAATAGAGCAGGGCTGCTCTCTTAACATCCAAAGTGTGAAATCTGGCTAAGATTTCTGACTCATGAGGTGGAGGGCGGAATACTAGGAGGACAAATTTTTGTGCCATATGAAATCTGGACACCCAGGGCGCGAAATATCTGGTCGCCAAGTCACCATTGGCGACCAGAAAATGAGGGCTGGCAACCTGTCCTTAATGCGGCTGTATTTTTTTTTATTATTATTTTTTGCAGCGAGATTTCCCCTTTAATCCGTGCACCACCATGTTTGGGCTGAGAGGAGGGAGAGCCCCGCACCCACTGCTGATGCATGCATGTGGTGACAGAGCGAGGCAGCGAGCGGAGCTGAAGGAGGCGGAGGCAAAGCAAAGCAAGGCAGGTTGGTGGGTTAGGCTGGAGGGGGGAGGTGGAGGTTAGACAGCTGGGGGTCTAGTTTCTTTTTTATTGTTGGAGTAAGGAAGGGCTTGTGTGATGGGAGCGCAGTGGTTCCCCCCGCCTTGAATGCTCTCTGGAGTTTTTGGAAGCCGGGACAGGAGTCCCATTTCAGTTCCCTCCCCACTCTCTGCCCAGGGTGTCGTGCCCTCCCGCCCGCCTGCCTTCCTGCCTGCTTCCCTCCCCCCCACTGCTCTGGCACTGCGTGGGCACCCGGGACCCAGCTCAGAGCACATGGGCTCAGCGCGCTGCTCGAGTGGAGCTGAGCGGGGGCTGACCCGTGCAGGTCTGGGGTCGCCAGCGGTGGGGGGTTTGGCACGTTCACAGCGGAGGGGAGCCTTTGACTAGTCCCCTAAAGCAAGGCAGGTTGGTGGGTTAGACTGGAGGGGGTGGGTGGAGGTTAGACTTATTTATGCACAAATATGCAAATGTACATATTTGCATAAATAGGTGGTGACAAATTATGCAAATTTGCAGTTTAATTTACCCTTGGCAACCAAGAAAAAAATTTTGCTACTAGACTTGGATCTGAAATTTCATGCCCTGTGGACACCGTTTTAGGGATAAACAACGTCGATGGATGGAGAGAGATCTCTATCCTGTCTGGGAAGACTGAGAAGTAAGACTCCTTGATAGATATAGCGGTGAGTTCACTCACCTGCCTAAGGGACGTGATGGCAACCAAAAAGGCAGTCTTCAGAGACCAGTGGAACAGGTCTGATTGTTCTGCAGGTTCGAAATGGTGTTTTGTCAATTGATCTAGAACAAGGTTCAGATCCCACTGAGAAATGGGGTGTTTGCAAGGGGGAAACAAATTAATGAGTTCCTTAAGAAACTTTTTTTACCAGAGGGTGACCAAAAAGGGATTGGGGGCGGACAACATGCTGGGCTATTGCTGAGAGATACACTCTTATAAAAGAGTGCACAAGGCCCTTCTCAGCCAGGTCCAACAAGTACTGAAGGACTAGTGGCATGGTTACCTGATCTACTGAGATAGATCTCCCAGATAACCAATAGGAGAATCTCCTCCATTTAGAATCATATGACCTTTTAGTAAATTGCTTCAAACCACTATCCAGCACCAGATTTAATTTAAAAACAATTTGGGATGGACAATTTAAGAACCCACCTGAAGCAGGGTCAATGGAATAAAGTTAATGATATAAAAGATGCTTATTTTCATGTTAGATTGCATACCTCCTGTAGAAGATTCTTCCGTTTTACCCATGACTCCATGCATTTTCTGTTTTATTCATTACCATTTGGACTCTCCTTGGCCCCTAGGGTCTTTACTAAGGTTATGACCCCAGTCATAGCTTTCCTTCGTAAACAGGGCATTGCCATTTCCCCCTACCTAAATGACTGGTTACGAATACCCCAGACACCTTAAATGCCAACCTTTGCTTCACGTAATCTATGCGTAAAGCTGGGACTAACTATAAATGTACAGAAGTCCCGCCTGTCTCCTAAATGTCTTGTTGAAAAAGACATTTGTTCTGTTATTACTATATATGAACACTTTACTTGATTATTTTCATTTGTTTTGACTATTACTACCAAATTCTTGCAAAAAATCAATAATGCCCTGCCCTCCATCTCCTCCTGTTCCCTCCCTGTATTGGCAGGAGGGGAAACTGGGAGAGGGGGCTAGATGAGGGGGTACTTTGGCATGTTGGGGTGGTTTAAGCAAGGGGGTGGATGGATCTGTGGGTCAAGTGGCAATGGGGGTGCTCTGCGTGGGAAGCTAAGGGGTAAAAAGTGCTGGGACTAAAAAGGACCCAAGGCATGTGTCGATATGATGGACAAGTATGCATAATATGCAAATTAGTGTATTTGCATAAATGGGCAGGGCCTAATTATTCAAATTAGCCCCCCACACCAAGACTTTGCACATGGCCCCACAAACCCTAAGGCCAGCCCTGAACCAAAGCACTGAAAAACTGAGCTCAGGCTAAGGGCGTTTTCACACAAGACACTCCCCACCCACCTCCCACCCACTTTACATGTTCCAGGACTCCCATAGGGCAACACTGCAGCCCTGCAACATGTATGGTGGGTGGGTAGGTGGTGAGTGTCTTGTCTGAAAACACACTTAGTGAACAAGGATAGGAGACAGATCTACGATTTGGACTCTCATTTTCTTGATCACACCCCTTATGTGCTCCCACCCCAGCTTCTGTGTGGGCCTTCAAGCGTGTACTAATTTTCAAAGTGGCCTTCAGGACAGAAAAGGTGGGGACACTCCTCCACTAAATGCTAGCACCGGCACTATTCACCTGGAAGATTATGCACTTGTGGTTTTAAATGGAGGTTTAAAACCCTATTCCCCAATAATCTGAAGTTAGTTTTCCTGGGGAAAAAGAACCTCAAACCAATGTTTTAAATCAATCAGTCAAGGTGAGCATGGAGCCATTTATCTAGTTTCATAAACTTTGTTTAAGATGCAGTAAACATCCCTTTTGTCTAGCAATGGAAAATTGAGGAGACACTGAGTTTTTTCAGACGCTATGATAGCCCACATTTCCATGCTTTGACCCACATGGAAATGCAGGCTATTGTAACATCAGAAACCACCTCCAGATGTTGGCCCTGACCATTCCCCAGCTGGTGTTGGCACTTAGCCTGGGCTGTGAGTTAGAGAAATCCCCAGCTCACAACCTGGGCTAAGTGCCAACACCGCCCAGGGAACAGCTGCCTGAGAGGGTGTAAAGTATGCTGTAACATTTGTATGGCCACTTTACCTACCAAGGTCCTGGATGGTGGTGCGGATCAGGTGCCATGATGGCCATCATTGGCTGTCATGACTGCCCATCAGCTGGGGTGCGGGCCACTCCACGCAGCATGAGGGCGGAGCTGGATGGATGCACATCTCCCCACCCCCTCCTCGGCCCAGCTGTCATAAAATTTGTTTGGCGGCTGGGCCGACTCCTGGTCAGAGTGATGGCTCCCACCACAACCCAGAACAGTCGGTGATAGTGGCGGGAGCCGTCACTTTTAAAAGCACCCACTAGGCCTGCCATGTCCATTTAGTTGAAACACATTCTTTTAAGCTTTTTAACATTGCAAAATTGGCGGGGGGGTCTGTTTCAAAGAAAGAGTAAAATCCATTGAGAGTGCAGAATCAGCTCATTATTCCAAGAGTCTGAACTGATCAACATGTTAGTTTCTGTCTAAGAAATGTATTCCAAGGAGACAAAAACTACTACAGTACGTATTTAAAAACAAATGAACATTTTATTTATTTTTATTTATTTATTCAAAACTTATATCCCACCCCTCCTGCCCAAAGGCAGCTCGGGGCGGCGAACAACACGCACACAAGAAAAATAATTCAACTATAAAACATTTAAAAATAAATCTACAAATTTTAAAACAAGTAATAAAAACACACCCTCCCTCCCAAACTCCACCTCCCCCACCCTACCCTGCCGCCTCAGCAAAAGCCTGGCGGAAAAGCCAGGTCTTACACAAACGTCAAAACGGCAGGAGGGTGGGGGCCAACCGAGCCTCCTCTGGGAGTGAATTCCACAGCACGGGGCAGCCACTGAAAAACATGCTGAATACTGCTAACAAAGACAGATTCATAGTGTGATATACATACGTTTCCATTGCCATAAACCTGCCCTACTTCTGGAACTAGGGAAATAGGGTCATAGCCTCCTTGCACATAAGGTGTTAATGCATAGGCTAGGTGCCAGTAGTGGCTCCACGCAGCTCCCACGTAGCCACCTCTCGAAGGTCCCACATGGGGAGTTCAACAACAGGCAGGCATTCCTTCCTGCCATGGTCCACCCATGCACTGCTCCACCCTCCTCCACCGAGTTGTGGTTGCTCTAGTTAAGTTCTAAGCTGCACTCACACCCCTATGGTGCGGGATACACGTGTAACCCATGCTTTTGTCACAGTTTTATTAATCAGCAGCATTAGCGATAGTACAGGTCCAACTGCAGTTGTCACATGAGGGGGAGGCAAAACCTTTCTTTTCTCTCCTTCTCCTTGGACCATGCTCAGTGTAGGGTTTCTAGGGTGGGTTAAGAACTTCTAGTCAGTTCAGCCTGGCTCAGGAAGAGAGCAGCTGCATCAGAGGGTTGGTAAAGCGTGACGGTCTACATAGAGGCTGCTGTTTACAGACCACATTTGACTGCTTACAGTTTACAGGATTTAAAGTGTTCCAGGAAGGAAGAATGTACCTTCTAAGTAGACAGCCTGGACATCTGCAAGCCTTAAGGAACTGTGAGCCTTTGGTAGAAGAGCTTCAGCTGAGGGCTGGCTCCAGGTTTTTGTGGACCCTTGGGCAACAGAGTATGAGGGGGCCCCCCTTTTGCCCATGCCTCTCCCCCACTGTAGACTGCAGTACCCCCAAACAGTCCCTCCCTCCCTGTCCCCATCCCCATGTCTCTTTCTCCCAGAACCTCCAAACAGCCCATCCCTCTGTCCCCATGCCTCACTCCCCAGAACCCCCCCAAAACCCCTCTCTCCCTGTGCCCAATACCATCCATCCACATGCCTCACTCTCCCCCCACAGAGCCCCCAAACTCACTTGTGCATGCACAGTTCTTCTCTGAGTGACTCCTCACATTTTCACAACAGCCAGTTGTGCCATCTCGAAGAACCTTGTTTACAAGGTAGCAACCTTCTGTTCTTCTTCGAGTGGCTTCTCACATTCTCACACCACCAGTTGTGAGAATGTTCTGAGCCATCTTGAAGAACCTTGTTTACAAGGTAGCAACCTTCTGTTCTTTGAGTGGCTCTTCATATTCTCACAACACCAGTTGTGAGAATGTTCGGAGTCATCTTGAAGAACCTTTCTATTCACCATGTTCCCCTCCGAGGGAACTACATGGGATTGATGGAAAAGTTTGCTCAGTTTGGCAGCAAACGTGCTGTTTCAAAGCACTAGACCTAACAAAACATAATGAAGCCCGACTTGAGCTAGCTGCATTTAACAGTATAAAGTTTGTCTAGGTACTTTTAAGGTCCCAACCACAGTAATTTCTCCTTTGAAGAGCTAGCTTTAAAGCACACAAGAGAAGAACTTAGTCTAAATCAAAAGGTGGGTGCAGACCCAGAATCCCGAACAAGCCACTGATTAAAAGGTCTTACAAAAAATGGTTCTCCTGCATGATTACCATAATAAATTGAAAACATTATAAAAGTTTGGAATAAGGTTTACCATTAGTATTTTTAGCTTACAGATATCCCTAAGTAATTTGGAATCCTGGATCCAGGAATTGATCCTGGATCATGCAGCTCACCTCATGTGTATCATGGAGATCTGGCTGGAAACTGAGTTGAGGCCCATTCTGGCTGACCTTGTTCCAGCTCGGTACTCTGTGCAGCATCAACCACGGTCAGAGGGACCATGGGGGGAGGGGGCAGTGGTGTAGCCATTGTTTTTAGGCACTCATGGTCCATTAGGAGGTATACAGTGCAGCTTATGTTGGATATTGAGGGTCTCCATCTTGTGATTGATTTGGTGGGAGACAAATTAGGAGTGCTGCTAGTATACCATGCACCTACCTGTATGGTAGCATTCCTGCACGCACTAGAAGAGCTGGTGTCGGAGGTGGTATTGCAGTCCCCGAAGACATTCATCTTGGGGGGACTTCAATATTCATGCCGACAAGAGGAGTGGAGTGTGAGTTCATGGTCTCCATGGCAACCAGGGGCAGATTGGCCATTCATCCCACTGGGAGGATTCCCAGTGGGCTGGTCCGATTGGGAGGGCCGGTCCCACAGCCTCAGTCTATTAAAAAAAAATTTTTTTTAATGTCGTTCCCGACCCCCGCCCAGGTTGGGATGGGGGGGGACTAGGCCGGCCTGTCCCCCCCCCCGAGTCTTCGGAGTTCGCCCTCCCAGAAGTTGCTTTCATACTCCTTCTGGGAGAGTCACACCTTCTCACTCCCTCCCAGAAGTAGTATAAAAGCAACTTCTGGGAGAGACTCGTGGCAGAGGCGTGCGATGCAGTGATGGTGTGAGGAGCCAGTGTGTAGCAGGTGCAGCAGCAGGAAAGAGAGCGGCGGCAGCAGTAGCAGGAGCACTGGCAGCTGGAGTCGAGTCGGGAGAAGGAAGCCAGGACCAGAAGAGGAGGCAGCGGCGAGGACAGAGAGCAAGCGAGCAGCAGGTGGGGAGCTTGGCTAGGGGCCGGTGTGGTGGCTTGGGCTTTGTGGGGGGGCACTTGGGCCTCGTGGGGGCTTCTTGGGCTTTGTGGGAGCTGGGGGGAGCCTGGCTGGGGCCAGGGGACCAGCTTGGGTCTTGTGGGGGGGGCAGCTTGGGCCTCGTGGGGACTGGGCGAGGAGCTGGCTTGGGCCTCATGGGGGG
>QEPC01013874.1:4578807-4590357 GCA_003113815.1 Sphenodon punctatus | reverse complement strand
CCCTTAGTCTTCTCTTTGCTAAGCTAAACCTGAGTGGTAGGAATTCTGGTATCAATTCTCCCCTTAGTCTTCTCTTTGCTAAGCTAATCCTGAGTGCATTCCTTCAAGGTTGTTCCTTAATTGTGTTCCAGTGCAGCATTACTACAGGTGCAAGGAATGACGCCTTAATATTCAATAATGTAGATATTGGAAGTCTGGTATCAATTCTGCCCTTAGTCTTCCCTTTGCTAAGCTAAACACAGTGCCTGTGGAATACTAGTGCAGCTGGTGTAGGAATGAAGAAGCCTTACTGTAGGATGCATAGCAAGGGACAGAGTGATTTTTCGGTTGGGGGCCACTGAGCACTGAAACGGAGTGATTTGGGGTGCCAGAGCACTGAAATGAGAGCCAGTACCCCCACCAGTGGCAGTCTCCCCCCTTCCAGACACCCTTAACCTCCCACTCATCCCTGCCAGGCTGCTGAGGATCTGAGTCTGGGGACTCAGCTCTCATAGGCCCCAAATCTGGTGCATTCTGCCCACCCCCAAGCCATGCCCCCCAAGCCACGCCCCCCTCCCAGCCATGCCCCCTTGGCTAGTTTCCAGCACCCCGGCGGCTTTGCTACCGTCACAGGGCCACTAAGACTATTTACTCCCGGGCCACTTTGATTTCTCAATTCGTCCCTGATGGCAACCATGGACTTGTCTCAAGTACTCATCAGCCCAACACATTATGGGGAACATACCCCAGACCTGATTTTCTGCACTGGCCTTGAGGCGATCCATTGGTGGGGAAGATGTCAATGGTGCCCTTGTCATGGACGGATCATTACCTCCTATGGGCCTGTCTCCCACCATACATCTGCCCCTGGAGGGGTTTGGAACCAGTTCAGCTGGTTCGCCCCCAGAGGCCGATGGAACCGGAGAGGTTCCAGAACGTTCTGGGGGAATTACCCTCTGATCTTGACAACCGAACGCTCGATGACTTTGTTGCTATTTGGAACATCTTGCTCACTGAGGCCATCAACCAGACAGCTCCTAGGTGGCCGCTGCCTAGGCATTGGCACCGTAGGCTTCCTTGGTTCACTGAGGCTCTGCAGTTACTGAAGCAAGAAAGGTGGCAGTTAGAGTGACACTGGCGCCGTTCTCATGCTGAAGCCAACAGATTGAGACATAGAGCCAGTTTGCGAGCCTATGCTGCGGCTGTGTAAGCAGCAAATAAGGAGTTCTTTGCTGCCCTCATAGCATCAGCAAACTCTCATCCAACAGTGCTTTTCCAGGTGGTGTGAGGGCTGGTCAGTCTGGCCTCCCTTCGCCTGGAACTAGAACCTTCCAGCGCCCGCTGTGGCATGTTTGTTAATTACTTTGCTGATATAATCACTCAAATTCACCATGACTTCGACACTGCACTTATTGCAATAGAAGAACCAGAAGTTATGGAAACCCCGTCTTGTCTGACTTTGTGGGATTGATTTCAGTGGATCTCACCCACTGATGTGAAGGATGTTCTTGGGATGGTTAGAGCCACCGCTTGTGAACTGGATCCATGCCTGTCCTGGCTGGTTAAGGCCAGCCAGGAGATGCTAGGGCTGTTGCTGGCGGGGGTGGGCAGTGCCTCCCTTTGGGAGGGCAGGGTGCTGAGCTGCCTTAAGTGGTGGTGCAGCCCCTGCTCAAAAAACCATCTCTGGACTCCCTCGCCAGTTATTGGCCTGTCTCTAACCTTCCTTTTTTAGGGAAGGTTATTGAATGGGTGGTGGCTTGGCAGTTGCAGGAGCATCTGGACCAACTCAGTTTTCTAGATCCCTCGCAGTCCAGCTTTTGTCCAGACTATGGCACTGAGACTGCGCTTGTGGCTTTGGTTGATGACCTTCACCCTGAATTAGATCAGGGACTCTTGACCCTGCTGATTCTATTAGATCTGTTGGCTGCTTTTGATACTATTGACCATGAGATGTTGGTGACTCGCCTGCGGGACCATGCCAAGGTGGGCGGGATTGTTCTCGAATGATTCCGCTTGTTCCTTGCCGGAAGAACTCAGCGAGTGGTGCTCAGGGACTATTTTTCATCTCATTGGGACCTCTCGTGTGGAGTCCTGCAGGGTTCCATTCTGTCCCCTCTCCTGTTCAACGTGTATATGCAGCCGCTGGGCAAGGTAGTGAGGAGCTCTGGAGTTCATTGACATCAATATGCTGATGACACTCAATTCTATCTATTTTTTATCCGACCCAGACCCCGCAGTCTCGATGCTTACACGATGTCTGGCAGCTGTGTTTTACCTTACTTTCTCTAGTTTTAACAAATATACAAGGTGTTCTCATGCAGACACATTTGAATTTATATTTGAGGTTATAAATGTTTTCCCATCTTTTAGCCTACCTTTACATTTTCTTATACTTCCCCCCCCCCATATTTGATGCTTAATCTCTACAAATTAGAATTACAAAAGCTCCTGAGATGGCGATCTTCACCCATAAAAATAAAAGGTGTTAGTACCATGAACTATTTTAGTTATGTAGGTTAAAGGTTAATTATCTTTGTAATGTATGCCCCATTGTTCACAGGCACATGTGAATTTCTGTGTTCTTAGGGTGCATTTACAGAAGTCTTCTCTCCCGCTTCTTTAATTTCCTGTGGGAGATGACTGCTGTGCCTTGCCATTCTGCCCACATTACGAGAAATGCACGGAAGGAATGTAGCACCTTTGTTAAGCCTCAGGTTCTGCCCTAACAATTGTGGGTTATTTACAAATCACTAGCACAGGTTCCTGCAAGCTAATCCATTCACATAGGTAAGAAAATTCCAAGGGAAACAGTTTATGCCAGTTTTTCATCTCCTGTGAACATGGCCTGTGTGTCTAGAAATCTCCAGAGGTGAACGTTTTCTGCTTAGTTGCTACTTGTAATCTATCTAAAACTGGAGACACTTTGTAGACGTGCATGATTTTTGGTGGTGGTGTTTTGGGGTTGTTGTTTTTTAAATAGCTGGCTAAACTATGGTGATGTCTATTTCTGCTTGGAAATGTTTGCACAAAAAGCATAGCATATCTTTGCAACCATTTAGTACAAAACGGAAGAAGATTCCAAGTTTCAATCTTAAAAAACTGTCAGTTTTCAGAAGGATGAAATATAAAAGTATCTAGCTTGCTCCACTGTTGTTAAATTTGCATAAAGGCATGCATTGACATTAGCACATGAGGGCTTCAAATGCTCTGCCCCTTCACACAGTCTTTCAAATTACCTTCAGGCTTTTTGTCTCCTCTCCCCATCCATTAGTGTGTACACACATTTCATGTCATAATCTTAACAACAACAAAAAAGCCTTTAAAAACTTGAAGAAGGTTTCTACAGAGGTGCCCATTCTATCAAACAATCCTCTTTCCTGTCTCAGGTATATGATTATTGGGTTTTTACTTTCCAGGCATAATGTGGTGATCTCTGTCTGGCTAGTTCTTGCTTGTTTCCTTTCCTAGTCATGCTGTTAATAAGGTCAGAGGGCATGGCAGCCATCTTAGTACTTCTTTCTTTGAGAAAACTTAAATTCTATGGATAAAAATACCCTCGTTACATGAACCTGTCATCAGAATTTCTTCCCGAAGAAGATCTCTGTGTATAGCAGAAGCTTGCACAGTCAGCAACAAAAGCAGGCCCAACAAAAGATATCTTAATTACTGTATTTTGTTTCCATCAGCTAGACATTTTTACAGTTTAAATGCAATTGTTTATTGTTATACAGTATAAACTGTGAGAGAAAAAACAATCATATTTTGAACTAAAATCTTTGGGTAATTTCAGAAGTGACGAGATCACAGTCAATCACCCTGAATCACAGTGGATTCGGGGTGGTGGCTGTGATCCCGTGCACGTCTGTTTGAGCCCCGCCAGGTGTTCACCACAGTGAATTCCTGACAGGGTTCAAAGCTAACCATGGTTCAGAGGATGGTGCCAGCCTCGTCTCCAGAACCGTGGTTAGTTTGGCCACGATCCAGGACAGGACTGGGAATGACCACGGGTAACACGACTAGTACCCAGCCCCATCCTGGAATCAGGTCCCAACCACGGGACGGGATCGGGTGCGGTGGCCTGATTGGCCACTGCACCCGCCCACTTCCCTGTGGGCAGGCGGCCGAGGGAGCGCAGGGGGGCGGGGCTGAGTGGTCACACATCATGCCGCTCAGCCCCGCCCCCTCCGAGATTCCCCACAGTGATCAGGCTGGCACGTCTGATGGATGGCCAGTCTGATCACGGACCGGGATCCGAGACAGATCCTGGTCCAGGGTTCAGTGTGGTGGGCCGAAAGGCCCGTCATGTCTGAAAATTACCCTTTGTGTAGCTTTAAGCTTAACCCTGCAAAAGCTATTTTCCCTGTGAAGATTTGTTTTCTAAAACTATCACAGTTTCAAAGGCACTAACCTAAAATGGATCCTTTGCTATCTGTAGCAACGCTAGTGTCAGGACAATCCTCCACCATTAATGTCAATGTGAGTTTTGCTATTAACTTTAATGGCAGAGGATTGCACCTTGTGTGTGGTTTTGCACTTGCAGAGATACAATAACCTTAAAGAGTCATAAAACGTTATATTTACTGGTCTACTTTTGAGCCAGTTATCAAAATATTGGTCTACTTTTGGGCAGTGCCATAGGTGTAGAGAAACATCTGTTGCCTTTTTTTTTTTTTTTGGTTGTTTAAAAAGATTCTGTAAAGATGTTCTGGAGTTAAGGCGAGGGTAAAATGTTTAAGAAAGGGGTTTTTACCAGGAAGCCAGCAGGAGGCACTGTTATGCTGCAGCCTGTCTTGGGTCATAAGAAGCATGCTCGATGCCTGGTAGTTTAGAAGAGGGAGACTGAGAAGTGGCTTTGAGGGGCAGACCCAGAGTTCCACACCTCATTAGAGGTGGCAGAAAGAGTACTGAGAAGAGACAGCAGATACCTGGAAGAGCTGGCAAGTTGATAGTAAGGCCAATCTGCCCCAGACCAGGACTGAGCCAGTAAGTTACAAGTTGACTTTGGCAGAGAGTCCTCTAACCTGAACAAAGAGCTCTTGGCCTGTAGGGATCGTGTAGATGCTAGTGAAACTAAAAGGTCAGCAGGAACGAGACTGACTCGCTCTTGAGTTCCAAGTGTTAAGAGGTAGGTTTTTCCTCTTTATTTTGTATTCTGCCTTGCCCAGTAGGTTCTTTACTGCTTCTAGTTTGCGCATTTGTGCTGGCTTTGTATTGTTGCAAATAAACATTTAAATGAAATGACCATCTTATTGATATGCACATTTCAAAAGATGTGGGGGGAGGGGAAATCTAGCACAAGGCTAACTTGGAGTCTTGACTAACTAGGCCTTGGCTAGCTTGGGGTCCCATCACAGGCTGATATTTAGTTGAGTTTGGATTAAACATATTTTAATTTTGGCTAACCCTGGTGATAAAGTAAGCAGGACCCTGCAAGGCCTTGCAGCAACTTCTATGCCCCCTTCTTCGCCTTTGCTAGTGAGCAAGATGCCCTCAGGAACTTTGTATACATGCTGGGGGATGCATGTGGAAGGTAGTCAGATAACCCATACGCACATTTGCTGCTGCCTCATCCGCTTACGCATACATCCCCTAGCATGTATACAGATTTATCCGTTATCAGTTCTGTTGCCCCCAACACAAGCTGGTGTGTGTTTTCCATGAAGGAGTCAGGTGCATGTTATAAACACCAGCTTCGCATGTGGCGCCTCAGCCAATCAGCTGAGTGTCACTAGCACAGTGAATATCAAAGGGGTGGGCAGACTCCTAAGCCCACCCCTTTGATATGTTGGTGAAGGGGGTGTCAAATGGAAGGGAGCATGGTCTAAAATGTTTGTGACCCATTACCATCAGATTTAAGGCTGATGATTTACATGTTTTGTAAATATTCAGATCACTTCACATCTTAAGTGAGCAAGCAATCCTTACCTTTTACCCTTATCCTTGCAACATGGACCTGCCTGCTGTCATTCTCATCGTAACCAAGCCAAGTACGTGCACTTGAGACCTCGCATCTTCATGAATGTTAGACCCCTTGTCTCTCCCTCTGTTCCCCTTCCTAAGTCTCTCCCCCAGCTCCTGTCTCTCAGACTGTAAGCCCTAGGGGCAGGGACCGTGTCTATTTTATTACTTTGTAAAGTGCCAGGTACAGTGCTGGCGCTATGTAAATGTTTGTTAATAATAATAATAATAATAATCCAGATCCTTCTGCAACAGATGTGTTCCTAATAATCACTGCATAAGTGTGAACAATTCTAGATGTCTGCACAGAGGCATATACTACAGAACTCAGCTCTACTTGGTCCCCCTTTTAAGGAATCATAGGGAGGGTGATGATGGGCAAGGATGAAAAGTCTGTGTGTTGCTCCTTCCCAAGTGCTATTTTCAGCTGTAGTTACTTCTGCAAAGTGGTTTCATGGCTTTCCAGAGGATTCCTGGCTACAAAGACTAGTCACTGGTCTTAGGATATGACTCTAAGAAAATTGTCTATGGACACATCTTATCAACTAGTAACATAGTTTAAAATCATGCTTAAAGAATTCCTTCTTCTCTACGAAGATTTTAATTCAAAATTCGATATTTCCTCTGCAGCAGCTGATATTATCATAGCAGAGGCAGAAAGTGTAGAGAAATCCAGGAAAGCATTTGAATGGCATGTGCTTATAAAAATTATTTAAAGAATCATAAGGAAAAAAGTGGGAGAAGGAGAATTTTGGAGATTTATTCTAAAATGGAGTACAGTTCTGGCATAAATAATGCATCTAGGGGAAAAAGCCAGATGCCTGAGGAATTTCTCCCTCCATCCCCCCTCTGCCCTCCATCTTCTCTGTTTGCTCTATTTTACTCTGACATTGCAAAATAGCTGTAACTTGAGAACAGTCTCCTTGAAGTATGCAAATCAATAGTACTTTCTAAACTACAAAAGTACTTGGAGTACTTTTTAAAACATGTTTATATATTTATTTATTTTGATTTATATCCCACCCTATCCCCAAAAGCTCAGGGTGGCTCACAACCACATTTAAAATAAAAATTTAAAATACATAATTAAAACCCCACAAAACGAAAAGCATCCCATTGCCCACCCCCCAATCTATCCCTGCCTATTGAATGCCTGGCGAAATAAAAAGGTCTTACACTGCCTCTAGAAGACATTCAAACTAGGGCTCAGATGAGCCTCCAAGGGAAGGGAGTTCCAAAGCTGTGAGGCAGCCACTGAGAACACCTCTCTGCTGGCCCGAGTTGTATGAAATTGGGCCAACAATGGAACTCTCAAGAGGGCACCCTCGGCAGATCTTAAGGGCAGATCTGAAGGAGCATAAGGAGAAAGGTGATCCTTCAGATATGTAGGGCCCAAGCCGTTTAGGGCTTTAAAGGTCAAAACCGGCACCTTGATTTGTGCCCGGAACGCTATAGGCAGCCAATGCAGACTCTTAAGCACTGGTGTAATATGCTCCTGGCTACCCACACCTATCATGAGGTGGGCTGCCGCATTCTGCACCAGCTGCAGCCCCCGAACAGTCTTCAAGGGCAGCCCCACGTAGAGTGCATTGCAGTAGTCCAGCCTCGACTATGGGTCATTTCAGACATGACAGGCCTTTCGGCCCACCACGCTGAACCCTGGACCAGGATCCATCTCGGATCCAAGTCTGTGATCAGATTGGCTGACCATCAGACGTGCCGGCCTGATTGCAGAGGGGAATCTCGGCGGGGACGGGGCTGCGCGGTGCGACATGTGACTGCTCAGCCCCGCCTCCTGTGCGTCCCTGGCCGCCCGCCCTTGGGGAGATGGGCGGGTGCAGTGGCCAATCAGGCTGCTGCGCTCGATCCCGTCCCGTGGTAGGGACCCAATTCCAGGACGGGGCTGGCAAACAGACGTTCATCGTGGCCATTCCCAACCCCGTCCTGGATCGTGGCCAACCTAACCACGGTTCTGGAGGTGAGGCTGGCCTCACCTCCAGAACCGTGGTTAGCTTTGAACCTCACCAGGAATTCACCATGATGAACATCTGGCGGGGCTCAAACAGACGTTACCACGATCACTGCCACCACACAGGATCCACTGTGATTTGGTGTGGTGAGTAGCAATCCCGTAACGTCTGAAAATACCCTATGTTAAAGACTATATGCTACTTTGGAATTTAATACTGGTGTAGAGAATAGTATGGAACTGGTAAACAGAAAATGCTGAAATTGTGTTCCTAAGCCACAGTTCAAATTAAGCCTTTTTTGTGAGAGCATTTCTTCCCTTGACTTCCAACTGAGACACCCCCTGGAGCACCTATGCAGCTGGGTTATGGTCACTATTACAGCTACCCAATGTTGTAGTCACTGTATCTAACAATTCACCCAAAGACACTATCTCTCTCCTCTCCACCATCTTCCCCCTGAAGTTGCCCCACAGCACCTCTCCTACTAAGATTGCTGTCGAGTTGCCCTTGATACCCTCCGATTATTGGTTCCATTGCTGTTTGGACCCACCATGCCCAGGAGGATTTCAGCTAAAGAGAAGAAGTGAAATAAGCCATTAGAAAGAGAGAGACCAGCAAAAGAAAGTGACGGCTTAAAAAACAAATCAGGAAACCACTAAAGCAGTTAGAGAATTTAATTCCATATCCATAGACATTGTGCTGCTGTTCACAACTCTTAGAGGTTGCTAAGCAGATAACTGGGTAGAGTAGGGTTTTCCCCACTTAATATTGTATGAATTTCAAATGAAAGATATACTGCTTGTTTTTACCAAAAGCTTTGTTTTTACGAAAAACTCTCAGGAGGGTTTCAAAAATATATAACAAAAAATAGAATTTCAGAATAAAATTAAAATCAATTTATTTATTTTACAATCAAACATCAAGCAACACTTAAATATACAGCAACATTAGTCTAATACATATAGAAAGGTCTCTTACTCGGAATTTACTTAAAGACAACTTTGATTCTAAGGGTGCTTTCAGACATGCAAAAATAATTTTAAATCAGATGGAATTTGACCACTGCTATACCGCCATGTGCCATGGTACAGCCATGTTGTAAGGCAGTGGGACCCACCTGCCAGGTGGGTCCCACACGCGCCATGCACAGCAGGTGCTTTCACTCAGCTCCGTGTCTGCCCGGCTGTGCTGTAACAGGATAGGATTTGTTCCCCCCCTCCCCCACTTGGGCCCCAGGACAAATGTCCCTCCTGTCCCTATGATATGATAGCTAAGCCCCTGGCTAGCAGAGTAGAAACCAAGGTACTGAAAGACACTCTTCCAGACCCCCCAAACTCTCTACAACTTATCTTGTCTGTGTGGCAGCATGCTTGCCTCCAGTTTAGGGCAGATGGCAAGGACATCTCAGCATTAAGCCAGAGGTACTGTACTCAGATATTCACTATCAGACTGTAGGAGAAGAGGAGAGGAAAGGCCCCAGTCCCTTAAAGGTATGCGCTCAGGCAAGTTATTCCTGCCCAAGGAGCACCTGCCATACCAGATGCTGCTGCACCACTTCTTCTAAGGTGGGTGAGGGTGGAAGGTGTACATTTGCGTGTACAGAGAAAGAAATTGCTACTACTTTGACAATGAATGTATTGAAAAGACAAATGAATTCCTATTTCTATGCTTTTTTAAAGAGAATTCAGAGTGCACTGCTGTGCTTGGTTGAAGTGTTTTAAGTAATCGTTCTGCATTTAAATAAGGCAATATGAGTCCTAAATGTCCTCTCGACGTATTTTAGAGACCTTGATTTAAAGCTATGGAAGTTTTTCTTATGTAATGGTTTACACAGTAAAGAAGCTACCTCAGAGAGTGCAACTGAAATTCAGTCAAAAATTAGTTCACTCAAAATATCTTTCAGAATAATGAACTAGGAGTTTCTGTATCTTGAAACCAAAAAAAGACTTTAAGACTTGATTCTGGGCCTGCATTCGTACGTAGCAAAGTCGTTAGTCCCAATTAAGTGAATGGGACTCATACCTGCATTAAGTGCTAGTACCATTACTATCTACAGCGTGGATCACATTTGTTGTCTTTTTAACCTGGCATGCATGCTTTGTGATCGGTAGCTGGCGTTTGCAGCAACCTACTACAAGGAACTCCAAACTCTGCAATTGGGTGTCACTATGGAAACTAATCAAATGAACAAAAGTATGAAAGAATAGACCCAGGGAAAATGCCTAAGAAGGATGAATATTACAAACAAATTCTGTATATTAAAGTGCATGACTGAAAAAGATAAACAAGCTGCCTTGGTGTCTCAGGGTTTTGGAGCAAGTTCATAATTATTTCTCGGTGGGTCATTAGAATTTGTGAACATTGTATATCTTTCTAGGGGAGAACACAGACTGCCTCATTCTTATGCACCACAGAGCACTTGGCTCGGAGAGTATTGTTGCTTATGTCCTCCAAGTGGATGGCTTCTTGGCAAAGTACTATGTTGCTGATGGTTCATGAGACACTAAATAAACAAAGGAAAGGGGGGGGTGGAGTGCAGCTCAACTACAAATTAGAATTAAAGGCCTTAAATTCAGTTTGTTAAACAATAAACCAATCTGTATTCTAAATAAATAGTAATTGTCGGCGCACCCCCACCTTTTCCAAAGATGACACGACAACCATAGATTGGAATTTTAAAGGCCACACTCTTTATTCAATCAATTCTCTGTCTGACTTGTAATGGTGGGGGCAATTTACTCAAGTGAATTGTGTCCAGCACCCCTAACGAACTTATCACTATAAATCCGGGATTGGCCCAATATACCATCAGGTACCAATCCCTGTTACCTTTATAAACGTCTCCCCTTCTCACTACGGAATTCATGAGAAGGGGACCAGGGCCCTTGGGCCTGGGAAGGAGAAGAGTACCCTTAAGCCGGGGTCAGTACATGTCCCTATGGCCTTCGCGGTCCCCTCTCCCAAGGGGTTAACTCCACCGCTTGCCATACCATGCCATTGCGGCTGAACTCCCCTCATCTCTTATGGAGATGCCCAATCCATATTCCTAACCTACCTAACTCAGGTGCTGGACCCCTGCCACCTAGGGGCTGCCAGGTATTCCTGGACAGTCCCGACCCCCACCACTACCTAAACCATGTTTTCTATCACTTCCCTTAACTTTTCTTTCACCGCTGCCAAGTACCATTCATTCCCCGTGGATGATAAATGGACGCCATCTGGTCTGTATAAGTCTGGCCTCCTATGGGTGATGGCTTGATGAGGTATTGATACCCCACCTATACCATTCAACCATTTCCTTATTTCTCTATTAACCATTTTCCTGGTCTTATTAATCTTATATGGTGGCACCCCCTCACCCCAGGATATCCTTTCCACCCAATCATTCCACAGGATGACTACTCCCAGGAACATGCACTTGATTGCCCAAATGTCGTTTTTGATGGTCTTTAACATCTGGACTCCTTTTGTCTCCACTAAGTCATTCTCGCCCAAATGTATAATTAATATGTCAGGCCCCAACCCTTTTTCTCTGTTCAATGTAGGAATCAACTGACACCAGCGCATGCCTCCTCGGCCCATCCACCTGATTTGGGCGTAGGCGGATAATCCTAGTTGCGTTCCCCAATGGGTGATGTTCGCC
>QEPC01013874.1:4544952-4574208 GCA_003113815.1 Sphenodon punctatus | reverse complement strand
GTGGTGGTGGTGATGGCTCTGGGGCTGCCATCGCTGGTGCCAGCCCTGATCCCAGTGCTTGCACCACGCAGTCTCCTCCTCCCCCCATGTTCCGTAGAAGGGCCTCACACCCTTCCAGCCTCTGCCTGAGTGAGGGTTCCTCCTGAGGTGAGGGGCCAGGGTATCCGCTCCCTTGTTGCTCCCCCTCTGGGTCATTGCCTTGTTCTCCCTCCGGGGGGTGTATACCACCCCCTCTCAGCTCCCCCGAGTCCTGGGTATGTGGCTCCAGCCTGCCCTCCTCCTCCACCGGTCCTGGGCCCGCTGGGGGTTCCACCCCTTCCTCCACTGTTGGGGATGGGAGGGACTCCCTCCGGCCCCCACCCTGGCTCCCCTTCTTTTTCCTGCCCCCCATCCACTCTATGGCCCCACTCAGGGCGGTCACTTTGGGGGGGGGGGTGTTTCACTGAACTGGGCCTCGTGGCTCACCGCACTCATCCTGCGCGCTCTGCTCACGCCACTCCGGGGGTTCCTTCCTCAGCCCTGACTCAGAGCTTTTGCGCGCTGCTGCTCTGCTCGCCGCCCGCTCCAAAGTGAGGTGACGAGCGGCGAGATATTTCTTACTGCACCGCCCCTTCTGGGCGGTGCACCAATCACAAGCGCTGTCAGTGCTTCCCCCGGCGAGGGTTGCCTGGCAACCCTGGCCGGGTCAGTCATGATTCCCGCCATGCGGGCTCCAGCGGCATTCTTCAACCTCCCCCCCCATCCCAGTGCAGAGCCTCTTGCAGCTTTTCAAAGCGGGGGAAAGGGTGGCTTGCGGCGACCACCCTTCCTCATTGACGCCGCTTCAACTCTTCCACTTTTCGTCCCTGTTGTTGGGGGGGGGTGAGACAATCGCCCGTCGCCGCTAGCGACGGTGGCAAAGGGGCACTTTTAAACTAATATTTTGTCTTCATATTTTTAGAAAATCTTCACAACAATTCCTGGAAGCAGTGATTGGTTTCAAGCACATCATTTGAGCAGGTAAGATAACATACTTTTTAGATATTCTTTACTTCTTTGCAAACCAGGTTTTCAGCGTATGGATCTGAGAGTCACTGTGACAGTTAGTAAGAATAGTTCCATTTAGGTGATTTACCTGGAACACAACAGGGGACAGAAGGCTTCAATTCTCAGCTTTATCACAGACTTCTTGTAAGACCTTAACCTTTCTGTGGGTGTCTTCACATGGACAGCTGCCCCACTTCACCCCAAGTGGGCTGTTGGGCGGCCTGCCAGATGTGCAGGCGGAGCAGAGGTGGGGCAGGCTATCCCTGCTCTGAGGCAGCCACACCAGCTGTGCTCTGGAACATCCAGGAACACCGCCAGCAGAGCGGGCAGCCCAACCTTGGGGTACTGGCTGGAGGCGAGGCTGCAGTCTGTCTGCTCAGCTGCAGCCCGTCTGTGTAAAAACATCCCCAGAGTGATCGTGTCTCAGTTCCCCATCTGTAAAACAGGGAGAATAGTTATTTCCCTGCCTCATGGGGTTTTATGCAGATAAAAGCATTAAAACTATGGAGTGCTCAGATACTGTGATAATAGATGGGAAGCATACTTATAACTTCAGATATGTAGGTATTGCAACATTCAGAAGTAATTGGTTGGAGTGTTGTTCTGTCAATGAGGGCAGGAGCCAGGGAATGTTGTGAACAGTTTGATGGGTAATAAACTCTGGCTTCCGGTAAAGTCACTATTGTAGGATTTCAAATTAATATAAAGAATATATGTATATATGCTAATAAATCTCCTGGTGAACTGATAAGGACATAGACTGGATGACTAAAAGCCAGGGAGTCACACAGCTGGGGGAAGAGAGGGGAGTCAAAATGGGGAATGGGAGTCAGCCATGGGAATCAAGGCGGGAGAACTATAGAAGGCTGGGGGAGCAGACTGAATACTGGGACAGAGCAGAGTGCAGGAGGTGGGAGCGATGAACTGACTAGCTTCTTGCTCCTGCCAGTCAGCTTTTATCCAGGCAGGTAGCCAATCAGAAAGCTGCGAAGAGCTGGGATGCTGGAACCAGAGTGCTGGGATGCTGGAACCAGAGTGCCTAACTAAGAGTGAGGGGCCCAAGGAGGCTGAGTCCAGAGCTCAAGCAAAGGTGCAGTAATGGCCCTACTGAGCCAGCCATCGTCCCTGGGGCCTTAGGAGTGCCACTTGAAGGCCTGGATCTTGACAGCTGACTGGACCATGGTCTTGCCCCAAATGGCACTTCTTTTGTTCTCATGTACTGTCTAGTGGCATCAAATGGAAGTGGTGAACCTATGAATTTTCTTCCATTCTGTCTGCGTGGGCTTTTCAGAGCTTGCTGTGCACATGGAATGAATTTAATCTTTACCATGTGATGGAAAGTCCAGTGGGTAGGACTCCAGGCTGGGACTCTGAGGATGAGAGTCCCATACCCATCTCAGTCACAGACTTCCTTTGTGACCTGAGCAAACCACTTCATGTATCTGTGCATCCATTACCCATGACAACAAAAGCTTCTACTTCACAGGAATACTGTCAGGATCAAGTCACTAAAGAAGGACAGGCATGCAGCTAGTCTGGTAACGAGGGACTTTTAACTTCCTAGGTATGTAGATAGCATGTACAAAACTCTTTGCACTACGTTAGCTAGCCATCAGGATTGTGTGAGGAATAGAGGCAGGTCTATGGGGTGCCACTAGATCAGTGGGCCCAACATCCTACAAATCCAGAGGAGAGGGATTGAGATTTCTTTTCCAGATCATAGACTAGAATACCAGCTGTACATTTATAATGGGCAGAACAGTTGCTGTACAATTCTTTCAGCCTCCCCATGTAGCTGTTAAAAGATCAAATCTGTAGAGATTCCTATTGGGCAAACACCATAAACAGCTATGATTACAAACCGCTTTCCTCCACCTCAACTTTGCTTACTCTTTGCTGAATTCTTTGCTGAATTACAGGCTAAGGTTCCATCTTTTCATGATTTCAGAGAACTACACAAACCCAGAAACTAAGCTTTTGTATTCAAGCAGCCCATAGTTTGCTTCAGAGTGAGAACTATAAAATCTTAGGGTGTTTATACATGAGACGCTACCATGCAGGTCCACCTAGTGGATACATGTGGTAGTGCCCATGTAAAAGGGGGATGGGTGGATGCACGCTCCAGCAACCCACGTACCCCCCACCTACCTCCACCTATCTCCCTGCACGGAGCAACATGGAAAAATCAGGGTTGCATTGTGCGGGTGCATGGGTGGCTGGTGGATGCATGGGTGTGCACACCCCTCCTCCACCATTTAAACCCTCCTCAACCCACCGAACTCACACTCCCCTGTTTAAAAATTACCTTAGGCTCAGATGCGTGATGCAGCACTTTAGTGAACAAACATTTATGTATAGAATACACAGTGTAAAAAGAGTATACGGAAAACCCTTCAATATCTTTTGAACAAAAATCACCAGACAGTAGGTTTCTTGTAGGCCCTTTTCACACAGACACTCCAACACCTATAAAATGGGTGTTACATTTTATTATACATGTTGCAGGGCTGCAGGTGTGCTCTATGGGTGCCCTGCAACATGTATAATAAACAGTGCAGAATTCCAGCATGCTGTTTTAGTACACATATTTTTCCTCACCTCTGATCATCTTTCAGAGATGATTTCTCACTTTTTATCATGTGGCACAAAATGCAAGGTGACCTGAGTATTTAAAACAGAAAATCTCGGATTTATGGTTCAAACCTCTATCCTCCCCTTCAGCCAGCCCAAGCCACCATATATCTCTTGGGGTATTGTCCATGTATGCAAATTGTAAGGACCTGGTCATGAACTGGCACCGCTGGGGCTGGGGGCCCTGTGCCATCAGTTCAACCAGGCTTGGTCCTTGACTTGGTCCTGTTCATCCATTGGACAGCCTCATGGGGTTCCTGCCCACCATGCCCCGTATAAGCCCTTGACTGGGCCTGCCCTGTATAAGATGCATGTGACAGGATGCAGGAGCCGCCAGGAAGAGCAACAGCCTGGCTCCTTGTCTGTGTTTATTCACTGCCTCCTGAACAACTGCCTCCCAAGGGGCCCCTGTCTTTACCTCCTGGTTCCTGAGTCCTACGCTTGTGCTCCTTATCCTTACTGCATACTCTCTACAGCAGTGTTTCTATTCTAGCCTCACCTACTCGCTTCAGACTGCCTACCTGGCCACAGAAGGTGATCTCATCAAGGGAAGCTAGAGAGAAGGAGGAGGGAAAGAGCGGACAAGGAAACGGGGGAGGAAGAAGGGTGAGAAGCAGTGTCAAGGTGGATGTTATCAATCTTGTTGTTGAAAAAGGAGAGCTAATCCTGTGCAAAGAGGAAAGGCGAAGAGGAGAACAGGAAGGTTTCAGAAGCAAAGTGAAGACTGAGAAGAGATGCCAGGTATTGCAGGAATGAGACCTGATCAACTGAGCAGCATTCTTTGGCCAGGGAAGGGGCATCGCTAAAGGAAGAGAGTGCACACTTAAAGTGGAGGAAGTCAGTAAGCTCATGAGACGTCTACAAGAAGTGCTTAGCAGCATGAGAGCAGGATCAGAGAGGGAGATGGTGGGGGGTGAGCCAAGGACAGGGGTTGATGCAATGGGTGGGATGGTGCAAGAAGGGAGCAAGGGAGACAAGAGTGGAGGAAAGGGATGTGTTGAAGGCAGACAGCAGAGTTAGAGCAGGTGGAAGAGGAGTCAGATGAGTGATGGGGGGAGAGGGAGGAGGCAAAGTCCAGAGGATTGTCTGCTTCGCAATACAGTATGCTCCCATTGATCTGAATGACCTGGGAGTCATTCAACTAAATGGGGGAACTGGACATTTTAATAAACTGAGTTTGTAGTAGGTGTATGTGATGGAAATCAGGCCTGTTTCCTCTCCGCCAAGTCAGGACATTTTGATTACAGGAAATCTTCCTTCCCTTTAATTAGCACAACTGACTGAAGTACCATCCCATTAGTATGGACACCACAAACTCACTGATGTGGAGCATAATTGAAATTGACTGTCCTTACACATTTTTCATTGAGCTCAATCTGTTCTCTATAAAGACGATATGGGGGTGGTGGGGACGATTTTTGCATATTCAGCAATGTGTACATTTTTTTTCAAAAATTACAGTTTGTAACAGTTTCTAATGTGGGTAGGAGGTAGAATAATTTAGTTGCCGCACAGTGAAGGTAGCACTTCAGAGGCTGGCTTGCATAACAGAGCATCCTTTGTTATTTTTTAATAACATGCTCACTTAGTTTCCATGCAGCATTAGCAAGAGCAACAGTTAACTTAGGTAATGCAAGCAAAGAACACATCAAACAAAAGGGTTTAATACTATATCATATACAGTATGCATGTTACAGATTAGATTAGAAGAAACATTTGATATCCCAGTCTGCAAAATGTGTCTGCTTCAGTGAGCTTGAGAAATATGTCCCTACAGCAAACCCAGCAGTCAGAGGCATTCGTCCTAAAAAAGAAGCACCCTGGAGTTCTGCTGAATAGTGGCACCATCTGGTGGATATTACAAGTACTCCTGGCAAAGATATTTTCGCCTTTCTAGATGTATTTTTGTGTTTAACTGTTTCATGAATAATTTAAATAAGCTTGGAGTGTACTTTTCCATACTACTTTTCTAACTACCACATTGTTCTAGATGAAGAAATGCTGTAGCTATAGTATTAAAATGTCAAGTAGACTCTTCACATAGTATCCGAACTTGTAGATGTAGCAGCCATGGGATGCGCATTGTTTTATTTTTATTGTTTTGTGTTCATTTTGCATGTAACAGTTTCCACTTAATCACTAAGATTGCAATCCTGAAACCACTTAAGAACACCCTAAGTGAGATGCAAGCATGCATGGCCACCCAGGAACCACTCATCCAACTGCCTGTCTGAAGGTGGCGCGGGGGCATATGTGCTCCTGTGAGCGACTCAGCATCCAGGCAGGGCCACTCGCAGAGCACTGCTGAGAAATCCTGAGTGCCCTGTGCGAGGCAAGCCAAAAAAGAGCATGGCAACAGGCGCCCATGTGTCCCCTGCCCATATGAAATAGGGTGGCCACCCATGCCAGCAGACTGGTCTGTTGCTCATAGGCACTGTGTGCTGGGGAAATGGCCTTTGCAAATCACAGGAACTGGCCAGGAGTGCTGGGGAGCCTGGTTTCCCAGTGCTCACGCCTGCAACATATTGGTTTCAAAGGCCAGCCCAGCATGCTTCCCCCTTTTTCATGGTTCAGAAAAGGCCATTTCAGGGGAAACAAGAGTCAGAAAAAAACCTGGATGGCTTATTTGGCTTTAATTAATGACCTTTCTGCCCCACCCCCTGCACTGGTCTTCGTTTAGGCAGGCAGTCCATTTCTAAACCCTGTGCACTGCACACAACCCCTGTGTAGGAAATGCAGCATCAGTACAACCTGCAAGCAAACTGCATGCAAACCATGCGCAACAAGCATGACTATACTTGCGTACGTTTAGGATCAGGTCCTGCATCACAAAAACTCCTGTTTTATATTCAGGTGTAGAAAGGTAGCTTAGTCCAGTTGCTGGCTTGCAAGCTGGAGCCTAGGGTTCGTTTCCCTGCTCTGATAAGCTCTGGGCTGGGAGTAGGGCTGAAATGGCAAGCTGCTGCAGTAGCTGTTTCCAACAGAAAGAGCTCTTCTGCAATGAGCGGCACAGTGTGATAGAGATGTTAATTTTGCTACTTTCATTCCGCTACTTCCGCCGACACTTTCATGGTGCGAAGTAGCAGAACAATATTTCTTCCAACACTTTCCAAGATTATTCTGATGTCGCAAAGCAAAGGGCATGGAATTAACGGAATGTTGGTGGAAAAGCTGCAGAAAGTCACTGGCAATTCCGAAATGGCAGAATGAAATAGCGGCGTGGAAAAAGGAGTTGTCGCTGGAGAAGACTTGGGCCCCAGCAATTAATTTTTTGCAAATTAAACACTACAACAGGTGTAACTCTGATCTTTTTTAAAAGTCTCCAGAGATGGCCCTGGAAATTATGGTCTAGTTAGCCTGATGTTGGTACCAGGCAAACGGGTAGTGGCCACTGTAAATAATAGAATTATTAGCCATATTGACAATTGAAAACTTCTGAGCACTGGTGTAACGTGTTCCCTGAGACTCGTCCCTGAAAGGAGTCAAGCTGCCACATTCTGCATTAGCTGCAGCTTCTGAACAGTCATCAGGTGTAGCCCCACGTAGAGCGCTTTAGCTCCTCATAGAGCGCTTTGCAATAATATAGCCTTCAAGGTGATGAAAAATGGTGGGATTTTTCTGTGTGGATGGTTGGGGTGTGGCAGGTCCTGCAGTGATGCAGGGGTCTGGGCTAGAAGACCCTTGAGGTACCTTCCAGCCTTGTGACTCTATGATGGTGGCCATATAGGCCACAGCCTCCTCACCAGATGGAGTGGGTGAAAAGTGCTCCTGGCCACTACCGCCATCTGAAGATCCAGGTGCAGCAAAGGATTCAGAAGCACTCCAAGGCTGTGAATTGACCAGAGGAGGTCGGACTCCATAAACAACAGGAGTCCCAATCCCTTCCAAGTAACAAGGCCGGCCAACTATCATCACTTCAGTTTTGTCAGGATTCAGTTTCAATCAGCTAATCCTCATCCAGTCCCCGACAGCAACCAGGCATCGGGTAATCACAGAGACTGCAGGACCTGGGTCAGATGAAAAAGAGAGGTAGAGCTGGCTGTCACCAGCATATTGATGACACTTCACCCCAAACCTCCGCATGATCTTGCCCAGCAGTCTCAAATACACATGGAAGAAGAAGGAAGACAATAGAACCCTGCGGGACCCCACGAGCAGGTCACAAGGGGATGACAAGCAATCGCCCATCATCACCCGCTGAGACCTCCCTGACAGGAAGCAATGAAACCACTGAAGAGCAGCACTATGCACCCCTGCCAGGTCCTGCAGTGGTGATTCCCATCCTGAATCACCTGTTACCTCCAGTTTCCAGACTCCTTGAACTTCGGCGACTGCAGGATCAAGATCTCCGGGGGGGTGGGGGAGGTGTTTGCTCGGCAGAGGAACCTAGGACCCTAGTGTTTCTCCTGCAGCATGGGCTGGCTCCGTAGGATTGCACTGCTTTTCTGGGGAATATTACTAGCAGAGAGAGCAAACTGCCAGCATGCCAAGAATAATGTGCCAAGACTCAGATTATCCTACAAAGAAATGTTGGAATCCAATAATGTAGTCACTTTCAATGGATTAGCCAATAGCTCTGGCTACCACTTTTCTTTTGGATGAGAAACGGAGTAGGCTATATGTTGGAGCCAAAGATCACATATTTTCTTTCAACCTGGTTAACATCAAGGAATATCAAAAGATTGTTTGGCCTGTCTCATACCCGTAGGGATGAGTGCAAGTGGACCGGAAAAGATATTCTGAAAGAATGTACTCATTTCATCAAGGTGCTCAAGGCTTATAACCAAACTCACTTGTATGCCTTTGGAACTGGGACTTTTCATCCAGTGTGCACCTACATTGAAATTGGACATCATCCTGAGGACAACATTTTTAAACTGGAGGATTCACATTTTGAAAATGGGAGAGGGAGAAGCCCCTGTGATCCCAAATTGCTGACAGCATCTCTTTTATTATTATTATTATAAACATTTATATAGCGCCAGTCATGTACTTGGCACCGTACAGAACATAGAAATGGACGCAGTCCCTGCCTGTGGCTTACAATCTAAAAGATTAAGTGAGCAGGAGAAATGAGGGAGAGTGAGGGAGGGGACAGAGGAAGAGTGGAGAGCGTGTGCAGGAGTGCGTAGGGAAATTAGGTCCGAGAGGTAAGGGGGAGCTTGGTCGTGGAGTGTTTTGAACGTGAATACCAGGAGTTTAACAGGATATGTTCAGGAAGGGGGAGCCAGTGAAGAGAGAAGAGGAGAGGCTGCACATGGTCGAAGCGACGGGCAGAGTGAATGACCTTGGCAGCGGAGTTTTGGATTGTGATAAGGGGGGACAGGTGAGAGCGAGGGAGGTCAGCAAGGAGGAGGCTGCAATAATCGAGGCGAGAGATAACCATGGCATGAACAAGGGTTTTGGCCGAGGCGGTAGAGAGAAAGAGGTGGATGCGAGCAATGTTATGGAGGGCGAATTGGCAGGATTTGGCAACAGAGTCAATATAAGGTTTAAAAGAGAAGTGCGTGTCAATAGATGGTGAACTGTACTCTGGGACTGCAGCAGACTTTATGGGCAGAGACTTTGCCATTTTTCATACCCTTGGACACCATTAGGACAGAGCAGCATGATTTCCGGTGACTGAATAGAACATCTAGCACCCTTGTTCCAGCTTCAGGGTGTGAGGCAGTGATTGAAGGCAGCAGCGAAGAAGAGAAGGTTGGTGGTGACCGGGCCAGTGGCAGCGGATCCCGGAGAAGCATGCAGAGTCGGGGGTGGAAGCCGGTGATGGAGTTGGGAACTGGTTGCACCCACCTTCCCCTCTTAGAGACTATGCATGAGGGGGTATGGTGTTCTACTCCCCCATGGATGGACTTGACAGGGGACATGCTTTGTTCACCCTCCCCTCAGGAGGCTGCTGCAGCTGGTGACAGTTGTGATCGTCCCCGCCCCCCTTTATTTGAGGATTTGGGAGGGGTTGTCTATGCCTCTCACTGTTAGTATATGCAACATCCATAAGTTAATGCCTGATGTATTAAGAACAGTAATTGACTATAGAGCCACCAGATGGTGCTGGTAAGTTTATGTGTACATGGAAGGGAGATGGGGTTTTGCAGTTGAATTCCTTTGTGTAACCACTCCTTCTTCCCTTCTCCCCCTTTGTCTCAGTCTCCGTTTTGTCTTACTACTAGTTAGATGCAACTAAGGATCTGTGCCTGGAAAGTCTTAAGTAAAGTTCTGTTTTTAAACCTTCAGCTGCATTTTCCTTACTGAGTGCAAATCAGTTATTACTCTGCAACAGGTTATGGGCCCAGACCTCTTCAAAATAGCCCAGAACAACGCTAAAGACTGGAAGTGAGCTGAAAGGAAAAGAGGCCCAAAGGATACTCCCAGAGGAGGCCTACTAACTGTAAGTGAGCAGAAGAACCAGAACCCCAATCTGAGGGGAGGGAAGCAAGCATGGCCAGCAGCTCTGAATTAAAGCTTTCAGTCTGCAAGCTGAACACCATAAACTGCCAGTTGTGGAAATTCAAAGTAGAAATGCTCCTATCCAAAGATGACCAGTGGGAGGTGATCACTACAGACAGACCTGCAGCAAACACTGAGGTACGGGACAGAAAGAACAGACAGGCAAAGGCAACCATAAGCCTGCTAGTAGAAGATGACCAATTAATCCACATAAGGGGGGAAGCTACAGAAAAGGGCATGTGGAATGCACTGCAGAAGCTGAATGAAAGGACCAGCTTGAACAGTAAGCTGTTTCTCCTAAGGAAACTGTACCAGATGAGACTTGGTAAAGGGAAGGAGATGCAGGATCACATAAACTCAATGCTGGAAGTGGCAGCACAACTGCGAGGCATCGGTGAAGAGATCAAAGACAACCACGTGGCGGCCTTACTTCTCTGCAGCCTGCCTGAATCATACAGCGCCCTCATAAATGCCCTAGAGACAAGGCCTGAGGCAGAACTAACACTGGAATTTGTAAAAGGGAGACTCATGGATGAATTCCAGCGCAGGAAAGAAATCATGCAAGACAATCAGGAACAGGATAAGGAAACTGCCCTGAGAATTGCAGACAACAGATTGCACAAGAAGGAAACAAGGGCATGTTTTCGGTGCAAGAAAGAAGGACACCTAAAGAAAGACTGCTCCATATGGAAGGCAGAACAACAAAAGCGATCTCCACAAGTGTCTAAGCAAAGGGCCAAGGCTACAACCAGTGACACAACCACAGAACAGTGGAGAGGATGTTTTAGAGCAACACAGACCAACTCATCACAGGACTGGTGTGTCGACTCTGGAGCCACAAGTCACATGACCAGCGACAAGAGCTTTTTCACGGTACTGGACCCAAGCAACAAAGAAGAGATATACCTCGCTGATGGAAGCAGCATCACTGCAGAAGGTATTGGCGAAGGAATTCTAAGTTGCAACAAGCCACATGGAGGCACACTAGCAATACTGGTAAAGGATGTGCTGTATGTACCTGGCTTAGAGGGAGGACTCCTATCCGTTAAACGCCTAACAGAGAAAGGGCTCACCGTCAAGTTCCGGGGTAATGAATGCACAATCCAAAAGGGGACAAGGGTCCTAGCCAGAGCCTATGCAGATGGACACCTGTATCGCTTGAGTGCAACCAAGGAACAAACAGTTGAAATCAGCACAAGCTCAACTGAGATGCAGGAACAAACCCAATCACCTGCAGATGTTGAAATCAGAAGATCTACCAGGGAAAATAAAGGCAAACCACCCACCCGCCTGTCCTACAAAGCAAGTACCGACAGACTGTCTGAGCCATCGACATGGGAAGATGTCTTACAAATGTCAGAAGGGGAACACAACAAATGGGTAAAGGCAGCAACAGAAGAAATAAAGTCCATGCATGAAAATCAAACCTGGACACTGTGTACACTACCAATGGGCAGAAAGACCATAGGATGTAAGTGGACATTTAAAATCAAATACAATGCCAAAGGCAAGGCAGAACGATACAAGGCCCGACTAGTCGCTAAAGGATACTCACAGAAATATGGCGAAGATTATGATGAAACGTTTGCCCCAGTAGTCAAGTACACCACAATCAGGACACTATTGAGCATAGCAGCAGAGAAAGGAATGCAGGTTAAACATCTGGATGTGAAAACAGCATTCCTACATGGAGAACTAAAAGAAGACATCTACATGGAACAGCCACCAGGATTCAAAGACACCGAAAGACCAGACCTTGTATGCAAGTTGAAAAAGAGCATATATGGACTCAAACAAGCGGCCAGAGCATGGAATACAAAAATAAACACAGTACTCACAAAGGAAAATTTCATCAGAAGTAAAGCGGATCCTTGCTTATATTCAAAGAAACAGGATGACAGATGGTTTTTCATATTGATTTACGTTGATGACATATTGATATACTATGAGCAAGAAGGGGATGACCGCGGAATAATGAAAACCCTGAATCAAAACTTTGAGACAAAAGACCTAGGAAACTTAACACATTACCTAGGAATACAAGTAGAAAGAGAAGATAACTTCCATTATCTCCTCAACCAAAGGCATAAAATAGAAGAATTGCTAGAAAGCTTCGGAATGAAAGATGCCAAGGCAGTAAGCACCCCCATGGAAACTAACTACCTGAAGGAGACTGAAGAACAAAGCATGCAACTGCCAGACAACCGACAATACAGAAGCGCAATTGGGAAACTATTGTATATCGCCACCATCACTCGACCAGACATTGCAGCAGCAATAGGAATCCTATTAGTAGGTTTAGTAGGTTAACTTCTGTCTGTTGAGAAGGAGTGTTGGTATATGCAACATCCATAAGTTAATGCCCGCTGTATTAAGAACAGTAATTGACTATAGAGCCACCAGATGACGCTGCTAAGTTTATGTACATGGAAGGGAGATGGGGTTTTGCAGTTGAATTCCTTTGTGTAACCACTCCTTCTTCCCTTCTCTCCCTTTGTCTCAGTCTCCATTTTGTCTTACTACTAGTTAGATGCAACTAAGGATCTGTGCCTGGAAAGTCTTAAGTCAAGTTCTGCTTTTAAACCTTCAGCTGCATTTGTCCTTACGGATTGCGAATCAGTTATTACTCTGCAACACTCACTAGGGACTCTGTGCAACGGGCTGGGGGACGCTCCCTGCCTTTTGACAGGTGGGGCAGGTTATCATCAGTGTCTTCCCTGCCCGGAAGGGGGCAGGACTGAAGGAGCCCAGCCACCGGGTCACTCCCTAAAGTAGCATAGCATTTCAACTTATATCCAGCACTCTCTCAGAAAAGACTCGAGGCGGCTCACAGCACAATAAATACATCCCTGGGTTTGTTATCCCATGCAGGGGACCCAGCACAAAGCAATAACAACAATATACAAAATATCAGCTCAATACAAAATACAGGCCCCCCCAACTGATGACCTCACTTCCACCAATGCATCCACAATTCGGCAATCGGTCCCACCATTAAACCTTCTTTCCCCTGCTGCCACAAGGGAATCCAACCGACTCCACCCCTCTCTCACCGGGGAGAACCGGCCCCACCAGCCTCCTCATCAGCGAAATAACACCACCCCCTATACAAGACAAAACCCGCACAATCTCCCACCTCTGCCCCATGACTCAGCCAAAAAGCAGAGCCAACAACAGACCCCTTAGAACAAATACAAAATAAATCACACTTCCCCACAGGGGTTACACTCAGCAATTCCTACCCCACAGTCTCGTTTTTAGCACAAGGCACCCACCCCAAAAAAACCCTCCCCCCCCACCTAATCACAGGACCCAAACCCTGAAGGGCCCCAAAAGGTCGCACCCTTTGGCCGCAGCCCTTCAGCTCGCGGCCGGTGGCTCCGCGGCCTGCGGCAGAGCCGCAGGTGGTGTTTTTATACGCCCGCTGACTGCTTCTGGTAACAGGAGGGAGCGGGAGGGGGGGAAACAGGTCTCAGTTCAGTCATCCCCCAGCCCCCAAACTCACATACACCCTCTGTCCCCAGATGGACAGCGAGGAGTCCCAACGGCTGATAGCAACAGCGGTGGCAGGCAGGACACCCGCAGGGCTCCATGCACAAGTGGCAGATGGTCAGTAAAGCAATCCATTGAGATTGTGGTCCAGACTGTAGATGGCATGACATCCAGACTCTTCTCAAGGCACCTTCCTTCAGGTTTAGACCTCCTCCCTTCCAGGAATCCAGGTCAGGCAACTTTCCAGGAGATGTAGCCTCCTCTCTGGTCAGGAACAGACTGCAGGGGTGTTCTCCTTCTGGTCTCTCACGCTGTCTGCAAAGTCCTGGTTCCTGTAAAGGGTTGGTTTCACCGGATCTTTCTGGAGGCACATCCTCTCACTTGGAGCTCCTGCTGTATAGCCAGGTGACAGGTGCTTTCCCCTCTGTTCAGTATATGAGATTTGTTGTCTCTGAGATCCATGTATGAGATTTCAGGAGGTTATTGGTTAAAGCAACTATGTGAAGCAGAGTTTAAAGGATTAAGTCTTTCAACTCAGGCATGAGGCATCTGGAGAACAGCTTGGCTAGTTGGATCCTGCTTGATGCATGCCAAGCCCCAGAGACTGGCCAAAGTGCAGGGAACAGCTGCCGATCCATGCTGAAGGGGCACTTCCAAAGGGGCTTGCCCTTTGGCTGTGCCCTCCGGCTGGGTCCAACAGTTGGGGCCAGGAAATGGAGCTGGTGTGATAAGTAGTGAGGTTGAGGGGAAGGTTATATATTTTGTGCTTGAGATGGGGCTCTGGTGAGAGCAGGAGGGTTGAGAGTGGGTCTGCCCCTGGTGGCATCAGGGTAGAGATAGGTATGTAGTTTGGGACTGCACCTCTGGACTACCTGTGTGTATGTACAAGAGGATTGTAGGAGTGATAGCAGATATATTTAGTATTGTTTATGGAGGCATTGATGTACTGTATTATTATACTGTTTGATGGGGTGTGGTTAATGTTGTATGATGATGGTGATAGGATGATGTATTATTATGCATTATGCTTATTATAGATGTATTTTTGCTGATTTATGTGAGCCGCCTTGAGCCGTTTTGAATGGGGGAGTGCGGGATATAAATTAAAAATGGAATGGAATGCTATGATGCAGCTGTGTCAACAACACCTCGTGATCAACTGTATCAAAAGCTGCTGAACGTTCTAACAAAATCAACAGGGTAGAATTTCCCTTATCAATCTTGAAGTGCAGAATCGTTGACCAAGGCCTTCCAAGTTGGATCCAGGAATCCAATAACATCAAGATGAGCCGGGAGCATCTGGGCAACCACCTGTTCAGTAACCTTCCCTAGAAAGGGAAGGTTAGAGACAGACCAATAGCTGGCTGGAGAGTCAGCATCCAAAGATGGTTTCTTAAGCAGGGGTCAGACAACCACCATTTTAAGGGCATTTGACACCCTGCCCTCTTGAAGGAAGGCATTGACAACCCCCACCAGCAGTGGCCACAATGTCTCCCAGCTAGCTTTCACCAGCCAGGACAGGCAAGTATCTAATTCACAACTGGTTGCCCTCAGCGCCCCAATCACCTCCGCTGCATTGGCAGGTGATATCAGCTGAAACCATTTCAAATGAACAGGACAAGACTGAGCGTCCATAACCCCAAACTCTGATCCTGAATTCAAAGTGGCAGCACCCATGACATGGTGAGTATGAGCGATTTTGCCTGCAAAGTAATTAATAAAAATGTCACAGAGGGCATTAGATGACTCCATTTCCTGGTGGAGACAGGTCAGATCAACCATGCCTCTCACCACGTGGAAAGAGCTCTGCTGGACAAGACTTTGCAGACAGGGGAAAAGAAAATTCTCTTCACTACTATCACAGCCATGCCATCGTCCTTCAGAAATGATCTATGCCACAATCGGTCAGCTTCAGCACAAGTTGAGTGCCACCTGCGCTCTAACTGCCTATCTTCCCACTTCAACTGCCTCAGGTTTTCCATATACCAGGGGGACTTGTGCTGTCAAAGTGGTGGGAGAGGATGCCTGGGTGCAACTTTGTTGATGGCCCCATGGTCAAGATGCCATTCCGAAAGGCGATCAGGTCATCGACAGAGTAACCATCAAGGTCAATAGGCATATCCCAGAGAGAATTCTGGAAACGAATTGGATCCGTTAGTCTCCAGGGGCGGACCAAGGAGGGCCTTCAGAAGGTAATGATCTGATCTGAGTCTTTAGGGAAGGACAGGGCAAAAATGTTAAATAAAATAAATAAAACAGTGTCATAACACCACCCCCGAGAATCGGAACCCCTGTTTCCAGGCTGGTGCAAAACATGAAATCTAACGTGTGTCTTGCCTTGTGTGTCTGACCAGATATAATCTAGGATAGGCCCATGGTTGTCATAGCAGCCATGAACTCTTGGCTCTGCCCCTAAAAGGCTGGCCTCAGCGTATGTTGAAATCACCCAAAACAGTAAGTTTGGGTAATCTCAGCACCACCTCCGAGACCAGTTCAGCTAGCGCATCAAGGAAGTCTGCTATGAAGCAGGGTGGCTGATACACCAGCAGAATCCCCAATCTAGCCTCTGCCAAATCCAACATACAGTGGACATACTCCATGTTGGGTAAGCCAGGCACCAGATACCTTCAAAAGTTCAAAGTGTCTTTACAGATCACAGCCACACCGGCCCCCAAGTCCTAGGCTGATGCTGCACCAAGTACCTGGCTGGCACCATCTGGGACAAAACTGACCCAAATGCCTTGTCCAGCCAGGTCTCCATAATGCATATTAGGTTGGCAGCCATCCTGAATCAGATCATAGATGGTAGATGTTTTATTAAATACCAATCTTGCATTGAGCAGCATCAGTGTCAGATCAGGGGCCCTGCTGACCTGGACCCCCAGTTATCCTGAGACGGAGGGTTGGGGACACAGGGACTGATACCAAGTGTCTCTCCCAGTAGTCCTGATGGACCATCCTCCCCCCACGCCATACCTCCCCATGCGCAACATGACCCCAATCGCTGCCCCCTCCAAACAGGCTGCCCCCCGGCACCCTATTATCATAGCTTGTTGTGGTCCACACCTTGAGTGTTGCATGCAGTTCTGGTCACCTTACCTCAAAAACAGTAGAACGGGAAAAGGTAGAGATGATCAGGTATGGAATAACTTCCAGACAAGAGGGTCAGTAGACTATGGATCTTCAGCAACCAAAGCTGACCACTGATGGAGGCAAGATGCTGGGGTAGACGGACCATTGGTCCTGACCCAGCATGGCAGTTCTTATGTTCTTAATCCCCAGCAGTCAATCAGAGAATGACATTAATTAACTCCATGGTCCAGCCTGAGCGTTGGAATTCAAGAAATGAAAATAATGGAGAGAAGCAGTTCTACTTGTGATTCCCCACCTCCCCCACCCTCCTCCAGGAAATCGCTTAAAACTGAATACAATAGGGCTATCTCCTCTTATTCATTGTTAATTTTGAACTTCTTTAGGTAGTAATTTGCTTCCTCAAAGTTGCAAGCCAACGCACAAAGACAGAAATGATCTTTTCCATCATGTGCAGGCTTTGGCAGATATGCACTCTTAATTTAAAAACAAATGTCTGCACAAGGCATGAAGCATTTTAAGCTAGAACTTCCATTGTTATTAAAGGATTCACAGGTACTGTTCCTTATCAAAAGCCTTACTTTCTTTTCACCTTATGCTATGACTGAGGAGGAGCATATTCCAAATTATCTCTGGGTGTAATTAGTTTAAGACTCTCTAGGAGAGAGTGAGAAGAGTGGGAACAGATCTGTCTCCCATTGCAAATACCTTTTCAATCTATATAATCAGCTGTGGAAGCCACTCTTACGCTCAGTTACTGCTTTAATCAGCAGGCTGCTAGCCTAAGTCTCCCGATATTCAGCTGACCAACGACCATGAGAACTCATGTGATCTATTGCCTTCTAACCCACCAGCAGCCTACTATGAGTGGGAAAACAGAGAGGGGAGCAAATATTTACAGGAGGAAAACGTGGAAAGAAACGTGCAAAATTATTGATAAAAGAACAGAGACAGAAAAGAGAAATTGAGAGGTGACTGTAAGTGTGCTAGAACATGTGCAGTTAATCCAACTCAGTGCAAGTGAGACTCCAGCAATGGAGTTTCAAGTCCACTTTATATTTCCAAAAAGGATTGGTTGTTAATTCCCAAAAGCCAAATTAAAGAATGACACACGCTCTCTTTGCAGAAGCTTTTCTAGTTCCTTTTACAACTCACAGCTTTCAGAATCCTACCTAAGCTCCATGCCTTGAGGAAAGGGGATACTGAACTGATGGCTCTCTTTATTAAATTATCTTCAAGCCTTTCCCAGTTTTCCTGCTGAGTTTCAGTTGTTACGTTTGTGACAGGTCATAGATACACCCTGAAATTTACTTTCCTTTTGAACCTGAAAAGAAGCAACAAGTAAAGGGGTAAAACCCATGAAAAGGCTTTTAAGAGCCAGACTAATGGACTTAATTAAGCACACAGCGCACCAGGGACAGTTTGTAAGCAGTTCAGCAGTGGAGTGAGCAGCTCAGCGGAGAGCTGTGCAGAGCTCAGTTGGAAGTTCAAGGCAGTCGCAGCACAAGTAAAGTCAGAACTGCCATAAGTGTCAAGAAGCAGAGGAGCTGCGAGGACACACCAGGAAGGTGTTCAAGCTGCAAAAGCTAACGGGTGAAACTCCTCATACTAGGCCAAGAGGCCAAAGGACTAAGCCTGTTATTAATTCAGCTGGATAAGAGCTGGGAAAAGCCTCCCTGTTGCTACAAAGGACTGAACTACATCCCAGGTGGGAGCTTTCTAAACATGTGGAGACAACGTGAGTGTGGAATTTACGTGGGGCTGCACAGAGCTTAATTCTCCAAGGAAGCAACATGTAGAGCCGGCCGTACCACAGGGCAACCTCTTTCTGAGGGCCCCACAGTGGCCTCTGTTTTCACCAGGAGAGGTTGTGGGGGCATCACTCTCTCTGAGGGGCCCCAAACATGACCCCCCCCTTCAGGGCACCGCAAAGGTTGCCCTCAAGGGGGAGGGGTCACCAGGGGCCCTGCATTTTATCTTCACCCTGAGCCCCACAAATCCTAAGGCCAGCCCTGGCAACATACCACACCCTGCTTAGGGATGAAGACAGACCTGCCACAACATTGTCCTTCAAGTTTCATAGAGATGATGTCTTAATTTACAGCATAGGTTTTGTAGCAAACAAATTCTCCAGTACACTCAAGCTGTTTGCGTGGAGAATCATGAGAATTTATATTCTGAATCCCAGACTCTTGCTATGAATGGGACCCAGGAGCTGGAAAGTTAGGAGTCTGGGCATAGGGAGTAGGCCCCCAGCTGCCCTCTGCTCTGCTGCTTCCAGTACCTCTTGAGTTCTTACTCCTCTAGAATGTCTATCTGAATCATTACTGTTCCACATGGCTAGTCAGAAGGAGCCATTTGAGCCCACTAGCCTTTATTGGGGCAGCTCGTAGGTTTTTTCCAGGGAGATGTTGCTCCTTCAGCTCCCAGGCAGAGACCGCCTTCTCTCTCAGTTCTGCAGCCCCTTATACAGGCAGAGTGGGTGTGGCCAGGCTGTCCCTCCTGAACCTTAAAGGGCCAGCACCCAGCCAACTCTGTGTCCCTTTTTTCCCCCAGCCTCTTTCCAACTCAGGCTGGTGCCTTGAATTGGGACGGATCTACCATGCCCATATGCATGTGCACAGCCCTCTGGCTGTCCCACTCAGTCCCCTCTTAAAGGGGCAGCAGCCCCACAAGACTGCTCCCTGCTATACCCCTCCCCCTTTGGGGAGACAGGCTTCTCCGAGAAAAGACTGGCTTAACAGCCTTTCAGCAGGGTGCAGCTCCCTTCCTGGGAACCATTTCACACTTTAGTCAGTGTTCTTCACGCCAGGGTCTAACACCCTCAACTGGACTTTTAACGCCCTCCCAACCTCCACATCACCCCTTGTAGTCGGGCCCGTTCCACTGGGTTTTATCGGTCAGTTGGGAAGCCACCTTCACCCAACTGATGCAGGGGATTTTTCAAAGCCCTCAGAAGCCTCAGGCTGGCTCATCCGCCCCCCTGCCTGACTCACTGCCCTCGGGGAACCACTTCAATCCAGGAATTACTTTCCAAGCCCTCAGGCCAGCTCACTCACCCCCCTGCCTGGACAACTTTCCTGGGGAACCTGTTCCACCCAGGAGCAGTAAACCTATTCAGCCTGCCCCTAGGCAGCTAGCCCATCTGGAGACTCCTCATCTCCAGACTGGGATCCTTCTTTTGACTCCAAATCCTCATACTTCGCTAGAGTCTCATTTAACCTCTCTATCTCCCTTTGGAGGCCTTTGTTCTCATTTACTAGGGTGAGTCTATGATCCAGCACCCTATCATTGAACCTGAGACCTGGGTCATCATCCCCATTTCTTGCCTTTCCAGACTCAAAGCTTCTCTGCCTGCCTTCAAGGTCTGTATCTCTTTCTTTAGGGCCTCATTCAATTGCACTATTCTTTCACTATCTTGGCTACTCTGGCCCTTTTCTTCTCCAGAATCTCGGTCCTCTGTACTAGCCCCTTCATGCCACTAAACACTCAGTCAAGCATATGCCCTGCAATGCTGGTCAGAGTTCCTTGCTCCCTTTTTCCTTTTCTCCAAAGGGTAGCTTTCCTGGGGGTTTTAGTCTTCCTTTGGATCTTGGTAGGACATGTTCATTTCACATGGCCTATGTCCTGACAGAACCTTCTTAGGGCTATCCCCTTGAACCCTCTGAGTGTTTGGCCCATAGGGACATATCTTTTCTATATGTCCCTGGACCCCACAGTTCCAACAATAAAAAGGGTCCTTCCTTTCCCAGGGTTATTATTATTATTATTATTATTACAAACATTTATATAGCGCCAGCCATGTGCCTGGTACTGTACAGAACATCGAAATAGATGCGGTCCCTGCCTGTGGCTTACAATCTAAAAGAAGAGGGGGAGACAGGGAGAGGGGAGAGTGGGAGAGACAGGGGAGAAGACAGACAAGCATTCAGGCAGATGCAAAGTCTCAGGTGCGTGAGCTTGGCTTGGTTACAGTCAGGTTGGTTGCAGCAGTCTGCAGAGGAGAGCAGACAGTAAGTATATGGGGAACGATTAGCAGGCATTGGGAAAGGCGGCGAGGAAAAAGTGGGTCTTGAGGAGGAATTTGAAGGAGCGGAGGGAGGGGGGCAAGGCAGATGTGAGTAGGGAGGGAGTTCCAGGCATAGGGGGCAGCGAGGGAGAAGGGTCGAAGGCGGTTAGGTGAACAGGAGAAATGAGAGAGGGTGAGGGAGGGGACAGAGAAAGAGCGGAGAGCACGTGCAGGAGTGCGTAGGGAGATTAGGTCCGAGAGGTAAGGGGGAGCTTGGTTGTGGAGTGTTTTGAACGTGTATACCAGGAGTTTAAACAGGATACGTTCAGAAAGGGGGAGCCAGTAAAGAGAGAAGAGGAGAGGCTGCACATGGTCAAAGCGTCGGGCAGAGTGAATGACCTTGGCAGCAGAGTTTTGGATTGCGATAAGGGGGGACAGGTGAGGGTGAGAGTGACAGGTGAGAGGGTTCAGTTCAGGGCTTCCACTCAGCCCTTTGAGGTAACCCATAGGGATTCCCATGCAGGGTACAATCCCTCCGTACCTGGCCCCACGAGTCACCAAGCCAGCATTGCCTAATTCTGGCTCTATTGGCCTGTCTCTGGCTCTGACACCCCAGAGTCCGGATACTCTTCTGGCCTTCCCATCACTCTCTGAAAGCCCTCCAATAATGTCCAGGCTGGCCACAAGTGTAACAAGTCTGTATGGTACCTCCCCTTTGGGTCTCCAGTACCTTCTTGTTACAGTCCTTGGCAGTGGGTTTCGCCTTCTCAGCTTCGGCTCAACAAAGTTCCACAGCGAGAGGGCAGTTGGTGTATGGCGCCAACATACTCCTCCTGCCATCATGTCACTTGGGATCCACATCTCTGTCAGCTGTGGGAGAACCTCCTGGCTCCAGCTCAGCTCAAGGCCCATCCTGGCTGAGCTACGTGTATCAATCCTCAACAAGGCTTTCTCTCTGGCTCCAGACAAGCAGATCTCCTGCTCTCAGGTCACTCTGGCAGTTCAACACAGGAAAAGTCCAAAATCCACAACAAAATAGCTGCCAAGGTTGAGTGCAATTTCAAAGTGCACCAGCTGATGGCACTATGCCTGCATTCTCCACCACACGCTATAGCAGGGGGTCTTCCCAGGGCCACATGGGCTCTGGGGTCTCAGTGGGGAATTAGCATACCCCACTGCCATGCCTAGTCAGCCCTCAACTGGGCTGTATCCCCCTAAGAAGGTAGTGCACTCATCCAGGAAGCAACATTGCTCCAGTCCATAGGGGCTCAAATCAACAGTCTCTATTAGACCCGTACACAGTTCCTTATTCCCTGGGCTGCCAGCTTATCTGCCTCCACCCTACAGACCCAGCACAGTCTCTTACGGGCCCAAGAGCAACACAACATCAACCCCCCAAAGTCCATACAGCCAGACCTCAAACCCCAGGCTCTGGCCAAGCCTTTCCTAGGTAGGAAGCACCCTCCTGGGCATAGCCTTCCCCACTACCTGGGTCCACTGGGGTCCTTCTGGTCTTCAGCACCTTGGCGAGGAGGGCATGGCCAGCAGCTCCTAGGCTTCTTTCAGGGAGACGTTGCTCCTTCGGCTCCCAGGCAGAGAACCACCTTCTCTCACAGTCCTGCAGCCTCTTATACAGGTAGAGTGGGTGTGGCCAGGCTTCCCCTCCTCATCCTTAAAGGGCCAGGACCCTGTGTCCCTTTTTCTCCCAGCCTCTTTCCAACTCAGGCTGGTCCCTTGCATTAGGCTGGATCTACCCCTCTTAAAGGGACAGCAGCCCCGCAGAACTGCTCCCTGCTACAGCCTAGTTTTCAAAAAAACCTCTGTTTGTACATACGTTTTTTAACCTCATTTCCAGCATACTGTTCTAGAAGATCACTTCAGTTTTTGAGAAAATCAAATCCACTTTTGTACATAACTCCTTCAAGCAAAATGTCTGCTTTGCTAAGTTTTAGTAGTGATTTGTAAATTACTAGGTGGCATGATCTCATTACTACTTTATGTCTGATAAGTTAGACATCATTGGGTGTTAACAAACAAGACACTAGCCTGCTGCAGTCCGGGTTTGGTTTGTGCAGCCCTCAATCAGCCCCCACTTGCATATTTAGTGTGTCCAGCTAATAATTAGCAGCAACAGTGAGAGCAAGAGTGGAGAGAGGGACCAGAAGTGGTCACTCAGAACGCTCTACACTGTTTCAGGGATGCCTGTGGTGCTGTGCTGGTGGGCTTGTATGCACAGAGGTGTTGCACACAACCTAATTGATGGGATCTGGACATGTGGGCACACGTTAGCCTGCATTAACCCATATGGCGAGCTCCACATTCTCCAAGACCCCACTGTGAGTGGCGGCTGTGGGTCTAGTGGATGGAGGCCACATGACTGGTAGGAGCGAACACCTAATAAATGGGCAGGTGGACACCCACCTGGTATGGGCTAATGTGGGCTAACATCTTGTTTGTTAACACCCATTAACTAGTGCAAGTTTTTCAGAATGAAGTTGTCAGAGAGCAACTGGAGGGATGACAGTTTATAAGTCACTCACACTACCATTGATATGGTGGTTATTATCAATGGGAATGTTTTAAAAGAACAGCTTATATTCTGCATCAGAAGATCTGAGAAGTGCAAAATGTATTGGTAAGTTGGAAAAGGACTTTGTGACAGGGTAGATTCTCGCCAATGTAAGTTCTATCAGGATTCACGCCCCAAAGTATCAACTTTCACAGGGAATTAGCTTTTACACAATTCACAGTTTAAACACAGATCTTGTCTTTTCTAAAAACTGCTCTGCCTCCTACCGCTTTCTTGGCGCCCTCCCCATCTATGACCACCATTGTGTCACATTCCATATCTCCCACTCCCCTCCCCCCTCTCGCCCATCCCCCCTCTCCTTCCATGATTTTCAATCTATTCATCCCTTGAACTTTGCTTCCTCTCTTTCCCTCTTCTCTCATCAGTCTCTTCTGCCTCCTTACCTGACTCTGCTGTCTCTGCCTTCAGTGCTTCTCTGTCCTCTACCCTAGACTCCCTCGCTCCCCAATCCTCCTGCCCCACCTGCTCCTTCAACCCCCGACCCTGCTTCAAACCCTCCATCTGCCACCTCCTCTCCTGCACTCGTGCTGCTAAGTGCCTCTGGAAGAAATCTCACAGTCATGCTGACTTTCTTCACTTTAATTTCTCCCTCTCTTCCGTCAGCTCTGCCATCTTCCTTGCTAAACAACACTACTTTGCCACCTGCATTGAATCCTGTTGTCGTGACCCCCATTGCCTCTTCTCAACCTTCAATTCCCTTCTCAAGCCCCCCTGTCCTCCACCCCCTCTTTCCTCACTGATCAGGATCTCATTTCATTTTTCACTAACAAGATAGATAAACTCCGCCTTGATATGGTTTCCCACTTCACTCCATCCCCCTCCTCTCCTTTGCTTCCCCCCTTCTCATCCCTCTCCTTTCCCCTAGCCTCCCTTGAGGAAATCACCTCCCTGCTCTCCACTTCCAACCCTTCCACTTGCCCCCTTGATCCTATCCCTTCTCACCTTCTGACCTCTATCACACCCACTGTCTCCCCATCCCTCCTTTACATAGTCAATCTCTCGCTCTCTACTGGCTCCTTTCCCTCTTCCTTCAAACATGCCACTGTTTCTCCTATCCTCAGAAAACCTACTCTTGATCCTTCCAATCCCTCTAATTACTGTCCCATCTCTCTCCCTTTTGTCTCTAAGCTCCTGGAACATGCTGTGTACACTCTCTGCCAACTTCTCCCTTGACCCTCTCCAATCGGGCTTCCACCCCCTCCACTCTACTGAGACTGTGTGGCAGCGTGGTGCCACAAAATGGCAACAAAACCAAGAAGGCCATAAGATGGCAGCCAAGCCAGACCCACAAAATGGAGCTCCCAGGAAAAAACATGGGAAAAGGGTACTGGCCCTTTTAAGCCACTATAAAGGGCGGAGGCTTAGGCCTATATAAAGGCCTGGAAAGAGCTAGACAATGGTAGTTGCAGGAGGTAGGTGAAGGAAGCAGACCTTCTGGGAGAGCAGCTGTCCAGGGGTTAGAAAGCCTAGCCAGGCTCTACCAAGGGCCCTTCAGGAGCAAGTCTACCTCCAGGCTTCAGAGAGGGATAGGCCTAACAAGAAGGCCTCAACACCCAGGGGGGAGAGAACCTTATTGTAAAGGACTTGGCCAAAAGTGTATAATTGGACTTTAACTCAGGGACCCACGCTTGATGGGAGAAGCCCGGATAAGGTGGAAGTGGGCTGGCTGTAGGGGGGAGTGGGGAGACCAGCTATCAAATTTAAAGAAACCCTAAAGGTACAGAGGGATGTAGCCTCCCCCCCGCCCCATCGTCACAGGACCCTGAGCTACTTCCCCAGCACTCTAAGAGGGACCACTGTGACAGATTGGTGGCAAATGTGGACACAAGCCCTGATAAAGGCATGGGTACCCCAAGAGTGATTGCACCCTGACACTTGAAAGTTGTTAAACTTGCTAATGGAATGCAAAGTGTACCCCAAAAGTGAGTGCACCCTAGACTTAAAGGGGATAAAATTGATAGATGAATTTATGGAGGGGTCTACCCCAAAATCCAAAGTGTTTAAAAAGTGATGTACTTTAAAATGGTGTACCCCAAAACTGAAAGTTCACCCCAAAATTAAGTGCTTAAAATTGAAAAAGAAAGTTAAGTGAAAGTGTACCCCAAAAATGCAAATAGACCTCACAAAAGAGTTGTTTGGGATGTTGGTCCAGCAGCAGGAAGCGTTCCTGAAGTTGGCCCAGCAACAAAATAAATCCCACATAGAGCAAGTTCAATTATTACAAGTTTTTACTCGGCAAATAAGTAGTGTGTGACCAAAAGTAGAGGTGATCCATATGGATACAGGAATTGGGCCTCTGCTGTTAACCAAACTGACTTCGGAAGATGACCCCAAAGCTTTTTTGGTCACACTTGAAAGAGTGGCAACCAATGCTAAATGGCCAAAGGTCTCCTGGGCCTCAAGATTAGCCCTGTACCTGATTGAAGAAGCTCAGGTCGCCTACAGAGCTCTCTCTGATAGACCAGCCCAAGATTATGAGGATTAAAATGCTATACTAACAAGAATAGGCATCTTGGAAGAGACTTCCGAACTCTGAGGTTCACACCCCAAAGTAAGCCTGGGAGTTTCGCGCAATAGTTAAAGGATCAAGCTGTAAGGTGACTAAAACCTCACCAAAGGTCTGTAGAGGAGGATCATAAGTCTTAGACTAATTGGTCTTAGACTAATTTTTATTTTCTTTACCTCGAAATTTCCATGTGTGGACTTGAAGACAAAATTCCAAGACACTTGATGAGGCTATAATGCAAGCGGAAACCTATTTATTAATTATGCCCATAAACCCAAAGCTTAAAGGAAAGAATTATATAGGCAGGGCTGTATTGCATAAAACTATGTTTAAGGGTGAGAACAACCAGAGATCTTGGCCTCGAAATCAAGTACAGGAGAGGCGACAAAGCGAGACAGGCCATTTCAACCCTTAAAAATGCCAGGGAGGGCAGTCTGTTGCTGATTCCAGAGGCATGAACATCTTCTGGGAGGCTTCCTTAAGGGATGCTGATCTGGTGGACCCTGAAGGAAGGATGCCTGATACGAGGAGCTAAGGTGTGCTGATGTGAGCTAGCCTGAGACTGATTGGCTAGGCTAACCTGCATGTAACTGACTGTGTGCTTATGCAAAGACTGGCCAGAGGTTTGGTACCTGGCCTATGGATTATATGTTGGGAATAAACTGAGTTTTGGACTTGTAACTATCAAGTGTCTGCCCTCTTGAGGTCTTGATTCTGCAAACGCTCACCCTACAGTCAAGTGGGGCCCTGTTACAGACTGCTTTGCTAAAATAACCTAACGACCTTCTCTTAGTAAAATCCAGTCGCCTATACTCCATCCTTATCCTCCTTGATCTCTCTGCTGCTTTTGACACTGTCGACCACTCTCTCTTACTTCACTCCCTTGGTTTCCATGGTTCAGTCCTCTTCCTACCTCTCTTCCTGTCTCTTGCTGGTGCCTCCTCTACTCCTCTTCCCCTCTTGAGTGGAGTTCCCCAAGGCTCCATCCTTGGCCCTCTTCTCTCTCTACACTCTGTCTCTGTCCCTAGGCAAACTCATTGAATCTCACAGCTTCCAGTACCATCTGTATGTTGATGACACCCAACTCTCTCTCTCTCCACCCCCACCCCCTCTATCCGCTCACTAACTGCCTCTCTGACATTTCTTCCTGGATGTCTCGTCAGCTCAAACTTAACATAGCTACAACTGAGCTCCTCATCTTTCCTCCCTAATCCTCCCTCTCTCTCTTCCTTCTCTATCTTTGGTGATGGGGTCAACATCCAGCCCATCCCTCAGCCACATATCCTAGGGTTCATATCTTTGACACCTCCCTTTCCTTTAAACCTCAGATCAATTCTGTTAACAAATCCTGTCACTTCTCTCTGCACAACATTTTCAGGCAGTGGCAGCTGCCTGAAACTTAAATGTACAGCCACTGTCTTATAAACAGGGGACTGATGAAGCTCCAATTTTGAGGAAACCGCTTGACCTACATTTCTAAAAATTTAACCATGACTGGAAGTTGTGAGGACCATCATATCCACAAACTTTGAAAAAGATCCATTAGGAAAATTAAATGTTATAACTGCTTAAACGTTAATTGCTTGTGGTCAAAATGCACACCGTCTTCGCATATTTGAATCATCAGTATCTCCTCCCCCTGGATGAGTTGAGCCCCCCAAACTTCACAGGCTTCGAGAACGAGATCAGTAACAAGTGCTTCTGAAATACGATACTGATTGATGCAGCCAAACCCGAGTTATTAGTGATAAACAATCAGTTCTGCTGGTTCGCGTATGCGCACTTGAGCTCCTCTCTCCTGTCAGAGAGCCGGGGAAGCGGATGCATCCATCCCCCTGTGAGCGCTGTAATTAGCGACACGCTGAGGAGCAGAACTCTGTAAACGCTGATTATTGTAGTCTCCCCCTGGCTTGTGCACTGTGCTGGAAGGCAAGCATACCTCCTCCCCCCAGCCCTGCCCTTGCTCGCCCCCCCCCCGGCAAAGCAGAGTTAGCACAGCTTGCTGGGGCCACAGCCGGCACAGCCAGGGCTTGCATGACTGGGTGGCAGGCTGCAGGCAGCTTCTCCCCCAATAAGTTGTTTTGCCTCCCTGGCTCCTGTCCCCATCCCTCACCTTCCTCTCCCTCATAGTAGCTCCAGCAGCGGGACACAGGGATACCAATTGGGGTGGGAGATAAGGCAAACAGCTCCTCCCCATGTGCTGATCAGAAGGTTGTTGCCTTGTAAAGAAGGTTCTTCGAGATGGCTCCCAACATGCTCACAACTGGGTTGTGCACGCTCACCCTATCCAAATAGACTGCATGATGGTCTCGAGCTCCTCTAGTATAAAAAGCACTCTCCCCCTCAGAATGACAGTTCCTTTCAACCCTTTCTAGAAATATAAGAAAAAAATTCCATGTGGGCTGGAAGGGTGGGTGTTGTGAGAATGTTTGGAGCCATCTCAAAAAACCTTCTTTACAAGGTAGTAACCTGTTCTTCCAGTGGCTCCTTGTATGCTATTTTTACATGGCTCTGCCGGGTGGGGAGGTCTGTTGGCACACCAGTGCATGGACGGGGCATGCACACGGCTGCGCATGCATCACCACTCACCCCCACTCATCCACACCCATGGAGTAACCGCCGTTTCCCCCGGTTGCTCCGTGCATGGGGACGAGTGGGGGGGTGCATGGGGATGCGTATTAGGCAGGTGCGCACGCACCCCCACTCACCATGGGCGCATGTACTGCGTTGTTCACATAGGGCTCCCCCACCCATGAACACACAGAAATCTGTATGTTCATGGGTGGGAGAGGCCCATGTAAAAAGGGCCACGTTCTCACAACTGTCTTACTTGTACTATCTTAGGTAGGAATTTAGGATGTAAAGCAATATCTATTCTATCTTGGAAAATAAATCTGCAAAAATGTTGCTGAGGTTATTATGGCTGCTATTTCACTAACTTTTCTTAATGAAGTTATCGCCAACAGGAATACTGTCTTTAAACCCGCACCCCATAACCAGTTCATTTGAGCGCCCCCCCCCAATAATGAATTAACACTGCCCTGGGGGCACAAATTAAATGGTTATGGGTGGGAGGCAGCGTGAATTGATTATATGGGGGCAGGGGTGCAAATGAACTGGTTATGGGGTGGGGGTAGCATGAACTGATTATGGGGGCACAACTTTCCTTCCTCAGGACTTTATTAAAGGGTTCCCCAGGAATGGTGGTGCTGGAGGGACTGGGCCTGATCCCCAAATGGGGTGGAGCCCAAAGGCAGTTATTTGGGTAATAACTGGGGCTCTAGTCTTGAGTTGAGGGGGTTGGTGGTGCTGTGGGACTCCAGAGCTGTGCATTGTCTGTGCTGCAGGGTCCTGTTTGCTGAAAACTGCATCCCTTGGTCTTTAACCCTGAAAAAGGGAGATGGGTGTTCAGCAGGGATGGACCTGTCTAGAGCTAGTGATTGTACAATGCCAGGTATATAT
>QEPC01013874.1:4524435-4540198 GCA_003113815.1 Sphenodon punctatus | reverse complement strand
TCATCAGTATGCTGATGACACTCAGCTCTACCTCTCTTTTTCCATCGACCCAGGCCATGCAGTCTCCTTATTTTCCCAGTGCCTGTCAGCTGTGGGGGCTTGGATGAGGTCGAGCCATCTGCAATTGAATCCTGAGAAGATGGAGGTGATGTTGGTGGGCGAGGGCTTGGGAGGCCTGGGGGTGGTTGAATCTCCTCTTGTTGGGGTGGGGGGGCTTGCCCCTCCCCCCCCATGGTGTCTCAAGTGCGGAGTCTGGGTGTGCTCCTTGATTCGAGGCTCAACTTGGAATCTCAGGTTGTGGCCATGGCGGGGAGTGCATTTTGGCAGTTACATCTTGTCTGGCGGCTTCGGCCGTATCTCTCAGACTCCGACCTCACCACTGTCATCCATGCCTTCATCACCTCGAGGCTGGATTACTGCAATGCACTCTACATGGGGCTGCCCGAGAAGCTGGTCTGGAGGCTGCAGCTGGTGCAAAATGCCACGGCCCATCTCCTGACAGGGGCGGGTCTCAGGGAGCACATGATGACACCAGTGCTCCAGGCTCTGCACTGGCTGCCTATAAAGCACCGGGCCAGGTTCAAGGTGCTGGTTTTAACCTTTAAAGCCCTTCATAGCCTGGGCCCTGCTTATTTGTGGGACCGCCTCACTCCCCATGTGCCTGTGCGACCCTTGAGATCGTCCGTGGGAGCCTTTTTGGAGTTTCCCCGGGCAAGGTGGGTGGCCACCGATGTTAGATCTTTTTCGGTGGCCGCCCCTGTGCTGTGGAATTTGCTCCCGGAGGAGGCTCGGCTAGCTCCCACTCTCCTGCTGTTTCTGCGTATATGTAAGACCTGGCTGTTCCATCAGGCTTTTGGCAAGGGGTAGGGGTGGCGTGGGAGTTTTCCCCACATATTGTATTTTTAAATTGTTTTAAAATTTTATACTATTTTAATTAATGTTGTTCGCCGCCCCAGACTGCCCTGTGGGCAGGAGGGGCGGGATATATATTTTAAATAAAATAAATAAACATTAAATGAGTAACTACACCTTTTGTAACTTAAGCCAAGCACGTGCACCTGAGACCTCACGAGTTCATGTATGTATCCTTGTCTCGTCTTCTGTTCCCCCACCCCCATTTTTCTCTCTTAGATTGTAAGCCTGCTGGGGCAGGGTCCATGTCTCTGTCTTACAGTTGTAAAGTGACAAGTACATTGCTTGCGCTATAGAAATAATAATAATTAATCACTGTCCCACAGTGGTGTAGTGCTAAATTGAGAAGTGCAGGAGCTCTTGATGCCCCCTCCAATCCTAGCCACGCCCCCTCCAATCCCAAATTGAACCCCAACTGGGTGATTACTCTTAGGATTGTGCCACAAGGCAGTCATGTATAGCTTCCTTACCCCACTATGTTTGAAACACATGTGATAACATAACTCTCCCAAAAGGTATGGGTGACTAATCTTGTTAATCGGTAAGGGCATAAAATGATATGATTATATATGAAATATTCTCCTGTATTCTGTAATACTGACACAACACACCAATGCAAAAGCAATTTAAAAATACATTGTGTCATGGATGCCCCCCAAAAACTTGAAAGCACTTTGGAAGTGCCACCGATCACTTTCAAATCACTTTAAGCACCATGAACATCTTGAAAACACCTCTCTTACCTCGAGGCCAGGGATTCCCAGATTTCCTGAGGCAGCAGCGAGAGCAAGCAGCCCCCAGCACGAGTGGAGAGTTAGAGTGTGAAGTGAGGAGGGAGCCAGCCCTCTGGCTGCAGCTGCGCTCTCTGTACTTCTGCCCACGTGGCTGAGAGCGCAGCGCAGGCAGCTGGGGCTGTGTCAGCTGATTGATGGAGAGGCGGGGCCAGCCCCTGGGATCACTCCGGCGCGCTCCGGGTCAGTTGGAAGTCCTGGAGCTGAGCTCTGGTGTGCCCCTCACCCCCCATACACCACTGCTGTGCCAACAATATTCCTTCACCATATTTCAATGTCCATAGTATGCAATGTCTCTCACAGTTTCTCTAGTGCTGTGTAAGTAATCCCAGATCAGCCCTGTATCAGTCCTCGGGCTGGCTAGTTATAGGACTCCGGTTTCCATCAACAGTCCCTTCAAATGACTATCTCTGTACAGTCTCTATATACCAGAACCAGCCATACAGGCACTTACGGCGTCAGGGCCTCTGCTAGGTCAGTTCAGCACTCCACTTCCTTGCTCCTCTTGCTTCAGAGACCAGGCACAGACTGATCTCCTGGTCTCGGGCTGCTTCCTTTATAGTCCCAAGTGGGCTCTGCAGCCCTAATGGGCCAGTAACTTAATTCTCAAGTCAATTTCTTAGAGGCAACAGCTCTGCCCAGCTGCTCCCTGGTACAGACTATCAGACAATGCACTTTTAAAATTACTAATATTTTATCACAGTGGCCCCCAAGTAGTGCGCCTTGGCTCACAGATGTGCCTCAGCAGACTGTCAGATGTGTCCTGAAAATGTAGGGACTTATAGTTGCGGCGTGACCTTGAGGGGCCATGGGTTCACTCAGCAGCTGTTATAATGGATATTAAATTAAAATGATATTTATTTAATATCGTAAGTGCAATGGATAATTTACTCATCCAATTAATACTCCTGTTAGTCTTTGGTTACATGAAAGAGAGGTTTTCAGTGTTGTATTCTGCTTAAGACCATGACTATATGTGATATGTATTGACAGGTAAGCATGGGCGTCCCATGAAGGCATTGCTGAAGCATAGGTGTGCCTGAGCCCAAAAACTATTGGCAACCTCTGCTTTAACTGGATACATAAAACTGAATTCCAGTGAAACTTTTCTGATAAATGAGTCCCATTGCTCTGCCACTTCTATACTATGAGTTCTTAACTCTGTATTCTGTCCTTGCAGAATTTTTCTGATTAATGTATATTTATCTAGCACTAGCACCGAAATGTAGTAGGCGTTTTCAGACTATCTAGAGATACATGCTCTGTGAAAAGCTTGCATGATAAAAGTGTAAGAGCTACATACAGTATTAGTGTGGAAGGACTCGTGTATATATACACACACACACACACACACAGAGAATTACAAATATGTCACATGGTTACTTAGTAGTTATGCACAGTTTATCAGAGAATATGCTCTGTAAACCTGCCCCCACATCCACCTAGGAGCTATCAAAATTCCCTTCCAAGACAGTTCCCTTTCTCCAGTACCATCCTTCCACATCCATGCTATCTGATCCTCTTCCGTCCCCCTTCCTAATTTTCCCTCATCCATTCCAGTCTTTTCTGTCGTCCTTCTAGATGTTAAACCTGGGATGTCATCCTAACATATTAAACCAATTAACAATCCGCTTTTTTCCTCAACACAAGACCCTCTATACTTCCATGACTGCTGTTGTCAGAAATTCTAAGCACTACAAAATTGTCCTCAACTCTGTCCAGTCACGCAGCTCATGTTAAAAGACAGTAGGCCTTGTCACTCAGACACAGCATGCCTACCAGAGATAGCAGCAGGAAAACTTCTGCCCATCATGGTGTTCATGGTTGATTTGGTCCTGTGTCTGCTTGTCTTCTCATGAGGAAGTTGTGGCAGGTGTCCAAGAACAGGATAACAGATTTTCAGTTTCCACATGTTCTGAAGGCTCTAGCTGGGCTGCTCTCCCCACTGCATGGCTGGAGCATCAGCGAACTCAATTTCAAGGTTCCAAGGACCTGGCTTGTGGAAAGACTTCTAGCCTAATGGGAAAGAGAGTTATGGGGAAAACTTGCATCCTGAAGTGAAGGGGTCTCTTCCCTCTCTCCTAAGTGGTATGTAAATCATAAAGGAAGAGAGAAGGGAATGGCCCTAAGTAGGATGCTGTTCCCATGATTTTGTGAGTGCAGCAACTCTGACTGCTACTATTGCAATTTTTAGCTCCCATGGACTAAGCATTTTAAGCCATTTCTGTTATCACTAAAATGTTTATGCTTTATAGCTTTGCAAGGTATATATTTTCTCAGAAGTTGCCTTTTAATAAGACACATGGTATGTTTCTTCCTCTCCCTTGTTTATCAAATCCTGGCACCTGTTCTTTCATTTGTATTTATGGGGATATGCATTACTTTTCCATGTCTGTTCAGAATCCGGGATTGTGTTTTATCCCAACTTATCCTTTAATGATCACATTAACAACCTCTGTAATGGAATCTTATGCAATATTGCAGCTCGATCCTCCAATTGTCCAACACAGCAAAACTCCCTTTGATTTCAAAGAAAGCTCTGAGTGAATAACTGCGGGATTAGAACCAGTGGCCTGCTTCCTCTCAGGGTGATGGTGGTGGTTATACTTGCATGTATGTCAGCTAAAAATAGATACAGGTCACTGTGGCTTATTTATTTATTTAAAATGTATATCCCGCCCCTCCTGCCCTCAGGGCAGCCTGGGGCAGCGAACAGCATTCATTAAAAACAATACAAAAATTTTAAAACAATTTAAAAATACAATATGTGGGGAAGCCCCCCACCCCATCCCTACCCCTCGCCAAAAGCCTGATGGAACAGCCAGGTCTTACATACACACTGAAACAGCAGGAGAGTGGGAGCCAACCGAGCCTCCTCCGGGAGCGAATTCCACAGCACAGGGTCGGCCACCGAAAAAGATCTAACATCGGTGGTCACCCGCCTCACCCAGGGAACCTCCAAAAAGGCTCCCACGGACGATCTCAAGGGTCGCACAGGCACATGGGGAGTGAGGCGGTCCCGCAGATAAGCAGGGCCCAGGCTGTGAAGGGCTTTAAAGGTTAAAACCAGCACCTTGAACCTGGCCCGGTGCTTTATAGGCAGCCAGTGCAGAGCCCGGAGCACTGGTGTCATGTGCTCCCTGCGACCCGCCCCCGTCAGGAGACGGGCCGCGGCATTCTGCACCAGCTGCAGCCTCCGGACCAGCTTCTCGGGCAGCCCCACGTAGAGCGCGTTGCAGTAATCCAGCCTCGAGGTGATGAAGGCATGGATGACAGTGGCGAGGTCGGAGTCTGAGAGATACGGCCGAAGCCGCCGGACAAGATGTAACTGCCGAAACGCACTCCCCGCCACGGCCACAACCTGAGATTCCAAGCTGAGCCGCGAATCAAGGAGCACACCCAGACTCCGCACTTGAGACACCATGGGGGGGCGAACCCCCCCAACAAGAGGAGATTCAACCACCCCCAGGCTCCCCAAGCCCTCGCCCACCAACATCACCTCCGTCTTGTCAGGATTCAGTTGCAGATGGCTCAACCTCATCCAAGCCCCCACAGCTGACAGGCACTGGGAAAATAAGGAGACTGCATGGCCTGGGTCGGTGGAAAAGGAGAGGTAGAGCTGAGTGTCATCAGCATACTGATGACACTGCATGCCCTGAAACCCCCTCACGATCTCCCCTAACGACTGCATATAGATGTTAAACAAGAGGGGGGACAGAATGGCACCCTGCAGGACTCCACACGTGAGGTCCCGGGGGGAAGACGTACACCCCCTCAAGACTACCCGGTGAGCTCTCCCGGCCAGGAATGAACGAAACCAGTCCAAGAACGTTCCGTCAATTCCGGCACGATCCCGCAGGCAAGTCACCAATCCCTCATGATTGACTGTATTGTGAGGCTGGATGGAGTTTGTTTTCCCCACTCATCAGTCTGCTTTCCTTAATTATCCTGCTTCCTGCTGTTCAGTGCTCAGATACACCTGTCTCTAGAGTGGGGACACTTTTTTTTTTATATATACAGCAATGACTTTTCTTACAACACATTTGTAGTGGAACACTATTGTGATGCAGCTGGCTTGGTGTGGAGGCATCCCTTCTACTCTGCTGTCTATAGCCCCTTTATCATTCCCACTATTTCATTTCATTTATTATTTCTATACTGCCCCTCTCGCTGATTGCATCTTGAGGTGATTTACAAAACAACTTATACATACAATCAATAAACAAAATAACATCAATCGCAGTATAACCTCAAAAATACAATAACTCCAGCCATTCAATAAACAATACAAAGTACCCCTACCCTCAGGACTAAAATATCCAAATATACTACACACACAACCCCCTGTATCCCTCTCTCACTGGGGTACTATTCTCCCCCACCCCCCTTACCAGGGTTGCAGAAACCCCAGCCTAACCCAGTCACAGCCTTTGCCACCTGCTCCCACCAGGGAACAAAGGCTTATCCCTCAAAACAAAACCCCACCTTACCAACCTCCAATTTCTAAGGCTACTAATTAGTAATCACCAAAAAAAACCCACAATCCTAGCCTACACTACTGCCTCCTGCCATAACCTCCCCTCAGTCCTCAAGTCCCTCTGAAGCGACGTGACCAAAGGCCCTTTGGCTGTGCTCCCATGACACGGCCACAGCATCGGCTGCTCTTGAAGTGGCTGAACAAGGCAGGGAAGTCCTTGATCCCACCCCCAAGATGAAAAAAGGGGGTGGGCAATCCAACCAAGGGCAGCCTCCTGTAACAGCAACACAGCAAGAGCAGGCATGGGTGGGGGGCAGTGGGACAGCTCTCCTTACCCCTGCTCCCAGCAGATGGTCTTCACTGGTATAAAGTAGCCAATGCATTTCAACTGTGAGTTGTTGTCTTCAGTTTGAAAACGTGTGAGGGCTGTCGGAGTCCCATGTCCTATTCTGATAGGCACCATCTCTGTGTTATCCATTAGGGAGCAGACCACAACTCCTCTCTGACAGTTCTGCCAAGCCTTCACTTCTAGAACAAGAAAAGTCAGGTTGGATAGACTGGCTGCATACCTCTATAAGAAGACCCTCTCTCCAGTGGCAGCTGGTGGGTTCTAAGGCTGGTGGGGCAGAGGCCAAGGCCAATGGTGTGTGGGACCAGTCCAACAGTTAAGGCAGTGGTGTGGCTTAACCCAGCAGCAAGGAGTTCTTAGTGTTAACCTTGGAGGGACATTATATTAGTTAACCCTGGGAACCCCTTGCTCCTGTGTGAAGTCCTGCCACTGGGGAATAGAGCCTTCTTACTGGGGTCCTGTCCACTGTCTCTCTCCCATTGGGTCCAAATTAACCCTAGCAGCGTAAAAAAAATAGATCATGTTTCCATTGCCTACCTTTATCCTGAAGCCTTGAATCCTCAATTTTTTGTGTCCTCCTTGGCCACCTGTAGTCTTCTACTGAAGGTGTAGGCTTTGGGACAAGTCTTCCTTCTGGGACAATCCTCCCCCCCCTTCCCCCCCAAAAAAACAACACATGACCCTGGGGCAGAGATCCCCATTGCCTCCCATCTCCCACCCAGTCCCTCCCCCCCCCCAAATCATAGTCTGGACTAGAGCACAGCCAACAACAACTTTCATGTACCCCTCGCTCCCCTCTTCAATTCCCCCCAAAGAAGAAAAAGCCCAAGATACAAACCGTCCCCCACTCCACACCAAAGCAATAGTTTAAAGTACTACATTCATTCAGAGTCCAGCAGCAGAAAGTGAGGAATCACCATGCCACGCCCCATCACCACGCAGCCCTCCCTGGCACGGGTAGCGGCTCGTGGGGCTGCAGTTTTTGTCCCTCCCCCCCACATCAATGCTAGGAAGGCTAGGGGCAGGGCACACGGCAATGCAGAGCGGCCAGCACGAAGTGTCGTCGGAAACCACCATTCCGCACCTGGGCAACATCGTGAGTGCAGCGTGGACGGCTGACTGCACTCAAAGAGCTAGAGAGCATGGGGGGATGGGTGCGGAGCAGTGGCAATTGAGGCCACTGACTCAAGTGAGAGCCTATGCAGGGCTGATAGCAGGGCTCGAGGGGGCCAGCAAGGGAGACGGATTCCTTTGTGGCACAGCAGCCTGCACAGGGAGGTAGGGAAAGGGAGAGCCACATTTCGGTGGGAGCAAAGTCCCGAAGGGGGGCCACCAAGGGAGCTCGAGGGGGCCAGCAAGGGAGTCGGCTTGCTTTGTGGCACAGCAGCCTGCACAGGGCAGGCAGGGAAAGGGAGAGCCACATTTTGGTGGGAGCAAAGTCCCGAGGGAGGGGTGAAAAAGATGAAGGCAAGGAACAGGCCATGGCCAAAGGAAGCGGGGAAAAGAAGGGCAAGGGTCCTGCCAAGAAGGCCCTGACAAAAAGGGTCGAGGAGGTCCTTGAGGCCCTCCAAGCCCGTATGAGCAGCTGTGAAACTACCCTGACCAGCCTGGCAAACCAGGATCAGGCGCCTAGTGAGCTGCAGAGTGGTAGGGGGGTTCTGGAATTAGCTCATGGCCGTGAGGCCCCAGGGTCCACAGGGGGACAGATGCAAGGGACGCACGAGGGTGAGGTAGGCGATGCTGTAACCCAAGGGGCAACGAGCGCTGCCCAGAGGGAGGTGCGCAACAAAGGAACTAGGGCTAGCACGAGGACAGTGCAGCCTCCCGCACGGTTCAGGGAAGAACCGGACCGGGATCCAGCAGCACGGGGGGGTCATGAGTGCACAGTACCACGGGGACTCGGAAGCCCAGACCTCCTTAGGCCAAACCGGGAAGCCCCCGGTAAGACCTTCCCTCCCCCCCGCCCAGGCGAGGGGGGAAGGCGCCATTTGTCTCCTCAAGATGACCCGTTGGCGAACGAGGGTGCAGGCCCCAGCCGCGAGATACAAGGTAGGTGCGTGCAGTTCCAGCCATGCCAGTGTGGGAACGAAGAAAGTGCTGGGAACAGGGAGCAACCTGCACAGGCAGACCCCCAAGTGGCTGTGCGGCTTGGGTGGGTCGGGTCATGGGTGCCGTAGCCCGGCCAAGATACGGCAAGGATGGTGGAGACCAGCCAGAAGGCCCCGGGGGCAGTGGCGCAAGGGGAATTAAGCATCACAACGGTCATGCTGCGGGAAGGGGCATGCACCACATGTCAAGGGAAGGCCAATCTGACCACAGCAACGCCCCGTGAGCCAGGCACCTGGGCGGCTGTAGGGGCACCTGTGGGGGCGCACTTGGCCCAACATACCAGGGGGGAAATTTGGAAGGGGGAGTACGTAGATGTATTGTCACTCTTGTATATGGAACCGGTACTGGATCCGAACTCTAGTGAGAAGGAAAAGGACAAGGAAAGGTTCAAGCACCCGAAGGTAGAGAAAAATTGGGCCAATTGGTCAGCCGCCTTTTCGGTGCTGATAGGTGTGATGATTCAGGCGGCCCCTGATTGGGCCACTGAATTGATCAAATACCTAGACATTGTGCGCAGAGCATACGAGTCCGGGGGCATGGCTTTGTTATGATGAGGGTTTTAGGAAGAGGGCGGCGATTACCTCAGGGATCAGATGGGACTTGTATGCAACGGACCTATGGCTTGAGTGTATGTCTAATGTGGTGGGGATACACAGAACTGACAGCGGTCACACCCTGGCAAAAGGGGGGGGTCACCCCAATGAATGAACCCTTTCACGAAGGAGGGCGCCGCAGTAGTCAGAGGGGAACGACCTGTTGGGACTTCAATGGGTCGGGGGGTTGCGCCCGCTCCGTGTGCCGTTTTCGGCACGCTTGCTCCCACTGCGGAGGGGGACACCCAGGGGTTCAATGTAATAGAGTGCGGGGCCCCTTCCATGGAAAACAGCAAGGGAAGCAAGGGACTGGGGGCAATCAGCCCCAAAGGGGGAGGAAAGGGCCCCAACGCCGGTCAATCATAGGGCGCTTCAGCAAGCTCTGGCGGGCTGCCTGATGATTGACGAGGTGGAGTACCTAGTGTCGGGATTCAGGGATGGCTTCATCATCCCGGCTAAATTTGAGGCAGCAAGAAGTTGGGTAAAGAACTTGCAATCAGTGGAAGGAAGGGAGAACTTGGTGGCCGCCAAGCTTCGGAAGGAGCTTGGAGAGGGCCATATCACGGGCCCCTTCGGGTCCTTACCCTTCCCTGATTTGTACGTGTCACCATTGGGTATTGTGCCCAAGAAGCAGGAAGGAGAGTTCCGGCTTATACATAACCTCTCCCACCCTAGGGGACGATCGGTAAACGACGCCATTCCTCCCGAGCTGTGCTCTGTTCGCTATGCATCAGTCGATGTGGTGATAGGAGTGTGGCAAAGGGGCGCTGTTGGTGAAGTGCGACATTAAATCCGCATTTCACCTGCTTCCGGTCCACCCCGACAGCTTCAGGATACTCGGGTTCCAGTTTGGAGGCCAGTATTTTTACGATAAGGCAATGCCCATGGGGTGTTCCATATCTTGTTCGGCCTTCAAGCGTTTTAGCTCCCTGCTGGAATGGCTGGCTAAGAAAAGAATGAAATCTCAATACATTTTGCATTATATCGATGATTTTTTGTTCTTGGGGAAAAGGGGGACAGCAGAGTGCAGGTCTGCCCTCGAGGATTTTCAGGTGATGGCAGGGGAGCTAGGGGTCCCCCTGGTCCCTGAAAAAACAGTGGGACCAACGACGATTCTAACATTTCTAGGGGTTGAGTTAGATACTGAACAGCAAGTGTCTCGCTTGCCAGTCGAGAAGCTGGTTGCTCTGGTTGGGCACATCAAAGCAATATTGGGGTGCCCCAAAGCAACAGTCAGGCAACTTCAGGCCCTAATGGGGAGCCTCAATTTCACGTGCCAGGTAGTGGCACCGGGGCTCACCTTCCTATCCTATCCAGGCTTTATGAGAAGGTGGGATCTAATCTACCCGGGCACTGCCACATTAGGATCTCTGCCGACATGCGGGATGACCTAAGGACTTGGCTCCACTTCCTGCAGAATTTTAACGTAGTCAGCATCTGGCGGCAGAGGTGGCTAATGGAGGCTGAGCTGTAGGTCCAATCCAACTCTGCCGGGTCCCTGGGGTTCAGAGTTTATTGGGCAGGGAGGTGGTGTTCAGCCCTGTGGCCAAGAAAGTGGGTGGAAGAAGGTTGGACCCGAGATCTGACTTTTTTAGAATTGTTCCCCATAGTGGTAGCAGTACACATATGGGAGAGAGAGTTCGCGAACAAAACTATTTTGTTCTGGTGCGACAACCTCGCGGTGGTACAGGTGATGAACTCGTTATCATCCCACTCCAAGAGGGTAATGGGTTTGGTGAGAGTGTTCGTGCGGCAATGCCTGGTGAACAACATATTGTTCACAGCCAGGCACGTGCCAGATATTAACAATGGTATAGCTGACGCACTCTCTCACCAACAGATGGAGCGATTCAGGCAATTGGCACCGAGAGCCAGGATCGAACTGGAGGAGCTGCCCGAGGGGATTTGGAACATTGGACTGTAACAATGTTCTGGGCAGTGCAGGCATCACTTGCTCCACGCACGAGAGCAGCTTACCTCCAGGCTTTGGCAGAGTTTCAGGAATTTAGAAAGGAAAAAGAGTGGGGGACACACTTCCCAATTAAAGAGGCCCAGGCATTGCAGTTTGCAATAAGCCTGAGAAGTAAAGGGCTGGCGCCAGGCACTATCTCTGGGAAATTGGCAGCCGTAAATTTTTATAATAAGCTGGCCAGCTTCCAATCTCCTAATGGGAGGGTTTTTATGAGGAAAATCTTGGAAGATTGGGAACGGGAGTCACCAAGGGGTGGTGACAGCAGACAGCCCATCACACCGACAATATTGCGAGGCATGTGCCAGCAACTCCAAGGGGTGTGTTTTGCGGTTTTTGAAACCCGGTTATTTCATACTTTATTTAAATTGGCCTTTTTCGGGGCCTTCCGGGTGGGAGAATTAGCAACTGCCTCGGCTCGCAACCTAGGGGGGCCGGTGTTGTGTGTAGAGGACATCCAGGTGGGGACAGAGGAGATGACAGTAGTGGTGAGGGGATCCAAAACAGATCAGCGCAAACGGGGACAGTTAATAAAGCTGGCAAGGATAGAAGAGCAAGACCTTTGCCCGGTGAAGGCACTGGAGGAATATATGGTGATACGCCCAAAAAGCGAGGGACAGTTGTTCATACACGAAAATGGTACAAAACTTACGAGGTACCAATTTTCAGCAGTAATGAAAAAAGTGTTTAAAAGACTGGACTTATCAATGCAGGATTTTGGTTCCCACTCCTTTTGGATTGATGTGGCTAGTTGTGCGACAGCCGCTGGATTGTCCGAGCAGCAAGTAAAGTCGATGGGTCGCTGGAAGTCTGGAGCTTATCACACGTATGTTAGAAAGGTCCAGTTATAAGGAAAAGGGCCCCTTAGTTAAGGAATAAGGACCAGTGAATAAGGACCATATGAAAAGCCATACTGCGAACCCCTGCCAGGTCCCACAGTCATGCTATTAACACCTCACGATCAACTGTATCAAAGGCTAATGAAAGTTTTTAAAAGATAAGCAGGGTACAGTTCCCCTTGTCAATCTCTTGGTGAAGATCATCTACCAATGCCACAAGTGTAGTCTCAGTGCTATACCCAGGACGAAAGCCTGACTGACACAAATCCGGGAATCCAGTAGTGTCAAGATGCCCCTGAAGCTGCCTGGTGACCACCCGTTCAATAACCTTCCTTAAAAACAGAAGGTTAGAGATGGGGTGATAACTGTCCAAGGAGTCAGCATCAAGTGATGAGTTTTTGAGCAGGGGCCAGACAACTGACATTTTAAGGGTGTCCTGTACCCTGCCCTCCTGAAGGGAAGCCACTGACAATCTCTGCCAGCAAAGGCCCCAGTCTCTCCTGGCTGGCTTTCACCAACCAGGACAGGAATGGATCCACTTTACAACTAGTCACCCACATTGCCCCAGAGACATCCCCTGCAGCGGTGGATGACACCAACTGAAACGGATCCAAATAAACAAGACAAGACTGAACTTCCACAGCCCCAAACTCTGACTCTGCCAACAAAATGGCAGCCCCCAAGTCATGGTGAATACAAGTGATTTTTGTCTGAAAAGTAGGTGTTAAATTCCTCACAGTGAGCAAAAGATGACTCCACGTCTGGATAGAGACATAAACACATCAGGTGTACTTTTACGTTCTCTGTAATTGATCTCCCACCTAATTTTCAAGAAAGAGTTCTAAATTATCGTTTCCTGAAACCTCACTTTTGTGCACTTATTTATTGTGCATTTGTGTTTCTGCAACATATTTCTTCCTTTCAAATTTCCCTTGTCATACTGATTTTATTTTCTTGAGAGTTTCAGGAGTTTACGACTAGTTAAATCTGTTTTTAGCGTTCTTCCTTGAATATTTTGGAAATGGAAAAATAAATTTAAAAGATAGCGTGTGATTTCCCTGTATACGTAAGTCTTTTAAAAAGCGGCAAGAGAGAGAACAATACTCAACACTATTTAGATAGGAGAACCTGGAAGAGAATAAAAGATCTCTAGTCAAATGGAAAAACTACAAACATAAAGATGACACCACCATAAAAACTAGACACCGCTCCTCTAAACTTTGGGATTGGATTACCAAAGATGTTTTTCTATTAAAGCTGCAATAAAAATTGTATATTGTTTTATATAAGAAAAAAACATTAAATACATTATGTGAAGGAAAGTCCCCCAGAATAAAAACAGGACGTGAGCTTTTTTTCCTTTAATAAAGACTGCAGAATTGAGCCTCTTATGTGTATATACATGTTTCCAGGTGGGAAAATCTTTGAGGAATCTGGATCAGAGGTTAAAACAACTATTTCACAATATTACTATAGGGCATGAGCCATCGTCCCAGTGAAATCACAGGTTCTAAATCAAAGAGGAATTTGGACCAATAAATTGTAATTGTCCAGTGCTGATGATGCCTTGACAGTAATGAGCACATCATTTCTTTTTGTTCATTGTTCCTTAAATGTTTTATAGATTTAGAAGCCAGGTTGATATTGTGAAGAGCAGCAAGCCTCTTATTAAAACCTTTCTGAAGTATTTGGAATGAGTTTATTTTGACTGTTGGGATGTAATTGGGTATGTCCTGGTAGTTCACATTCAGATACAAGGGGAAGAAGAGGAGATTAAGTGGATTAGCCTCAATCATCTGGGAAATGACATTTCTTGCTGTGTTTGAAGTACTTTGTGAACTGGAGGACGGGACTGATTTTGAAGCTTATATTAATCTAATCTGTTTGATTCTGTTTGATGCAGCAGCTGCAGTGACACACCCTAGCTCTTTGAAAGTCTTGAGCTCCGAGAGTCTGTGTTTATAAAAGAGTAAATATACCACCAAAGTGTTGTCTTCAGCCTCCTGGGGAAAGGAAAGGACTTTTCTAATTACCCTTTTAGCATCCTTAAAACCTGCGGTGACACTGGATACAAAAGTGGGCATTTACATTTTAATGTAATGCTCTAAAAGAAAGGGAGGATTGTAGCAGTGAAGCAAACTGGAAAGGGGGGAAGAAATTACAGAACGCACGTGGCAAGTTATCTTCTGCTTTCTCTTTGCAGTCATTGTAGGAAACTGTGGATTCTCCCTGTAGTAAATGTGCAATCTTGTATTTGTTGTATCCCAATCAGCTGTTAAGAAGGTGACTATAATGGTAGAAATTTAGAATGAGCTGAGTTTGAGATCATGTGCTGATCTATAGGCATTGGAGTAGTCCTACTGACCTGAGCCCAAGTGTTGGCATGATCAGAGCCACAGAGAGAAAACTTCAATTAGAACAGCATCTAAACAAAGAAGAAAAATTCAGAGAACAATTCAAAGGAAAAGGGGTATATTTAAATCCTGAAGTTAATAGTTTAGGGCATGAAAATTGCAAGTCCTAAATTTACTAAGTATGAGCCAAAACCAATTCTGCAATCTGAGACTTGGTTAAAAAAACTTTTCATGTAAGAACTGTATGGAAGGTGAGGAAATAGGACCAAAGACACCTCACTATACTGTGCCTTGCTGTTACTGGGTATGGCAGAAAATATTGAGTGCTTTTACACACGTTTCTCCTGCATGTTTGCTGGTACATCTTGAACTTTCTGTGTGTCTAAATCACTCACCCAGATATTAAACATCTGGCTCTTTGAACGTCTGCATATAACCTCTCCCAGAACTTTTGTGTGTAAAAATGTTCTCCTGGTAAACTGCTTTGCTCCAGACAGCTGTGGTCACTTGGTTTCCATGGCAGCCCCTCACGTCTACAGCTGCGGCTACTTTAGGCTTCCTCAGGGCAGTGTGTGTGTGTAAAGAATGCATCTGGAACTTATTTGTAAACCCAGAAGATTGAAAGACCAGCACTTTAAGGTGTGTATAATCAAGGAAAAGATGGTCAGTTGATAAAACAAAAGGCTTTGCATTGAGAGAGCTGGGTTATATTAATGGATTTTTGCAAATAGCCAAACTCTACCATCATTTCTATCATTGAGTACTCCTTCGGTAGTACTGCTGAATTCAATTTAACTACTTGAGAATGTTCAACTCAGCATAAGAAAGGATGACCAGTATGTGGTCCAAATTTTGTGTGGTTGTTACACCATAACCATGCATAGATATACTAGAAACTGGGAGAGGTTTTCATTTTAAAGACTGAACTCCTTGGTTTGTGTTTTGGAAGGGTTCGTTTATTGAGCTCCTTTTGCTGAATGAAGTTCTGGCATAAGAACATAAGAAGTGCCATACTGGGTCAGACCAATGGTCTATCTAGCCCACCATCGTGTCTCCGACAGTGGCCAATCACGGTGGCTTTGAAGAAGCACCCAACAGGTCACAACGGATCCATTCCCTGTTGTTTTTCCCCAGCTCCCATCATATTCCCTGATCCTATCTTCCAGAAACGTGTCCAAACCTCTTTTAAACTCAGCTATAGTACTGGCCCTTACCACAGCCCCTGGCAGTAGACTCCACAACCTAATTATATGCTGAATGAAAAAATATTTTCTTTTATTTGTTTTAAACTTGCCACCCATGAGTTTCATGGAGTGTCCCCTAGTTCTAGTACTAGCTGAGAGGGTAAATAACTGCTCCTTGTTTATTAG
>QEPC01013874.1:4454281-4491430 GCA_003113815.1 Sphenodon punctatus | reverse complement strand
CCAGGGCTGTCAGCGCAACCGCCCTGGTGAGATCTTCCATTGCGCCCATTGAGCGCAATGGAAGGCTGTAGCCCCTCCCTCCACAGCACGTCCCATACGTGCTGTGGACAGAGGAGCTCAGCCGCCCAAATCGCGTTTTCCATAGGAAAACGCTTTGGGCGGCTGATTTTTGAGCCTTCTGGGACCCACTCCTCTGGAGTGGATCACAGAAGTCAGGCCGCAACAGCCTCCGCCTTCCTTGCCTTTGTTTCAGAGCGGAGGCTGCTGCAGCACTGTGGTCAGTTTCAGTGAAACTGACATGAAACTGACCACAGTTCTGCAACAGCCTCCGCTCTGAAGCAAAGGCAAGGCAGAGGCTGCTGTGGGCGGCAGGGAAGCGGCGGCGAGGGGGGGTTGTTGTTTTTTTACTACAAGTGGCAGCGCGGCACCTGGCGGGGCGCTTGGGGGGTCAGTGCCCCGAACGCCCTGGAAGGCAAGCCACGCCTGCATAAAAGGGAGGAGAAAAATATCCTTCATCACCCACCACCTTAACCCATTCCCTCCCCACCAAAGGCCAGGTGGAACATCCAAGTTTTACAACTGCGTCAAAAAGAGGGAAGATCCAAGGCCAAACAGGCCTCCAATGGCAGGGAGTTCCACAGCTGTGGAGCAGCTACTGAGAGAGCCCTCCCCATCATAGCCCCCCAAAAACTCAGGGGACCTCAAGGAGAGCATCCCCGATGACTGCAGGGGCCGATCCAGGACCCAAGGGGTGAGGCGATCACACAGATAGGTCAGGCCAAGGCTGTTTAGGGCTTTATATGCAAGCACCAATGCCTTGAATCGGACCTGGAAGACTATAGGCAGCCAGTGCAGTGACTGAAGGACCAGTGTAATAAGTTCCCAGCAGCCCAGTCCTACCAGGAGACAGACCGTCACATTGTGCACCAGCTGCAGTCTCCAAACAGTCACCATGTGTAGCCCCACATAGAGCGCGTTACACTCGTCAAGTTTAGAAGTGATGAGAGCATGGTTGACAGTGGTCAGGTCAGAGTCTGAAACAGACGCCCGAAGCCGGCGCACCAGATGTAATTGGCAAAAGGCACTCCTTGCCACAGCCTCCACCTGGACATTCAGGCAGAGCTTGTGAATCAAGGAGCATCCCCAGACTCCCTGCCTGAGGAACCAGCGGAGGACAGACCCTATCAATGATGGGGGCTGTCACCCCCACCGCCTTACCCACCAGCATCACCTCCGTCTGGTCAGGATTCAGCTTCAGTGGATTTGCTCTCATCCAATCCCCCACAGCCACAAGACACTTGGTAAGCACCGAGACTGCCAGGCCTGGGTCTGATGAAAAAGAGAGGTAAAGCTGAGTGTCCTCAGCATATTGATGACACCGCACACCAAACCTCCTGACCACCTCACCAAGCAGCTGCATACACACGTTGAACAGGAGAGGGGACAGAAGAGAACCCTGCCGGACTCCACATGAGAGGTCTCGGTATGATGAAAAATAATGCCCCAAGCACCACTCACTGAGTGGAGGAAGGAGCGGAACCTGTCAAGAACTGTGCCGCCCACCCTCACCTGGTCCCACAGGCACATCATCAACATCTCATGATCAACAGTATCAAAAGCAGCCGACAGATCTAATAGAATCAGCAGGGCCGAACGGCCCTAATCTAATTCCTGGCACAGGTCATTGACCAATGCCACAAGTGCACTCTCAGTGCCATAACCCGGACGAAATCCAGACTTTCGGGGATCAAGAAAACAGATATGATCCAGATGCTCCTGCAACTGCCGGGCCACCACCCATTCAATAACATTCCCTAAAAAGGGAAGGTTAGAGACTGATGGATAGCTGGCAAGGGAGTCAACGTCAAGCGATGGTTTCTTGAGCAGGGGCCGCACCACTGCCTCTTTAAGGCAGCCCAGCACCCTGACCTCCCGGAGGGAGGCACTGACCACCCCAGCGAGCAATGGTCCCACTGTCTCCCAGCAGGCCTTAACCATCCAGGATGGGCATGGATCTAATTCACAACATGTAGCCCTAACAGCCCCAAGAACATCCTCCGCATTGGCAGGGGTCACTGACTGAAACTGATCCCACAATGTCGGACAAGGTGGGGCTTTCATAATATCTGGTTTCCCCACTGCAGAAAGTGCGGCATCGAAATTGAGGTGAATCCGAGCAATTTTATCTGCAAAGTAATCCACAAACATGTCACAGCAGGCACCAGATGACTCCACTCCCAGGTGGAGGGAAGACAGACTGACCAGCCCAGACCTACTCAGAACAGCTCCGCTGGATGGGATTTCACGGATGCTATGAGGGCAGCAAGAAACTCCTTCTTTGCTGACTGCACAGCAACAGCATAGGCTCGTAAACTAGCTCTATGCTGCAATCTGTCAGCTTCAGCACAAGAATGATGCCACCGTCACTCCAACTGCTGCCCCTCCCACTTCATCACCCGCAGCCCCTCAGAGAACCATGGAGGCCTACGGTGCTGCCACCTGGGAAGCGGATGCCTCGGAGATGTCCGATCAATGGCCTCCATCAGCAAGGTGTTCCACAGCTCAACGAGGTCATTGATGAGATGGTCATCAAGATCAGAGGGTATTACCCCCAGAGCATCCTGGAACCACTCCGGTTCCATCAGTCTCCGGGGGCGAACCATTCAAATTGGTTCCATGCCCTTCCAAGGGCAGATGAGCACCAGAAGAGAAGCCTTCAGGAGGTAATGATCTGTCCATGACAAGGGAACCACAGAGACTTCCCCCACCAACGGACCCCCTGCCTCAAGGCCGGATCAAAATACAAGGTCCAATGTATGTCCCCCCATGTGCATCGGGTCACTAACAATCTGGGACAGGCCCATGGTTGCCATGGTGGCCATGAACTCATGCTCTGCACCCCCAAGGTTGGCATCGGCGTGTATGTTGAAGTCCCCCACGACTATCATTTTCAGGGACTACAACACCATCCCCGACACCAACTCCACAAGAACATGCAGGGAGGTTGCCGTATAGGTAGGCGCACGGTATACAAGCAGAACCCCCAAACTGTCCCCTGCCAAATCCAGCACCAGGTGGAGGCCCTCAATACCCAATATGGATTGCACCGGATACCTCCGCACAGCCCAAGACTCCCTAAAAATCATGGCTACACTGCGCCCCCTGTCCTTCCTATGGCAGTTGATGCTGCATGGAATACCCGGCTGGAACAAGGTCAGCCAAGATAGGCCCCCACTCAGGTTTCCATGGTCCAGGATCAATTCCTGGACAGTTATTGTCTTATTAACTACCGATCTCTCACTTACCAGCATCAAAACACAGTCAGGGTCCGTCTGATCCTGAACCACCTGCCCAGCTGCTAAGGGGGAAGTGAGAGGGACAGACAATAAGCATCTGTCCCATCTCACAGCTCAAACATTCTCCCAATAGGGACCATATCTCCCATGCCCCACCCCAGTCTGGGGGAGGATTTCCCCCCCTCATTCCCACCTCTCGCACACCCCTCCCTAACCGACTCCCATCCCATATCCTGCATTCCCCCTCAACCACTATAACCCCCCACAAGAATCTTCCCAAAACAACCACTGACACACTAAAAACTCAATAAAAGTTCCCACACCCCAGGCCCCACCAAGGGCCATGTCCAAGGGCGCCACTTTGAAGCCCCCTGTGCCCCGCCAAAAGCCGCAGGCCCCTTTCCCCACCCCCGTCTCCCTCTGCCACCAGAAGGGGGGGACATGGGCCCTATAGTGTCCCGGACCGGCTCCTCCTGACCCCTTGGGACCAGGTAAGCGCAGCGATGTGGGAAGGTGGTGGTGGGGGAAGCCTTAGCTGGCTCCCAGTCCCCGCAGTGTGTTGGAGTGGCCACTGGCAGGCGTGCTTCTTTGAAGCCCCTGTCAGGGGTATCAGCTTCTTCCGGCAACTGCCAGCTCCGCCCCCCTTCTATTGCTCTGGGCTTCCCCCACATAATTTATTAATACCAAATCATGATCTGAAATAGTTGTAACCTCAATTCTGCTTTTCATACAATGTCCAAGAAATCCCTTATTTACCCAAATTTAATCAATTCTAGAGTATGAACGATGTCTCTCAGAAAAGAAAGTATAATCGATTTGATTATTATTTAGATATCACCATACATCTATCCAACCAGCCTCTCCAAACTTTCTCGCTATATCTATATTCCATTTTATGTAGGCTTTGAGCTAGATTTATCCAGAGAAGACAGAGGAAAGTTAAAGTTTCCCAATATAAAAGTCTGTCCACAAACCTTTATTTTAATCATTGGTATTACTTTAAAGAAAAATGCCCATATATTTTCATTTGGGGCATATAAGCCCACCCATGTATATTTATCACATCCAATCATACCTTTGATTAAAAGAAACGTACCATCTAGCTCACAAATAACCTTCTGAACTACCACTACCACATCTGATGCAGATAAGAAAGCTACGCCTGCTTTTTTCTGTTGAGCACAGGCAAAATATTGTTTATCCTATCCTTTATGGATGAAAACAAACATGATGTTAACCACCCTTTAACAACCCTTGGTGGTGGTTTATGCATGTTTCAGGGCTGTATTGGTGCCCTATGCAGCCCTGAAACATGCATAAATGACCACCAAGGGTGGTTAAAGGGTAGTTAGCATCATGTCTGTTTTCACCCTATGTTTCAGTCTCCACGTATCTTTCTGTAACATGTGTTTCCTGAAGACCAATGATCTCAGCTTTATGTACAGACAAAACTCGAAACAACTTTTTCCTTTTTATGGGGTCATTCAGCTCCTGAATATTCCAAGATATAACATTAATACTTTTACTCAACATTCTTTCTTACTTTATTCCTTCACAACCGTTTATGGAATTCCAATTTCTTTCAAAACTTGTTACTTAAGTAACTTATTTATAGCTACTTTATCCACCATTAAACCTCTACAATTATATTAACAAAAATGCAACACCTTTATTTATTTATGTATACCAAAAACCTATAAATGAACCATACATGTGGTCTCTGCCCTTCTATCTTTAGACATCATTATAAATCCTTCCCCATTTTAATACCTTTAGTATCAACAAAACACAGGGTAATACATCCTTATTTTAACACTGGGACATTATTAAGAACGTTATTTCATTCATTCATAATTCTTCTTATTCCTTAGGTAACTCCAGTAAAAATGTATCCAGTTCCTCTGTAGTTTTGAAAGTCTTCCTTCTGTCTTGAAACCTTATTGAAAAGTCTGTGGCATGGGCTGAAGTACTGATGCAGAGTCCCCACAGCTGTCTTTTTATTCCTCCCTTTCCTTTTAACAGACTTAATAAACCCTAAAAAAAACTTTTGGTGGGATCTTGAATCTAACCTACCATGAATAAAACTGATACAATGATAGAGAGGACAGCAGACCAAGTTATCTTATCTAAACTTGATACACATTATAAATACATGTCAGGTCTCAGTCCATGTAACTAATTAAAAACACAAATAAAAAACACAGTAAATAACAAAAATACTAACAGACAACAGCAAACAAATAAGGAGCAAAGGGAGAAAAAACCCCGCTCAGTCTCCTCAAGGACACCACAAGGGCTTCACCCTTTGACTCTTGGCCCTTTAGTCGGCAGCCTCCGGTGCATGCCTGCGGCAGTGCCACTGGCTGCGGGGTTTTCTCCTTTCCCCGGAGCTGTCACTTCTGGTGGAGCCAACCCACTCTGGCCCTGCCCCTCTCCAGGTGACTCGAGGAGGAGGGGACAGCAGCTGGTATAGCTGGGGGCCAGAGGGTGTTTACTCATGGGGGGAGAGAGGGCGAGCCCCAGATGCTCCCAGTCTCCGCTGTTCGGGTGTCTCAAGAGCAGCAGCCAGGTTCCTGCAGCTCCCAACATATTTTATTGCAGAACTGATTAGGAACACATGAAAAATCACAAATGCAAAACGTCATGTTTACTGTGCAATTTTTTCTATTTTCTAGGGATCTTAACTTGTGCTTTTTAACTAATTTTCAAGTTCTTCCTGCTATGAGATAGCCTTTGTATTAACCCAGCCTTGCATAAAACATCCTCCAGTATAGCAGAAAATATGTGAATTACATCACCAGTCATCCTCTATTCACCTTGTTAAAGTGTTAACTTCAAAGCCTAGTTGGGGCACTTAAAATGCTAACAGAATTCATCAGCCTGAGAAACAGATCTCGACCAGAAGTCAGGATCTTATATATATATATATATATATATATATATATATATATATATATATATATCTTGTCACTCCCCTCCCATCAACAGAATGGAGGATGGGACAATATAAGGAGAAGGATAAAGGAACAATCTCTGGGGGTGAGGAGCTATGGAAGAGGTAGGGATTTAAGGTTGAGAGAGAGAGAGCAGAATATATATGCTTATAGAGGTGGGACACAAGGGGGAGTGTAAGGTTCATTTTGTTTGTTTGTTTATAGGTTTTTATGGATTTAATTACAGGTTTGGTTTTCTGTTCCATATTTAGATCCCTAAAAAGTAAAAACCCATAAACTGATTAATTATTTTTTATTTTTTTAAAAACCCTGCATATATGAGCCGTTCCAAAATGGCACTCACAGTGTTCATGCCATGCTACCCAGAATTAAAGTTTTCCCCCAACCCCGGGGCCCATATTTCCCCCCACCCTCATCCTCTGGGGCTCTGGAGTGCTACTTACTAGCCTCAGAGGGCTTGATTGCAGCACAACCACTGCTGTTGTGGGGGCTCCGGCAGGCTTCCTCACCATGGTGTCCTCCCTCCTCCTCATGCACAAGATGGCTCCAGCCCTTAACCAAAATGGAGAGCCTTGAAGGTGAAAACAAGGAGTTTGTGCTGGATGCAAAAAGGGAATGGGAATCAGTTGAGGAAGGAGAGGAGGGCTGAACATGATCAGGTGGGCAAGGTAGATTATCTTTGCAGCAGAGTGTTGAGTAGAAGTGAGGGTCAAGGTGAGAGTGGGGGAGGCCTGTAAGACAAAAATTGCATTGGTCAAGGTGAGAGATGATTTGAGCATGGACTAGAGTTTTAGCAGTAGGCGCCATAAGGAAGGACTGAATTTTAGCAATGTTGTATTGTGTAGCGAGAAGCAACAGGCCTTAGCAGTAAACTGAATATGAGGTGTGGAGGCAAGTGAGAAGTCCCAAGGTAATAACTGTTGACAGTGGGTAACCACTCTACTTATAGGGAGCTGCTGTTGGGTAGAGAAAGGTCTTGGTGCTGAATGATTCAGGTTTAAGAACTGTACTCAATGGGTGATGTTGAGTACTTTCTCTGTCTTGTTTTGATTGTGGTTTGCAAGTTATCATCACTGTAATCCTAGTACATGCCAGGTAGCCTGATCATCTTTGAGTATGAGAGATGCACAACAAAAATAATTTCATTGGAGCCTGTGCTATTCTTGAACAATAAACTCCTCATCAGCTCCTTATAAGAGAGAAAAGACCTTAGCCAAGAAGGCCTGGTGTAACTGGTGTTCATAGAGAACTTACAAGTGTTTGTACTAAAGATGGAATTTAGTTTGTAGTAAATTATGGAACTCCCTGCCTCCGGAGGTCCATCAGAGTCCAAGGGCATTTTAGACCAGGGCTTACAATCTAGGGGAGACGAGCCAAAGGACTTACAATCTAGGGGAGACAAGGGAGAGGTGAACATCAGGGGAGACAAGGATACATTCATGAGGTTGAAAAGTTGCAGGTGCACATGCTTAATTTAGGGGGGGGGGGCAGTCAGAGAAAGAGATAAAAGCAAGGATCATTCACCCTCTTACACAAGAAATGGGTGTAGATTTTTCATGTCTTTAAGCTTCCTGCTTGTCCTAATCTGGAAGCATTTACTTCAAAAACGTCAACTTGGCTCAAACTCTAGGTCACACATTTAATCCCCTAATTTGGACTTTTAGCTGAAGATGTCAGAACAGCTCATCATATTACTTTTTTCATTTTTGTACAGACAAGTATTTATGGTCAATAGCAAAGATGGTCAAATAAGGAAAAATACCTTCCCATTTTACTTGGCCCAAGCAAGTAAAATAGTATTAGGAGACCAGTCAGGGCAATACCTAAAGATCAAGCTCAGGTACTAATAGCAATCATGTGTAAACGTAATAGCCATGAATCAGTGTCCTTTTTATGTGTCTTATTAACAAACTAATTTAATAAAATAAAAGATAAAAATACCCATTTAGGACCTCACATTCTCCCTGTCAAGGTTTGGCCTTGAACCCTCGGCGGGTAGTGGCTGCCTTTCCCCTGCATCATCACTTGGATTTGTTTTGGGTTGGCTTTCTCTTGTGTTCTCTGCATTCGTGTTCTCTCTCTCTCTCTCTCTCTGATATTGTCCTGATCCCCAACCTGGATAAAGGCATGCTGGGAGTGGCAGAAAGCTGGTGGAGCATCTATTCTTATGGTGTTGTATGTGTCCCGTTGTTAGTAGGTGGCGTCTGCCGTGCTGAGGGGCTCCCCAATCTCTGACTGCTCCGGTCACCCGGGCAGGACCACTTTCCGCAGCGTCCCCGGCCCTGCCGGCGTCAGTGGTTGATGAGGCAACCGGGTCTCCGGACGACACTGCGCTCGCACTTCCAGGGGCGGTGTGGGGGTGGGGCCTGGACTGCTGTGGCGTTCTGCACAGCTCTGGACACGGCAGTGGGCGGAGACTCAGTCAAAAAGCCGGTGCTGGGGCCACCCAGTGCCGGTAATCGGAGTGAGAAGCTGGCCCCCTGCTTCCTTGAGCTAAGTGAATTGTGTTGTGTGTTTTCTTGGACTGTGTTAGTGACTGTGTTTCTAGCGATTGAGTGAATTCGAGTGGTTCCTGACCCCTGTTCCTTTCCCCTGAGAATACAAGTAAGGTGTGGGAGTTGGGTGGTGGGTGAGTGCGTGGGTGTTCCCTCCTCCCTTCCTTGCAGGAACCTTTCCCCCTGTTGTGTGAGTGCTCTGGCCTTCTCCACCCCCACTCCCCATGGACCTTGCCCTGTTCCCCGCACTAGCCGCACAACCCTTCCGTTCCCTTCCGCCTGGTGTAAGTGCGTGTGTGTGAGACTGTTAGGGTCTTTAGGGAGCTTCGGCCTTCCTCCTTGCTCTGCGCCCTACGATGATAGGGGCCTAGTCTCTGTGAGACTATACAGGCCCAAACACTATCTTGACGGGCATTTACTCCAGCGTTACACTGGTCAGAGCAGGGAGAGCCTCGGTCTGAGTAGACACTTGTGGTTGACTGAACGAACTCCTCCCCCCCTCCCAACTGATGCCAGTGTATTTTGTGTCCAGTGTCTGATTACCTGCCTGTTTCAAGCCCTGTGAGAAGTGCTCAGCTTGTGTTTCATGGTTTGGTCTGTGAGTTACTGGGCACCTTTAGACACAACAGAAATGGGTGTCTGGATTTGTGTTGACACCATATAGCCACACATGTAATTGTGTAAATACTGCAATGCACTAAGCACAGGGACATCTACCAGCGCTTGCTTAAACACTGGATGTCAGCACTGACACGCAGCCCTCCACAGCTTCCTCAGATGATATCCCATAATGTGCTGCTCCCTCCCCTCAGTAAAAAGCATGATATCCCATACTGCACTGCGCTGTCACTTTTAAATCCCCTCCCCTCGTTAATGGTGAATGTTCAACAGGGCCAGCCTTACTGTGGGATGGCTTGGGGCAGCTGCCCCGGGCCCCACTCCTAGGGGGGCCCCCACACTTGGGACCCCCAGCTCCCAGCCACTATCTGTCTTGGCCAGGGAGTGAGGGAGAGGCAGAGGCCCCGCTTCTCCCTCACTCCCTGGCCCTCTCCGCTGCCTGTCTCAGCCAGGGAGTAGAGAGAGGCAGGGCCTCTGCCTCTCTCACTCCCTGGCTGAGTCTGAGACAGGCAGTGGAGGGGGCCAGGGAGTGAGGGTGAGGCAGAGGCCCCACCTCTCCCTCACTCCCTGGCAACTTGCAGCAGCAGATTCAATGTGCTGCTGTGCCTGTGGTGTCTGACTATGGAGGTGGGGACTATGGAGGTGGGGAGGAGGTTCATTGCAGGCACTACTTCTTGTGAGTGGAGAGGGGAAGTGAGCACAACTGAGGTGGCTGCAGAGGGCTGGACCATGCCAAATGAGGCCCCCTTCCCCACCTGGCCAGAGAGAGAGAGGGTGCACACGTTTCCATGCAGGGCTGGTCAGTAGCAGAAACCTTGGTTCTCTCCTTCTCAGGGCCTGGGTAAAAGCTTTGCTTCTCTTTCCCCTTCTCAGTCAGGCTTCCTTGCCCAACCATGGTGAGGGTAATCTGAGCACCCAGCTGTTCAGAATTTCTGTCACTGGCCCCCTGCTTAGGAGCGAGAGGAAAGTGGCTTCAGTTTTGCATGAATTTGCAAGACAAATCCAAGCCACTCTGAGTGTACAGCTCTATGATCGTTCACTAGAAGTAATGGCAAATACACTAACACACCACCCGATAGAAGAAGCAACACCAGACACGGGGAGAGGGTAAACAGTCATGTTATTTCCACCCACAGCACTTCCTGGCAGCAGATACAGGTTTAAGAGAGTCTACCAGGGAGCTAAAAAACATGACAATGCTTACAGGCAATGCACAGCCATGTGGCAAATGCCATAAGCACCCGTTGCTCGTTGTGTCTAAAGGCACCCTATGTTTGCTTGTTCCCGGACACCTTCCTTTGGTGGAGCACTACTTATATAACCCTGATATTATCTGCTGTGTGCTGATAATCTTTCTGTTTCCCTTTCTTTAATGCTTCCTTTCAGAGTCTGTTCCTTACCCAGCCTTGCTAGTTTCCTTCCTCCTTTGCCTTGGAGTTCCTCTCTCTGCCCTACAGCTGTTAGTTCTACCTCTTCTCCCTTTTAGAGCCTGTTTCTTTCCCAGCCTTGCCAGTTCCCTTCCTCTTCCCCTTAGCCCCTATAACTTCTCCCCTCAGGCTTGCTGGTTGCACTCCTCCTTCCCCTTGGAGCGTGTCTCTCTTGTTCTAGCTTTGTTAGTTCCACCTCTCCATTCTCTCAAGAGCCTGTTCCCTTCCTTGCCTGTCTCTCTCTTCCTTAGCCTTGTTGGTTGCACTCCTCCTTCCCCTTGGAATTCCTCTCTTCTCTGATGATTACACCTCTCCTTCTCTAGCCTGCTTCTCTCCTAGCCTTGCTGATTCTCATTCTCTTCCTTAGCCCCTGTGTCTTTCCCTAGCCTCTTGGTTACATGTCGCTTTCCACTTTAGAGACTAATTCTCGCCAAATGTTTTTATTTATTTATTTATAAAATATTTTTATCCCGCCCCTCCTGCCCACAGGGCAGCCCGGGGCAGCAAACAACAATAAAACAATTTTAAAAGTTAAAAATTCCTATATGCAGGGAAAAAACTCCCTCCTCCCCAGCCCCACCCACCCTACCCCTCGCCAAAGGCCTGGCGGAACAGCCAGGTCTTACATAAATATCGAAATGACAGGAGAGTGGGGGCCAACCGAGCCTCTGATGGGAGTAAATTCCACAGCACAGGGGCAGCCACCGAAAAAGTTCTAACATTGGTGGCCACCCACCTCACCCAGGGAACTTCCAAAAAGGCTCCCATGGACAATCGCAGGGGTTGCACAGGCACATGGGGAGTGACGCAGTCCCACAGATAAGTATTTATTTTATTGCATATATATGCCGCCCCCTCTCGGGGAGGCTTCCAACACAAAATAAAACAATTTACAACAATATAAAACCACATTACAAATCTACAATATTATTATTATTATTAAAACAAATTTAAAACACCCCACACACAAAAATTTAACCCACCCTCCCCATCCCACCTCCAAAGGCCTGGGAGAACAGCCATGTCTTACAGGCCCGACAGAAGGCCAACAGACTCGGGGCCAGCCGTGCTTCCTCTGGGAGGGAGTTCCACAACCGTGGCCCAGCCACCGAGAACGCACTCTCCATAGTAGCCCCCCGCTTTACGCAGGCGACCTCCAAGTAGGTGCCCCCATTGGACCGGAGGGGCCGTCCTGAGTTGCGGAGGGTGAGGCGGTCCCTGAGGTATCCAGGTCCAAGACCAAACAGGGCCTTATAGATCAAAGTCAATACCTTGAATCTGGCTCAGCACGTTACAGGTAGCCAGTGCAGTGCACGGAGCACCGGTGTTATGTGCTCCCGTCGGCCCGTTCCTGTTAGGAGATGGGCCGCTGCATTCTGCACTAGCTGCAACCTCCGGGCCAGCGTCAAGGGAAGCCCCACGTAGAGTGCGTTACAGTAGTCCAGCCTTGAGGTGATGAAGGCATGGATCAAAGTAGGGCCCAGGCCATGAAGGGCTTTAAAGGTTAACACCAACACCTTGAACCTGGCCCGGTACTTTATAGGCAGCCAATGCAGCTCCCAGAGCACAGGTGTCATGTGCTCCTTGCAGCCCACCCCCGTAAGGAGACGGGTCGTGGCATTCTGCACCAGCTGCAGCCTCTGGACCAGCTTCTCGGGAAGCCCCACATAGAGCCCATTGCAGTCATCTAGTCTTGAGGTGATGAAGGCATGGATGACAGTGGCAAGGTCAGAGTCTGAGAGATACGGCCAAAGCTGCCAGACAAAATGAAACGCACTCCCCGCCACAGTCACAACCTGAGATTCCAAGCTGAGCTGTGAATCAAGGAGCACACCCAGACTCTGCACTTGAGAGACCATGGGAGGGCAAACCCCCCCAACAAGAGGAGATTCAACCACCCCCAGGCCCCCCAAGCCCTCGCCCACCAACATCACCTCCATCGACTACTGCAACGCGCTCTACATGGGGCTTCCCTTGTTCTTGGCCCGGAGGCTGCAGCTGGTGCAGAATGCGGCGGCCCGTCTTCTTATGGGGACGGGTCGCCGGGAACACATTACACCGGTTCTCTGAGCTCTGCACTGGCTGCCGATAGTGTGCCGGGCCAAGTTCAAGGTCCTAGTGATGATCTATAAAGCCCTATATGGCCTTGGCCCCTCATACCTTAGGGACCGCCTCGCCCTTCGCGCCCCGGGACGGCTCCTGCGGTCTGCCGGGGGTGCCCTCCTGGAGGTCCCCCATGTGAAGCGGGGGACCACGATGGAGCGTGCATTCTCGGTGATAGGGCCACGGCTGTGGAACTCCCTTCCGGAGGAAGCTCGCCTGGCCCCAAGCCTTTTGACATTTCGGCGGAACTGTAAGACCTGGCTGTTTGCCCAGGCCTTTGGGAGGGAGGGAGGGGGAGGGTGATTTTAATCCCCTGCTCATTTATTTATTTATTTTGTTTCCTAACCCTGTTTTTGATGTTTTTATATTTATATTTTAACTGTTTTAATTGTTTTATTGTTGTTTTCCGCCGCCCCGAGCTGCATTGCAGGAGGGGGCGGGATATAAATTTGATAAAGAAATAAATAAAAAATAAATAAAAATCTTGTCAGGATTCAGTTGCAGATGACTCAACCTCATCCAAGCCCCCACAGCTGACAGGCACTGGGAAAATAAGGAGACTACATGGCCTGGGTCAGTGGAAAAAGAGAGGTAGAGCTGAGTGTCATCAGCATACTGATGACACTGCATGCCCTGAAACCTCCTCACGACCTCCCCTAATGGCTGCATATAGATGTTAAACAAGAGGGGGGACAGAATAGCACCCTGTGGGACTCCACACGTGAGGTCCCAGGGAGAAGACATACACTCCCCCAAGACCACCCGGTGAGTTCTCCCAGCCAGGAACAAATGAAACCAGTCCAAGACCGTTCATCAATCCTGGCACGGCCCCACAGGTGAGTCACCAACACCTCATGATCAACTCTGTCGAATGCAGCCAAAAGGTCTAGCAGGACTAGTAAAGTCTGATGACCCTGGTCCAATGCCAGAGGGAGATCGTCAACCAAGGCCACCAGTGCAGTCTCCGTACCATACCCAGGCTGAAAATCAGACTGAAATGGTTCAAGGAAACCGGCGCAGTCCAGATGCTCCTGGAGCTGCCGTTCATTCAATAACCTTCCCTAAAAAGGGGAGGTTAGAGACTGGCCGATAACTGGCAGGAGCATCAGCATGAAGAAATAGTTTCTTGAGCAGGGGCCTAACCACAGCCTCTTTCAGGCAATCCACTAACCACCCCAGCCAGCAATGGCCGTAATGTCTCCTGACTGACTTTCACCAACCAGGATGGGCATGGATCTTGTTCACAAGTAGTGGCATGAACAGATCCCAACAAGGACTCCACATCGGCAGGTGACACCATCTGAAACCGATCCCACAAAACAGGACAGGACAGGGCATCCATAGCCCCAAGATGATCCTCTGCAATAACTGTGGTACCGAAATCATGGTGGATGCGAGCGATCTTATCTACAAAGTACTCGATAAACTGGTCACTGGATTGCTCCAGGTCCAGTTGGAGGCAGGCAGGACTGACCAAGCCCTTCACCATTCGGAAAAGCTCTGCTGGAAGTGACTTTACAGATACAAGGAGGGCAGCAAAAAACTGCTTCTTTGCTGCCTGCACCGCCACAGCATAGGACTTTAAACTGCTCTTACGCTGCGATCGATCATACTCATCGCAAGTCCGGCGCCAGTGTCACTCTAACCACCTATCCTTCCTCTCGGAGTATCTGTCTCTTCCCTAGTCCTGCTCCCAGCAATCTTCCTAAGTGTTGCTTCTCTCCTGGTGTTCATCTTTGTTTAGGTTCCTTCTTGCTCTCCTGCTGCCTGAAGCGCAGGGGGAACCCTGGCCCCTCTCTCCCTCCCTGTTATTCCATATCTGTTCGTTGTCTATATCCTATGTCACCTGGCTATAGGCTTCCTACCCCTGTTTCCTTTTGAACCATTTGCAGTTCCTTGCCAGATTATCCTGTTTTGTTCACCAGGGTCCACCATGCTTGGGGGGCATGGGGCCTTCCACACCTCTATGATGATCTTGGCACTTCCCATAGAGTATCCAATCCTGAGGGGCTGCTGTCTGGACCTCCTGTGGCCCCTGACACTCCCACACTGGGGTAGCATCAAGCCAGAAGGCGTATCTCAACCTAATTGCAATTTTTAAAAAAAAAGTATTTCAAAATTCTTATCCCACCCCATCCTGCTAGAAGCTTACAATATAAAAAATATAAAAACAATAAAATCAACTTCACATATAAAACCATAGTATCAAGAAAAATTCCCCTCCCCTCACCCTTCCCACCCACCCACCAAGGTGGGGAATCTCATCTTACTCCCTCACCAAACACCTGCCAAAACAGCCAGGTCTTGGATTTCTTCTGAAATGAGGGAAGATCCGGGGACAGGCAGACATCCACCGGGAGAGTTCCATAGCCTCGGGGCGGCCACCGAGAATGCCCTCCCCATTGTCGCCACCCGACATACACGGGGGACTTCAAGGAGGATACTCCCGGCTGACCACAGGGGCAAAACCAGAATCCTGGGGGTGAGGCGATCCCACAGGTAAGTGGAACCTAGGCCATGTAGGGCTTCATAGGTAAGCACCAAGCAGCGCACGGAGCACTGATGTTTTGTGCTAATGGCAACCAGTCCCAGTCAAGAGCCAGGCTGCTGCATTCTGCATGAACTGCAGTCTCCGAACCATCACCATGGGTAGCCCCATGTAGAGTACATTGTAGTAGTCCAATCTTGAGGTAATTAATGCATGGACGATAGTGGCGAGGTCCTTGTCTGAGATGTATGGGCGTAGCTTCCACACCAGATGTAACTGACAAAACGTGCTCCTCACCACAGCCACCACCTGGACATCCAGGCAGAGCTTCAGATCGAGGAGCACTCCCAGACTACGAACCTGAGGGACCAAGGAAGGACAGACCACATCGATGACAAGGGGCCTCCACCAGGCTTGCCCACCAGCATCACTTGCGTCTTGTCAGGATTTCGTTTCAGACTGCTCGCCCTCTTCCAGTCCCCCACAGCCACGTAAGCACCAAGATTGCCAGGTCTGGGTCAGCTGAAAAAGAGAGGTAGTGGTGGAGTTGGGTGTCATCAATATGCTGATGACACCCAAACACCAAATCCTCTCACGACCTCGCCCAAAGGCTGTATGTACATGTTGAACAGGAGAGGGGAAAGTATAGAGCCTTGCGGGGTACCACAGGTGAGGCGCCGGGGGGAGGAAGAAAAGTTCCCCAGGAATGCACGCTGATTTCTTCCAGCAAGGAATGAACGGAACCATTCAAGAACAGTGCCGCCCACCCCAGTGTCACCAACATTTCGTGATCAACGGTGTCAAAAGCAGCCGACAGATGTATAAAACCAGTAACGTCGAATATCCCTGGTCCAACTCCTAGTGAAGGTCGTCGACCAAGGCCACAAGTGCAGTCTCAGTGCTGTAACCCAGCCGAAAGCCGGACTGCAAGGGATCCAGAAAACAGATCCCGTCCAGATGCCCCTGAAGCTGCCGAGCCACCACCCGTTCAATAACCTTCCCTAAAACAGCCGCCCTGAGCTGTTTTCAGGGGGGGCAGGGTATAAATCCAGAAAATAAATAAAATAAAATAAATAAAAAGGGAAGGTTAGAGACCAGCCGATAGTTGGCAGAGGATCAATGTCAAGAGATGGTTTCTTGAGCAGAGGCTGGGCCACAGCCTCCATAAGGCACACTGGAACTCTGCCCTTGTCAGGCTCTGAGGCAAGGAGCTGGGAAAAGGGGGGGAAGAGAAGGGCAGGTAAGAGGGGAAAGGGAGTAGGGGATGTCCCACAGATCAAACACTGAAACCTCTCAGCCGTTCTCCGATATCAGGGAGAGTGCTCAGCATGAAAACCAGACAAGCTGGCCTAAGAAAGCTTAATGCTCATCATCGAAGTCACAGAACAGGGAGCTGGAGGGGGTAACCCGTGGCGGGGAGCTGGAGGGGGTAACCAGCCGTGAGAGAGTGTTAGGGCAACAAGGCACAATGTGAGGGACTCTGGACAGGAGGGAGACTAACTAACAAGGAGAAGGGACAGGTGCAAGGAAGGGGCAGAGCAGGATACACACCATGGGGGAGGACTAAGAGGACAAGGGAACTGGACAAGAAAGGCCTTGCCGCACGAAGGGAATAAGGATTAGTACAAGCAACAAGGAAGGGGAGTGCTACTCACACAAGAGACACAAAGGGGTTAACAGAACATGAAGACTCAACACATAACACACAATAGGCATAGTCACAGGGGAAGAAACAGGTCTACGCTATATAAGAGCAAGAGAAGCACAAGAACCAAACACCGGGAAGAGCAGTTGCTCCACCAGCTTCCTGAGGCCACCAGAAGGTCTTAAATACTCCCTGATGGCCAATCAGGAAGCTAGGAGACAGGCAACAGAAATAGGAGACAGGTGAGCAAGGGCTGGGCACACACCAGGTGGAGCTACAGCAGAAAGAAGGAAAACACAGGGCACCAGGTGGCGCAAGCCACTGCAGCAGCACCCCCAGGGCCATGGGTTCATTGACTTGGACCTGACAGCCCTCCCTAAGGGAGGCATTGACCACCCCTGCCACCAATGGCCCCAAAGTCTCCCAGCTGACCTTAACCAGTCAGGATGGACACAGGTCTAATTCTCAAGCTGTGGCCCGGACTAGCCCCAGAACATCCTTCACATCAACGCATAATCTGCTAATATTTTTCCTGTAGAGACAAAGTAGTAAAGTGATATCCTGTAGTTCATGGTTTTTATATGTTAAATGAATGGAAGAGAAAATATCTTCCCATACTAAGGGTGTCTCCTAAAATCATCATTTTATAATAAGATTTGCATTGATACCTTTCTACTGTGTTAATGGAGGGTTGTTGGGTTCCCCCCCCCCCTCATCTGAAGCTACTAATTTATAGTTTTACATGTGTGTTGGCTTTATTTTCCTACATGTGCCTGTATCACAATATATCACTAAAATGTAGTTCAGGAGAACTTAGAGTTTTGGGAACTCTAAGCCCTAACTTGGTGTCATCATAAGTTGTTAGATTTGATTAGTTGTAGAAATAATGATACTATCAGGGGTCGATACATATTTCTGCAAACCAATAATTTTCTGCTAGTTTTTATATTGTTAAATTCTTAACAATTATGTTTATGAGTTGATTATTTTACACACACTATGGAAGTGGTAACAAAACCCTGAAGCTTCATTTATTGCTGGAAAGAAAAAAAGATTTCTCCTTCTGCCAGTTACTAAACCCAAATCCTAATCATCAGCCTGCAACTTTTAAATATAATTTTGAAACTCAGATTTATTTTTCTGTGTTGTACTGTTGGATTTATGCAGAAATAAAATTAATGTGTTAGATGTTTGTCTCTTACATATTCCTACAAAAGTAGGATATAAATTGTGGTAAGAAAATGCCACTTGATTCTGCTCTGATATTAATTCAAAGTTCCCCTTTTAAAAAATGGAACAGGTCAAAGGATATATACCCTCTAGGGTATGCCTGGGAATTACACACCTGTGATTAATCTAACAAACTGCTGGATATATGATTGTTTCTTCATTGAACTGCAGCTGAAACAACAGTTCTTTGGCAGTAAAATAAATGTAACCCCTTGTGGTGCCCCTAGACATACAAGATAATTACAACAAAGTAGATTCATACAGGGTTAGAACACTCCTGCTGGATCATTAAAATAAATGGACCTGTGATAACTGATGAAGCCAGGGTAGTGCCAGAGAGGAGAGTGGCACTTGAGATGAAAGGTATGTCCTCCTCTTGATGCATACATTTGATTTCTGTTAAACTTAATGGAAATTCAGACCTATATTCAGAACAAGGGAAGAATAAAATCTTGGTGCTAGTGACTTCCAAGTTTTGCTTTCCACTTGTAACCGGGCTATGCCCTGCAAGCATAAGTTCTTCCAGGATTGCTGCCGACAAACCCGTCCATAGTCTTTGCTTCTCCTTTTTAGTGGTCTTTTATTTAGTGTCGATCTCCCTTCCAACATATATCCCTTCAACATACTTAAATACATGTTCCCATTAACAACACAGCTAACTCCTCTATATTCCTACTCCCCTCTGGTCTGGACGGACTATTCTCTACCAACCAGATTCTCCCCCTCAGCTGAGACCCTCCCAGCTTGGCCCCTGCCATCTGGCTTCCAGGGATAGCCCTTTAGGCTCTTAGGGATGGCTCCTTTCCTCTGACATCCCATCTCCTGAGGCAGAGCCATCAAACTTTCTGCCTCTCCCTGGTGGACCCACCTTAAGCTCCTCAGCTTACCCTCTTTATGGCTCCACTGGCTTAAACAGCCACACCCAATTGGAGCCACTCAGCCGACCTTAATTAAGCCTCTACCTGTGGACCTCTTAAAGCAGAGGTGCTCAACTTGATTTGTGCCAAGGGCCAGGAAATTTGGTTTGGACCCAACCCTGGGCCGCATGTAGCTCTGCCTCCAATTTGCATGCCCCCACCCCCTGGCAGCAAGGAGCTGGGACTGGAAATCTGGGTGGAAATCTCAGGTGGAGACCACGGCGGCAGCAGGAAGCTGGAGCCAGGGAGGAGGAATCTGGCCAGTGTCTTTAATAGGCTTGCTTCCCTGAGGAAGGAGGGTTTCATGCCAGTATAGGGGCTGGAAAGGTGATTGCCAGAGCTGGAGGAAGCATGGCAGGCCGCAAGAAAGATCTTTGCGACCAGGGAGAGTCGAGCCGCAGACAAGGTCCTTGCAGGTCACATGCGGCGAGGGCCGTACTTTGTGCAGCCCTGTCCTAAAGGTTTGGAGGTTTATTAGAGTTCTGCTGCTCTGAGGGCTGCACCCCTGCAGTGACTCACACCGACCCTACAGGCCTGGTTCTGCAAGGACTTCATCGTCCCTCCCACTCCACTTCAATAGAACAAAGGTTTGGTTCCATTTTAAAGGTTTAATTCCAAGTTGATTTGGGATCCAAAATTTCATAAATGCAGAAACTAAAGATGGAAAAGGCCTATTAGTAATCTGTTAGACCAACTCTGGTTCGTAGATATATTTCCCGTTGCTCTGTTCATTATAGATGTAAATGTCCTGAGGCAATGGACTTCCATCACTTGGGTTTTGACAGTCTAACAGGTCTAGCAACCAGGATTTTTGTTCCTACTCTTCTTCTGAAGTGTTGCTTTGATTAATTAAAACTCTTTAATTAATGCATATATACCTAACAGCATCTCAAGTAATGCCTCTGCTTCCACCATAATAATCATTAACACAATACCAAGCTGACTTTCTCAGATGAAGATGCCTTCACAGAGAACAGATCTGCTTGGCTATCATTTTCCACACTGGTGGTTTCTAAAAAAAAAATGTACCCTACTTTTCCATCATTTTTTAGCTGTCTTAACCAGCTTTGCACATTAATACAATTATATTTTGTGGTTTCTTTCACACAAATTGTATCTCAAAGCATTCTAAAGAGTTAATCCAATTACAGAGATAAATAACAGAAGAAGTGAGAAATTAAAAGGCATCAACAAAGGAGAAGAGAGCTGTTTTCATCTGAGATCTGAAATAAGATGAATAGTCTATTAGGCAAAGATAGACAGGCTGTGCCAGATGGCAGGAGCTGCAGATAAGGCTATAATGAAATTCACCTTTTAATATTTATTTGACTGAATGCTGGCCAAAATACTGATATATCTCTAGCTGAACATTTTTTTTTTCCTCAGGATTAAAATTTGAAGCCAAGTCATTATAAGAGGTACCACTCCCTCCCTTCCACTGGAGCTGCAGTATAAGGAGTTTAGATGTTTCTACCCCATTTGGAGAGGCCAGAGTGGCTGCACGTTCTTGTGGAATATCACTCATAAAACATACTACTATGTTTGTTCTTTAACACTACAAATCTGTATCAAAACACCAGAAATGAAACACTTTAGAGACTGGGCAAATATCAGAGAACCATATGGGTTTCAGAAGGATTGAACCAGTGCAACGTGTACTAGTCCTGGCTCCCCAGCTTTTACAGCAGGAAAGCAGAACAAGAAATTCTACTGTCTCATTACATTTGGGGTGATTACCTAACAAGACTTCTTTTTTAAAATGATTGTTTCCAGAAGCACTATTATGAATGTTTTAAAAAGCAACAAAAAAGCCAAATTTGAACTACAGAAAAATGGGCAATTACTGCTGATAAGAGATGGGATCTGACAGCAGTTGGTTTCAAAAGACATGAATTCTTCAATTACAAAGCCTGATTGAAGACAACAGTGCAGGAATGTCTGCAATAGACACAAAAATCTAAATATTTAATGGGGGTGTTTCCTATTAAATTGGTTGTATGTGAAAAAAGACTTCAACCAGAATCTTTCATTTAATGTCCTGTATAATGCAGGGTACAAAAGCAGCAGTGAACCCAGAGATACTTTCTTTAAAATCTCATTTTAAGGGCAGAAGGACCACGATGATCATCTCTGAGTGCCTGTCTAGCACAAGCCATCAAATTTTACTTGGTAATCCATGCGTTCAGACAACAGCTTCTGGCTTCTCAGGAGGTCTGGATGATAATCTCTTGACCCAGTTAGATGATTTCAGTAGGGACTAGTCTGCTAAGGAGAACCACCAGAGCCTTTGGCTGGTTGCTGCTATCCGCCAAGGATCCTTGCTGCTCCAAGCATAAAGGAGCTCAAAAGAGCACCTCTTCCCCGGATCAGCTGTTTAGTGAGTAGGGAGAGTGCACAGGAATCTCCAGGCCCCTCCTCCCCATATCAGCTGTTTAGCAGGCACAGAGAGTGCGCTCCCTTGCCTTGCAGTGGGGCTGAACAGATAGGAGGCAGCCTTTTATCCACATTAGACCAGCTGAGGTAGCAGTAGCCCGTGATGCATCACTGGCATTCTCTCGCTGATGCATTGAGTGACAGCCAGCCACCTGCCCTGAAGCAGGAATGGGTAAACATCTTGCAGATGCTGGCCAGACAGACCACTACATTGCGGGGTAATGTGCACCCATATAGGCTAATGTGGGATAACGTCTTGTGTGGCCTTACCCATAGTCTCCCTCAAAATTGTGGACCACAGCTTTTTTCTGGTGCAGTGAGAAGCAACACAACCCTTGCCTTGGGAAGAAATAATTCCATGACACAGCAGGAACATGAAAACCTCCCCAGAAGTTTCTCTTCTCTCCTGCCAGTTATAAAACCCCAGAGCTATATTTGGAATCACTAAAATGCTTGAATCACATGGCATAGTGTATATTGCATAATGTCACTAGAGAACAGATTTAAGGTTGCCTGAGTATGCCAGCTGGGCATATAGGATTTCTTAGGCCGCTTTTAGACGATCACGCTGTGCTCTCACGCGGGGTTTCAAAAACCCCGCGAGGAGAGATTACACGTGACGCTGCTGGCAATTGCGCGCCTGATACGCGCCGCGCATTCTTTTCAAGCCGCGAACTGACCGGGAGCCTGACTGAGGTAGGTCATTCGCGCCTTGAAAAGAATGTGCGGCGCTATATCAGGCGCGCGATTGCTGGCGACGTCACGTGTAATCTCGCCTCGTGGGGGTTTTGAAACCCGTGCGAGTGCACAGCATGATCGTCTGAAAGCGGCCCTAGAGCTTTTTCAGGCAAACATTTGTTAGAAGGTACCTCCTAGCTCGTTTTATCATCATCTGTAATTGCACAGACACAGGAGTAAAGTAAGGATAAAGGGGGAGAGATAATTACCTTATTTATTTATTTCAATTTATATGCTGCCCTTCCCTGAGGCTCAGGACAGCTTACAATCATAAAAACATTTTAAACTAATAAAAACCCCTAAAATCCCCACCCAAAGCCACTTACACACCCAGCCTCCTCTCACACCTCTACCCCAAAACCAGCCACCAAACCACATCCCAAATCTCTATCCCTGCCTTCCAAATGCCTTTTCAAATAAAGAAGTCTTTCACAGCATTCAAAAGATGCTTGGGCTCAAACGAACCTCCAGGAGAAGGGAGTTCCAAAGCACTGGGGCAGCAACCGAGAAAGTCCGCCCCTCCCACCCCCCAAATGCTGTGAGCCCTTGTTGTGTGAACAAGGCTAACCAAAGGTACCCACAGGGAGGCGCACTCATGGCTGATCACAGGGGTCTCGACAGGACAAGGAAGGCCAGGCAATCTTTCAGATATATGGGTCTCTGTCAGTGGGGCGGGGAAAGGAGGGGGGAAAGGGGTCACCCACACACACACTGCTTACCTCAAGGGCTCTGCTGGAGCGTTTAGGGGATTTAAATGCCAGTCAGGATAGAGTGTGGGCTCTTCCGTGTGCTTTTGCACCAGGAATTTAAGCCCCTATCATCATAGGGCGCAGAGCTGTATCTCTGGGGGGGAAGGGAACTCCACGCATCCAGGCCTCTCAAATACCACAGGGGGGAAGGTACGGTGAGGGCAGGTGCAGGGACACAGGGGTCAAAGAACCAGGAGCAGGGGAAAAGCTCAGGGGGCTATCACACTGGATGGGGATGGGGAGGACAAGGCCCAGGGAAAAGAGGGGGGAAGAGGGAAACAGCCACACAACCCAAAGGCCCACTCTACCACACACATCTGGTACGGGGGGGGGGAGGGGGGGGGAGGATGACTTTCACACACCAAGCAGAGGGGAGACACTCACTCTAAACACACCTACAGGGAAGGGGAAGACTAATGCAGGGAGTGGGTTGAGGCATGAGAAGGGTAGACAAGACAAAACACTAAGCACAGTCACGAGAAATCACCACACTTAGCTTTCAGCCAGGGGGCCAGTCCATCCAAACGCACAAGCTCTGTTCACCGGCGCTGAACAACCCACAGCGCCGACAGATATGTAGCAGGCCCTGCCCCCTGCACACACCTGGAGATGCGCTGAGCGGTGCAGCGAGGGGCAGGGCCCTACTGCGTTGTGGGTGGGTCCTGGCTGTTCCGTTCCATTGAGACCCGCGTCGGGCGTTGCTGGGGCAACTGATGGCAGCGTTGGCATCACCACTGCATCCGTGGTGCGGGGGTGGGACTTCCGGCCGGTAAACACAGCCGCCAAGCCGAGGAGCGGCTGCAGCGGCTGACAGTCTCAGGCTTTTTAGGACTTTAAAGATCAAAACTAGCACCTTGAATTGTGCCCGGAATGCTATAGGGAGTCAGTGCAGACTTCGGAGAACTAGTGTAATATGCTCCCGGTGACACATCCCTGAAAGGAGGTGTGTTGCTGCATTCTGTGCCAGCTCCAGCTTCCAAACAGTCATCAAGGGCAGCCCCACGTAGAGTGCATTGCAATAATCAAGTCTTGAGGTGATAAAAGCATGGATGACAGTGGCCAGATCCGAATCAGAAAGAAAAGGTCGCAGTCTTGGGGAGTCTGGCTTGGTGAAAGGTGTTCCTGGCCACTACAACAACCTGACAATCCAGGTGCAGGTGCAGCAAGGGGTCCAAGGTTGGAAACCCAATCAACTTGATCTCCCCTCCGTTCATAGGCACTGTAAGATCTGGCTTTTTTGTCAGGCCTTTGGTGAGGGGGATACGTTTTTTTTTTAATATGGAGGCTTTTTTGCCCAGACCTCTTTTATTGGGGATTTAATTAATGATGTTTTACAGTTTTATTATATTCTGTTTTTGTGTTTTATATGTCGTACACCACCCCAGACTGCCGTTAGGTAGGAGAGGATGGTATAAAAATAATATTATAAATAAATAAACTAGAGGGGGCTGGACTCCATCAGTAACAAGAGTCCCAATCCCCTCCAACTCACAAAGCTGGCCAACCATAATTATCTCAGTCTTGTCTGGATTCAGATTCAGTCAGCTCATCCTCATCCAATCCTCAACAGCAGCCAGGTATTGGGTGAGCACTGAGACTGCAGGGCCTGAGTTGGATGAAAAGGAGAGGTACAGTTGAGTGTCATCAGCATACTGATGGCACTTCACCCCAAACCTCTGAGTGACCTTGCCCAGCGGTGTCATATACACATTGAACAAGAGTGGAGACAGAATAGAACCCTGCAGGACCCCAGAGGGGAGGTCCTGAGAGGAAGACAAGCAATTGCCCATCACCACTCTCTAGGAACTCCCTGACAGGATGTAGCGAAACCAGTCGAGAGAGGTCCCATGCACTCATGTCAACAACACCGTGTCAACTGTATCAAAGGCCGCGGAAGGATCTAATGGGATCAACAGGGTAGAATTCCCCTTGTCAGTCTCCAGGTGCAGGTCACCAATCATGGCCACAAGCACAGTCTCCGTACCATTCCCAGGACGGAAGCCCGACTGAAATGGGTCCAGGAATCCAACGATGTTGAGATGAGCCTGGACCTGTCAAGCAACCACCCATTCAATAACCTTCCTTAAAAAGGGAAGGTTAGTGACAGGCCGCTAGCTGGCCAGGGAGTCAGTGTCCAAAGATGGCTTCTTAAGCAGGGGCTGGACAACCACAATTTTTTTAGTTATATAAACATTTTACCCTGCTCCCTCCTGCACATGGCAGCTTGGGGTGGCATACATCAGACACATAATAATAAAATCAGTTTAAATATCACAAAACAATTAAAATACAATAAAAATATAAAATGGACACAGCATTCAGGCAAAAACAAACAATAAAAACCCTCCCACCACCTAACCCACCCCCTCCCAAAGGCCCAGTGGAACAACCAGGTTTTACAACATCTACGGAAAGAGGGGAGGTCTGGGGATACGCGAGCCTCCAACAGGAGGGAATTCCACAGTCGAGGTGCAGCCACTGAGAACGCTCTTTGTGCCGTCGCCACCTGGCATACCCAGGGGACTTCAAGCTGGGCATCCCCGGCCGACTGCAAGGACCACGAAGGAACCCGGGTTCTGAGGCGGTCTCACAGGTAACCAGGACCCAAGCCATTTAGGGCTTTATAGATCATAACCAATACCTTGAATTGGGCCTGGTAGATAATAGGTAGCCAGTGCAGAGTACGGAGCACAGGTGTAATGTGCTCACAACGGCCGCTCCTGTCAAGAGACAGGCTGCCGCATTCTGCGCTAGGTGCAACCTCCGGACCATTGTCAAGGGCAGCCCCACGTAGAGCACATTGCAGTAGTCCAGTCAAGAGGTAACGAAAGCATGGATGATGGTGGCCAGATCCGAGTCTGAGACATATGGCCACAGTCATCACACCAGATGTAGTTGGCGAAATGCTCCCTTCGCCACAGTCTCCACCTGACAATGCAGGCGAAGCTGTAGGTCAAGGAGCACTCCCAGACTATGAACTTGAACGGCCAAAGGAGGCCCTCCCCACCAACATCACCTCCGTCTTGTCAGGATTCAACTTCAGATGGCTCACCCTCATCCAGTTCCCCACAGCTGCCAAGCACCAGGTAAGCACCGAGACTGCTGGACCTGGATCACTCGAAAATGAGAGGTAAAGCTGTGTATCATCGGCGTATTGATGGCATTGCACACCAAAACCTCTCATGACCTCATCCAAGGATTGCATATACACGCTGAACAGGAGAGGGGACAGAATAGAACCCTGTGGGACTCCACACATGAGATTCTGGGGAGATGATGTACATTCCCCAAGAACCACCCGCTGCGTTCTCCCTGCCAGAAATGAGCAAAACATTAAAGAACAGTTCCATTCACCCCGGCCCGGTCCCGCAGCCTCGTCACCAACATCTCATGATCAACGGTATCAAACACCGCCGACATATCCAGTAAAATCAAAATTGTGGATCTGCCCTGATCTAATTCATGGTGCAGTTCATCAACCAAGGCCACAAGTGTAATCTTCATGCCAAACCCAGGGCGAAAACCAGACTGCGAGGGATCAAGAAAACCAACCCGGTCCAGGTGCTCCTGTAACTACCGGGCCACCACCCATTCAAGAACCTTCCCTAAAAAGGGAAGGTTAGAGACTAGTCGATAGCTGGCCGGGGAATCAATGTTCAAAGATGGCTTCTTGAGTGGTGGCCGTACCACCGCCTCTTTAAGATGACTCGGTACCCTTCCCTCCCTAGGGAGGCATTGATCACCCCCACCAGCAATGGCCCTAATGTCTCCCGGCTGCCTTCACCAGCCAGGACGGGCACGGATCTAATTCACAACAGGTGACACGGACTGTCCCAAGAGCATCCACCGTATCAGCGGGCGACACCCACTGAAACTGATCCCATAACCACTGACAGGGCAGGGATTCCTGTACCTCTGATTCGTCCACTGTCACTAATGCAGCATTGAGATCGTGGTGAATCTGAGCAATTTTATCTGTGAAGAAGTCAGGCAAGGGAAAATTTCAGTTCCAGGCGGAGAGAGGCCGGACTGACCAGCCCCTGCACCACCCGGAAAAGCTCCACTGGACGTGACTTTGCAGACGCAATAAGGGTAGCAAAGAACTCTTTCTTTGCTACCCATATTGCAACGGCATACACTCTTAAACTGGCTTTATGCTGCAAATGGGCAGTTTTAGCACAAGTTCAACGCCACCATCACTCCAACCGCCGTCCATCCTGCTTCATTCGGTGGAGGTCCTCTGTGAATCACGACGACCTCCACCATCGGCCTTCTGGAAGCAGACGCTTGGGAGCCGTTCGCTTGATAGCTTCAGCCAACAAGTTGTCCCAGAAGGCAATGAGGTCATCGAGTGAACAATCATCAAGATCAGAAGGTATTTCCCCTAGAGCATTCTGGAACCTCTCTGGTTCCATAAGTCTCCGTGGACGGACCCAACAAATTGGTCCTGCACCCTTCCGGGGGCAGACATGTGCCAGGAGACTGGTCTGGAGGAGGTAATGATCTGTCCATGACAGTGGTAAAACCGTTACATCCCCCACCACAAGATCCCCCACCACAAGGTCGGTGCAGAACATCAGGTCAAGGGTATATCCCCCCTCATGCATCTTAAGGGCGTCTGGCACCCTACCCTCCTGAAGGAAGACGTTGACAACCCCAGAAAGTAAGAGCCCCAACATCTCCTGGCTGGCTTTCACCAGCCAGGTGAATTAGCTGACTTTCACCAGCCAGGATGGGCAAGGATCTAGTGCACAACTGGTTGCCCTCATTACCCCAAGCAGCGCCCCGCATCAGTGGGTGAAACCAATTGAAATGGATCTAAATAAACAGGACAAAACTGAGCTTCCATAACCCCAAACTCTGATTCTTCAGATAAAGTGCCAGCACCCAAGCTGTGGTGAATTAGCGATTTTGTCTGCAAATTAATTAATGTCATAGCGTCCATTAGATGACTCCATTCCTGGGCAGTGGCAGACCAGATTAACCAGGCCTCTTGCTACCTTGAACAGCTCCCCCAGATGAGACTTTGCAGGTGCTATGATACTGGAGAAGAAACCTTTCTTTGCTGCCGTCACAGCCATGGCATAGTCCTTTTAAAAACAATCGGTGCCGCAGTTGGTGGGCTTCAGTGTGAGTCGAGCACCACCTGCACACTAACCACCTACCCTCCTGCTTCAGCCACATCAGGTCCTCTGTATACCAGGGAGACCTGTGCTGCCGCAGCGGTGGAAACAGAAGCCTGTATGCAACTGTGTTGATGGTCATGGTCAAGATATCCACAAGGTGACCAGGTCATTGACAGAGTAGCCGTTAAGATCAGTAAGTAAATCCCTCAGAGAATTCTGGAAGCCAGTTGGATCCATTAGCCTCCAGGGGTGGACCAACCTAACTGGTACACCACCCCGATGAGGGCATAGGAGAGCCGGGATTTGGGCTTTACTGGTCCGACCACAACAATGGTGTTGTAACACCACCCCTGATAATTGGAACCCTTGTATCCAGGCTGGTGCAAAACATCAAGTCCAACGTGTGTCCCGCCTCATGTGTCGGGCCAGTTATTATCCGAGATAGGCCCACGGTTGTCATGGTGGTCATAAACTCTTACTTTGCCCCTGAAAGGCTAGCCTTGGTGTGTACGTTGAAATCACTCAAGACAATAAGTCTGGGTGATTTCAACACCAAGACAAGTTTAGCTAGAGCAGTTAGGGAGTCAGCTGTGCAGTGGGGTGTTTAGTACACTAAGAGGATTCCCAGTCTATCCCCAGCTAAATCCAGCACAAGGTGAATCACAGAGATGGAAGGTGTCTCAGAGGTCATCTAGTCCAACCCCCTGCTCACGGCAGGAAAGCCGCAGCTACAGCATTCTTGACAGATGGCTGTCCAGCCTCTGTTTGAAAACCTGCAGCAAAGTACAGCACACCACCTCCCTAGGTAATTTATTCCACTGTCAAACAGCTGTTACCGTTAGGAGGTTCTTCCTAATGTTTAACCAAAATCTGATTTCTTGTAATTCGAGTCCATTATTTCTAGTCTTGCCTTCAGGGGCAAGAAAGAACAAGTCTTTGCCATCCTCTCTATGACAGCCTTTTAGGTAATAGAAGACCACTATCATGTTTCCCCTTCGTCTTCTCCTCTCTAGACTAAACGTACCCAGCTCCTTCAATCTTTCTTCATAGGACTTGGTTTCCAGACCAGATTCAGAGCCTGGGAGTGCTCCTTGACTCGCAGTTCTGCCTAGATGCTCAGGTTGGGGCTGTAGCAAGGAGCACTTTACGCCAATTACATCTGGTACGTTGGCATTGGTCATATCTGTTTAGTTTCCGACCTGGCCACTATCGTCCATGCTTTCATTACCTCGAGACTGGACTATTGTAACATGCTGTACGTGGGTGATGGTCTGGAGACTGCAGCTGGTACAGAATGTAGTGGCATGCCTCCTCACGGGGACGGGTCGCTGGGAGCACATTACACCAGTGCTCTGTTCTCTGCGCTGGCTGCCTATAGTCTTCCAGGCCCAATTCAAAGTGCTGGTTCTTAGCTTTATATACAGCTTAGGCCCCATCTATCTCCTGGATCGCCTCACTCCCCATGCCCTTGATCGGATCCTGTGGTCAGCCAGGAGTGCACTTCTTGAAGTCCCCCGGATATTCGGGGGGGGGGGCACTATGGAGAGGGCGTTCTCGGTAACCACCCTGCGGCTGTGGAATTCCCTCCTGGCAGAGGCCCGGGTGGCCCCGGACCTACCTTCCTTCCTTCCTTCCGACATCAATGCAAGACCTGGCTGTTCCATCAGGCTTTTGGCAAGGGAGATGCAGGGTGTGTGTGTGTATTTTTGGTGGGGGGCTGGAGCGGGATTTTTTAAATGTGTGTGAATGTTTTTTTAACATCTCTCTCCCCACTGTGGGGAGACTGTGTTTTCCCTCTTATTTTTGCCCTCCTTTGGTGTTTTTTTAAATGTATTTTATATATTATATATTTTATATTGTAAGACGCCCTGGGTTGCCTTTCGTAGGAGGGGTGGGGTAATAAGTTTTTAAAATAATTTTATTTTAAAATTGCATTAGCCTTTTTTGCAGCTGCATCACACCGCTGACTCATGTTCAGTTTGTGATCAACTACAATCCCCAGATCCTTTTCTCATGTATTGCTGCCAAGCAAGGTATCCCCCATCCTGTATTTGTACATTTGTTTTTTCTTACCTAAATGCAGAACTTTACATTTATCTCTGTTGAACTTCATTTTGTTACTCAGCCCAGTTTTCCAACTTGTCAAGATCATTTTGAATTTTATTTCTGCCTCCTGAGGTGTTAGCTAAGGTGGACAAACTCTATATCAGATGAGTTAGGTACCAGATACCTCCAAAGGCCAAGCTGTCTTTACAGATTACAGCAACTCCTCCCCTTGGCACCCAAGCCGAGACTGATGCTGCACAGAGTACCCAGATGGCACCATCTGGGACAATACTGGTCCAGATACTTCATCCAGCCAAGTATCTGTAATGCATATGAGGTCAGCGGCCTCATCTCAAATCAAATCATGGATGACAAAAGTTTTATTTGCCACCAACATTGCATTAAGCAGCATCAGTGCCAGATCAGGGGCCCCACTGGCATTAGTCCTCAAGTATCCCAAGACAGTGGAGAAGCTGGTTACAGGGACAGATACAAAGTGTCTCTCTCAACAATCCCAATGGACTATCCTCCCACCCTGCCATACCTCCCTATGCCCAACATGACCCCATTAACTTCCCCCCTCCCAGCCCCCTTCAAATGGGTCCCCCTTTCGGCACTTGATTCTCAATCTTCACCCCCCAAAGGGTAGCTAAACTGACAAGGAAAACTCCTACTTCCAAAGAGTACTCGTGTACTTTTCAGGGAAGTTTCTCTTGTCTTCATCCCTCTATCCTGTACTCTGCTGTCCAGTCACACCTTAGTTTTTCCTGCTTCCTGTGTGTCCATCACATAATGTATCTTAACCAAATTACTGATGTGCAGTTTTGACCTTAAGTTGCTTTTAATGTAGCTTTTGTCTGAGAATAAATTTACAAAGTAGCAAAGTATAACCACTATGCACAGTACTAGGTTGGCTGAATATCCCAAACCTTTTAAAACTTAAAATTAGTGCAGGTTATTTGCACTAGAGTGCCTGGATTCTGTAGTGTCAAAGATAAGAAAGAATAAAACAAGATGAGTGTTTTTGACCAGAATTTTTTTTTTTTTTTAAATTTAACAAGAGAAGATTTTGTTAGAGTGTTTGAAATTGGGGACCTCTGCCCACCAAGAAAAATGTCAGCATTGCAATTTGTAATTTACATTATAAGTATGTGGCAGTGTGGAGCAGCTGAAGGCTCCTAGCCCTTTAAGACACTGTCTTCAGTCCTAGCTGAGCTGGTGGAGAGGCCTCACCTGGACTGCATGAGAGTTACTAGCCTGCAGTCCAGACAGAGAGGGTGGGAGCTCTGGGGAGAGGGTTGTATAGAGTTCTAGCTGCATGGGTAGAGCAGAAGCCTAACAGAAGGGACACTGTTTTATTTTTATTTTATTTATTTACATTTTTAGCCCACCCTTTCCTAAAGGCTCAGGACACCTAACAACATCTATAAAAACATAAAAATCCATAAAAACAAAATACAATCCACCTCCCCAAACCTCCAACCATCCCAAAGCACCCCACAAAACTACCAAAAACCATCTCCCTATGTCCCACTCCAACCCCCCTCACAACCCTACCTCAACCCACCATATCAGCAGAGGCTGGAGCCCTGAACAAGGAGCTGGGCTAAAGGAAGCCCAAGCATAGAGGAAGACCTGGCTGCTTTGCAAGGACTGCCTGAAAGGACCCAGGAGTCAGCTGGAACCAGGTAGGAGGATTCCTTGTCTATACAGTGCCCAGAGGGGCTGAGCTTATGTTTACAGAAGCCCAAAGGGGCTAAAGTTGTGTTGGGAACCTGTTTTTTGAAGAAACCCCTAACTGGTGGATTGGGCTGGCTATAGGGGAGCAGGGAGACCAGACTCAAACATACCAGGGAGGAGTCCTGCCTGGTTTCACAGCATACCTGACCTCAAAGCCCGACTGAGACAGCAAGACCCATGATAATTCCCCATAGAGTGTTTGCAGGACTAAATTGTGCTGTTACAAAGTATTTATAGAATTCTTAAAAATGTATTTATTTTTTCATCTAGCCTGATCATGAAAAATGCCTTTGGAGTCTTGCCTAGAACAACCTTTTACAGTACATAGTGCAATAAAGAGTCTTTTGCTGAGACTTGAATTGGATATCTGTGGCAGGGAAGGCTCTCTTAGCTTTGAGTAGCCTGAATACTTGTGAAAATTAGCTACCCTTGCCACAACACTGTGCTCCAAGTTCTCTTTAATCTTTAATGAGGTCGAGCCAATTGAAACTCAAGCCCAGTAAGACAGAGGTGATATTAGTTGGCGGGACTGATAGCCTGAGTTAGGAGGATTCCCCCATTATTGGGGGTGTCTGTCCTCCTTTAATTCCATATGTGTGGAGCCTGGGGGTGATCCTGGATTCACAACCAATCAATCAATCAGTTTTTATTGTTTAGCCCGTGGGCCATAACAAAATCTAAATACAGTAAGCATTAGGCATATAAAATATGCCTATAACACAACAACACGCAACCACAGATTATATCATCCTATGAGAATAAAACTAATATATAAAAATTAAAATAAATTCATACATACAACCACCTATCTTGGCGCTCGATAGGACATCGCCCCCTCCCGCTTAAAGGCCTAGTTGGCTGGATCCCACTATAAATTAATAACCCAAGTCTAGGACCCATCCTTTCCAGTAAATTTGCCCTCTCCCTTTATTCTTGGCGATTCAGAGCTTGCCAGCTTGACAACCAAGTTTATGGAGCACTTACATGAGTGATCGTCGAATATTTAATATAGCTACTGCTAGGCTAGCTACCGCCCTGGCCCAGTCTGAATCCACCGGGTTGAGTAGTCTGGAGATCGCCTGGTCAGAATCATCGGACCCCCCAACACTTCCCCCCAGGTAACAGTATCTAGGTCCGACAAAGAAAGAGCACCTGAGGAGAATGTGGCCCACTGTGTCCACCTCCCCTAACTGGCACAGAGGGCACACTCTCTGCCCCCAAGGGATCCCCCCATACTGACCCTCCACCAGTGCTGAGGGGAATGAATTGGTCCTCATCCTAAAGAACGCCTTTTGTTTCTCTGCGTCATGCCATACAAAAAGATAAAAATCCCCTGGCACTAAAGGGTTATATGGTACATATGCTGGGGCAACCTTCTGGGATGATAAAAGTGCCCCCTCCAGTTGCACCGTCTGGTCACGGACCCTCTTTTTAATCAAGCTCTTGGCTGCTATCGGGCCCACAGACTTCAGGCTCGCGACTGAGAATCTGAGTCCGTGGGCCTCCAATTCCATCGCCTGGGTCCAGGAGACCCCCAACCCCCTCTGATTGCCATAGCTAAGAGGGTATTCCTACCGGGGGGAAAAGTACTGTTTTGACCCAGAAAATGACTATCGTCTGGAGGGCATAAGCTCTTAGCGGGAGGCGCATCGCCTCAGCTCTCAAGATCGCCTGCGGGAGTCCCCGTGGGGCACCCAGAATAACTCACAAGAATCTGTTTTGTATCTTTTCCAAAAGTGATAAGAAGGGCAACCCCCAGATTGGGAAGGCATAGAGTAGTTGGCCAATGACTTTAGCCCTAAAGAGGCGAAGGGCTGGTAAAGCCAATTTACCCCCACGTCCATGGTAAAAGTTGGTAATTACCTTTACAGTCTTCCCGGCTAGCCCGATGCTGCTTCAAAGTGATCCTTCCACCCTGGATTGGAGGAAAAAATCACCCCATAGTACTTAAATTGCCGTACCTGCTCTACAGAGTTGGAACCAATTGTCCAGTGATGTACTTTCGTCACCCCTCTTGATTTCGCCACCAAAACCTTGGTTTTTCCAAAATTAATTAGAAGAGACTCCTGCTGACAGTAGGCGCCAAAAGCTTGCATTGACCGCTTCAGCCCTACCACCATCTGTGATGACAATACCGTATCGTCAGCATAAAGCAGGAGTGACACACGTCGAGGACCAATTTTTGGTGCGTGCGTGTCAGTCTGGTTCATGGTTTTTACCACATCATTCACGTATAGATTGAACAAGGCAGGGGCCAATAAACACCCCTGCGTTACTCCCGCCTGGACACGGACTGCCCCAGACAGGACTCCCCGAGAGTTGTAACGCACTTGCAAGGTGTTCCCTATGTGCAGTTGAATCAGCAGATATAATAGTCTAGGCTCAATGTCCAAAGTTCTTAATTTCAGCCACAACCGTTCTCTACAAACTAGGTCAAAGGCCTTCTCGAGGTCAATAAAACATAGAAAGAATTTCCTTCGAGCTGTGGTGTATTTAGCAATCAAGGCCACCAGCACGAAAATATGGTTCAATGTAGCAAGGCCCTACTGGAACCCTGCCTGCTCTGGCTCAATTATGCAAGCACCTTTGAGCCAGGCTTGCAGTTTAGCCAGCAGCAATCTGGCATATAGTTTGGAGATAACACTGAGCAGTCTGATTGGTCTATAATTCTCAGGGAGCTTTGGGTCCCCCTTTTTAAAAATAGGGATGACTATACTGGCTTGCCATTTCCTAGGGAAGGAACCCAGGATTCACAACTATGCCTGGATTCTTGGGTACTGGTAGTGACCAGGGCGCCTTTTGCCAATTACATCTGGTGAAGAGGCTCCGCCCTTATATCTCGGACTCTGATCTCGCCATTCTTTACCTCAAAACTAGACTATTGCAATGCGCTCTACATAGGGCTTCCCATGATGACGATTTGGAAGCTGGAGCTGGTGCAGAATCAGCGGCCCGTCTCCTTACTAGGATGGGCTACAGGGAGAACACATCATCTGTGCTCCAAGCACTGCAATTGGATGCCTACTGTCTTCCTGCCCAATTCAAGGTGTTGGTATTGATTTTTAAAGCCCTTCACAGCCCAGGCCCCATTTATCTGAGTGATCACCTCACCCCCTGGGCAGCCCCTGCAGTTGTCTGGGGGTGCCCTCCTGGAAGTCCCATGCTATCAGCGATTTCAGACAGACAGGAGGGCATTCTCAGTGGCTGCACCTTTGCTCTGGAACTCTCTCCCCTTGGAGGTTCACCTTAGCCGGAATCTCCTCGCCTTCTGATGAATTGCAAAACTTGACTCTTTGTGAGGTAATGGGGGAAATGGGACAGAGGAAACGGGAAAGAAAGGTAGGTCAACACCCTCACACACACACACCATAAGCAGCAGGACTCTGCCTGGAAATAAAACCCTCAGGATCATTAGTGGCTTCTGGGGCATATACCCCCAGCCTAGATCATCACAGGGTGGAGGAGAGTAGTGCAGTGCCTTAAGATCACAATATGCACGCACACCGGACCAGGATGGGGCAACGGGGAAGTGCAGAGGGTGGTAGGTAAGAGGTGCAGATCCCTAGGGACAGGGCACAGGGTAGGGCAATTATACTGGGAAAGGGCCAGGTCATGTGGAGGATAGGGTTCTCAAGAAGGACTCCCACACACTCAAACCAAGCACTCCAAGTCACTCATCCAAGTCGTACTCACAGCCAAGTCTCACGACAACCCTTCTCTCAGTCAGAATTGTCCAAGTCCAAACCAAAACACAAGGAGGGGGGTTAGTTTCACTGGCACAAGGCGCTGATCACCGGCAAGGGCTGGGAAGCAGTGAGCTGCTTTTATTCCCTGCTGAATACAGGGCGTGCAGGCGCTCTGAGTGCTGAGGCTGGGACATGGGGGGCATGGCTATGGCAGGTGGCGGCAGGGCGTCCCTGGCCAGACCACCTGGCTCCGCTGTTTGGACTGGAGGGGCTTCCATACTCGCAGAGCCCCTCCCTGCCGATTCCTCTGTCCCTGCTGGCTGCAGCCGTGGAGCCGTCAGTGCTGCGGATCCCGGAGGTGGGGCGGCTACAAGCAACTGTCTCCCACCGCAACTCCCAGATTCTTTCCAGGTGCGTGCGTGCGTGCTGGCAGGTCCCTCTGCATCTCCTCCCACCAGGTCTCAGACAGGGGTCTGACACTCTTCTGCCAGGTGTTTGGCGGGGGAGGGGGTGGGATGGGTTGAGGAGGGTATTTTATAGGATTTTCTATGCACAGCCAGAGTTTTAGTATATTATGTTTTTATTGTTTGTTTTGTATTTATATTGTTTTATGTTTTTTGATATGAGCCGCTCCAAGTCACTTGGCGAGATGGGTGGGGGTAAAAGTGTAATAAATAAATAACCAGGCTGCTGGCCTGATCAGCTCTCCCTGAGCTGGTCCTAAATTTAGGAATGGGCCTCCTCTTCACTCCTTGTAGCCTCTTAAAACCCTCCAACCTAGGTCTCCTCCTAGCTCTCTAGCAATGTCCCCGCAGATTATAACATAAATCATAGGCCCTTTTCACACAGACACTAACAGGCATGGTGTGCAGTCGAGGGTGCATGGGGCAATGTCCCTCCTGTGCCCTCTGATGCCCCTCTATGCCCTCTGCCCCACTACTGTGCTCCCTGCCCCCCTGCACACACAGCCTCTTACCTGCAAGAAGTTCAGGAGTCCTGTTGGGGACCCCAGCAGCTGCCGCTGCTCATTTTCACAAAGAAGGGGGCTCCTCTGTTTACATCTGAGACTGTGACGCAGTGAGCTGAGCTGAGCTGACTCTGAGCACTGCAGCTCACTCTCTCCCAGCCAGACCTCCCCCCCCACAGCCTGGAGGAGGGAGGGACTGAGTGTTGCATGGAGTCCCATAAAGGGACAAACATAATTGGAATGTGCTTAGGTGGCTACGGGTAGCCATCCAAGCACTTGTAATGGGAAACTGCAGTTTCCCATTACAGCTACCAGGGGGCAGGCTTTCATTGAGCCCTATGGACTCAATTTTTAAACACTGCCTGGACGCTGGTTACAAGCGCCCAAGCGATTATGCCTTAGGAACTGTATTGGGGCAGGCAGGCAGTGCTGGGGGTTGTGGGCATGGAGGCTGAATGGGGCTGGTGGGAGGGGAGTCTGACTGGGGAATG
>QEPC01013874.1:4334609-4428766 GCA_003113815.1 Sphenodon punctatus | reverse complement strand
CCCCCCCGCAGTCTGACTGTCCCCCAGTCCCTGCACCCCCCAGCCCCATCTGACTGTCCGTTCCCCAGCTCCTGCACAGGACCGGCCCAAGGGTTTGAGGGGCCATGTGCCAAGCCTTGCTGCAGGGCCCCAAAGGGTTGTCGGTCTGCTGGCGGCTTTGCCACTGGCAGGTTGGCAGAACCTTATGGCTGGCAGAGCCCTAGGGAGGGGCTTGTCCATTCTGGGCGGAGCCTCCAAAAATCCAGCAACAAAGAGTTTTCAGCATTAAGATGTGATGGACAGAACATTAGTTTACACTGGGAACTCCTTGCTGCTGAGTAAAACCCTGTCACTTGGAGACTGAGAGAACCCTCCTACTAGCATCTCATCCAGTAAGTGGATGGGACTCCAGTAGGACAACTCGCTCTCTCTCCATCAGTGGTAGTGCCATAGCAGGATAAAAAAAATCCTGTTCACATATTTAAAACATACAAAACCTCTGGCCCACATCAAAATAGCTGCATGCTATTAACAATGCTTGATCACACAAGCACGTTCATATTTAGTAAAAATAGCATGTGAGGAGCCACTCGAAGAACAGAAGGTTGCTACCTTGTAAATAAGGTTCTTTGACATGGCTCCGAACATTCTCAGAAATACCCACCCTTCCAGCCTCACATAGAATTTTTTCCTTCTATTTCTAGAAAGGGTTGGAAGGAACTGTCATTCTGAGAGGGATCACACTTTTTATACTACAGGAGCTTGAGACCATCATGTTGCTATTATTTGAACAGGGTGAGTGTGCACAAACCAGTTGTGAGAACGTTGGGAGCCATCTCGAAGAACCTTCTTTACAAGGCAACAACCTTCTGATTGGCACATGGGGAGGAGCTGTTTGTAAACAAACAGCCTTATCTCCCAGATCGCTGCTGCAGCGTGAGCCAGGCAGCGGAGGCAGAGATGGTGGAGGGGGCATGTCAGCTGGCACGGGGAGAGGGAACCAAGCCAGCACAGGTGGCCGATTTATCCGACCTCGGTCCTCCTCCGGCTCCTGCCTCTTCACAATTAATTCTCGGGGGCGGGGCTCAGCTCTGCAGCACCCCTACAAGTTGGCACCCTAGGCGGCCGCCTAGTTTGCCTAATGGCTGCACCGGCCCTGCCCGGGGAAGGGGGGAGCAGATAGGACACACAGACAAGAAAGGTCCCAGGAATAGTGCACTAAGGGGAAAAATAACGAGGGTTCACACTTACCTGAATCATGCTGCACACACTCACCACAATCACTCGTTACACTCGCTCTCCCCAGTCACACGACATGGACAACAATCACTAAGGTCTCAGGAAGGGTACACTACACGCAGTCACAGCAATGGGCCGGTCTCCCAGGCGCAGAGGCACTGATCACCAGCAGTGCTATGGAAGAGGGGAGCTGCCTTTATTCTCTGTGGCTAGGCGTTGCCACAAGCGCTCTGAGCGCCACGGGACAGGGCTTGGGGACGTGGCTTCCACCTGTAGCGTCAGCGTCTCTGTAGCTACGCCCCCAGGATGCGGGGGCATGTCTTGAGCGCTAGGTGCACTTCCCCCAGGGTTCTGTTATTACGCTGCTGACAACAGCAGTGGCATCCCAGCATCCAGGAGGGATGCAGGGTGTGTGTGTGTGTCAGGTCCTGTGTCAGGTGTGCCCCCCCCCGGCCCGGTACGTGGCGTTTCCTGCACTCCCTGTTGGTTGCGGATCCCCTGGCCCTCAGGCAGGGGCCTGACACGGGCTCAGGGCTTGACTCTATTCTCTTCCTATCTCTAACTGCTCCTTCAATTGCTGGTATTTCCTCCACATCACTTCCCTTCTCAGTAGAAGGTCTCCAAGTCTCTGTCCTTGGCCCTCTTCTCTTCTCCATTTACACTTTGTCCCTGGGCAAACGCATTGAATCCCACAGCTTCTAGTATCACCTGTGTGCTGATGACACTCAACTTTATCTCTTGACCCCATGCTCTCTCCCTCCATCTAGTCTTGCATCACAAACGGTCTACTATCTGTTTGGATCTCTCACAGTCAACTCAAACTTAATATGTCCAAAACTGAACTCCTCCTCTTTCCCCCAAAACCTCCTTTCTCTCTTCCTTCTCAGTTTCCATTAATGGGGTCATCATCCAGCCTGTCCTCCCTCTCTCTTAAACCTTGGTGTAACAGCGTGGGCCTTAGCCCAAGTAGTTCCCTCAGGATGAAGTCCCCAAACAGCTAGGTCCACGCCAGGGGATTAGCAGAAGTGTTCTTTTACTTACAGTGCACTGGGCCTTCACCAGTTATATACAAGTTCACAGTTTATAGACAGCTTAACACAGTACTCTATGGGTTCTCCAGAGGCTCAGAGGTTTCCTTCAAGTACCCCAACTCAGTCCTTGGCCTCTCAGCTCTTGTCACAGCCGCACTTACAGTTCCATGTCTTCAACTGGTTCAATTGCTTGGCTTGGTGGCCAACCATAGCAGCCCTTAGCATAGTTGACAACCCCGGTCTGGGCAAATTCAGAGCTCTGCTACACTGCTCTACCCAGTTCCACGTCTGCTTCTCTTGGACTCCTCCCTGACTCTACCTCTCATCAGGATTCAAGAACCCACCTTCTGACTGAGCCAGCCAGAGGCTATTTATATCTGGGCTGGCTTAACCACAGTCATGTGAGCTTCTGCAGCTCAGAACTGGTTTCCTTAAAGGACCAGTAACAATACCTCTGGATCCAATCTGTTGCTAAGTCTTGTTGTCACCCTATACAAAATTGCTAAAATCTGGCCTGCCCTTAGTGTTTCCACTGCCAACACTCTAGTCCATGCTCTAGTTATCTCTCACTCTATTGCAACCTCCTTTTTACTCATCTTTCCCCCCTTGCTTCTGTTCAATACTCTGCTACCAAGGTCATCCACCTCACCTGCTGCTTTGATCATGTTCAGCCCTTCCTCTCCAATCTCCAATGGCTCCCTTTACCTGAATGCGTTCAGTACAAGCTCCTTGTCTTCATTTTCAGGTCCCTTCATGCCTTTGCTCCCTCCTAACTCTCTAAACTTGTTTTCTGCTACACTCCCATCCAGCACTCACCTCTACTCCCTGATCTATTTGGGGGTCTCCTTCTCCCCTGTAACTAAGCTAAGCACATGCATCTGAAACGTCTCAACTTCATGAATGTATTTTTGTTTCTCCTTCTGTTCCCCTCCCTTGTCTCTTCTAGATTGTCAGCCCACTGGGATAGGGATCTGTCTATAATTAACAGTTGTAAAGCACCAGGTACATTGCTTGCGCTATAATAATAAATAAATAAATAAATAACAAATTCCTGGCTCTGACCTCCTGTCCTCTTACACGAAGCTGTTTCTGGGTTGTCCCTCTGTCTTGTATTCCCATGTTGTCTGCCACTTCCAACCTCCTGTCTGGCCTGGTCTGTTTTCTGACACTGCACCTGGTTTGCCTCTTTCTTTTGTTGCTTGACTTGGTCTTCAGTCCCAATACCTCCTGACTAATTTACAGTCCTAATCCTGCCTTGACCGAATACATGCTTGACCTTTCCAAGACTTTCCACAACCTGCTGCCCAACAGTTGCTCTCATTTAAGAAGTAGCTACTTGAAAAGTTGACATCAAAAACAGAAGGGCTGATTGCTCCTTTAAACAACAGTTTGTGTCTAAGAATCCCTTGTGGCGTTTTTCTTTCCCCCCACAAAGCTGCCTCTAAATTAAAGGTCAAGTTTTTTTCCAATAGAAGATGATAAGAGTTGCCATTAACTTTAATGGGAGCGGTACTGGACCATAAATGAGTGGGTTTTTTTTAAATAATTAAGCAGATGGGTGTATGTCTGATATTCTACAATAAACTACAGTTGTGATACAACATTGGCTGATTTCTCATTTTTGTTGTGACATTTTTTTGGTAGATTTCATAGAATTATGCGTTTTATGTGTTTTAACATTGTAAGCCACCCTGGGCTGCTTTGAGCAGGAGGGGCAGGGTAGCAAATGATTGTATAAATAAATAAATTAATGAAATTAAATAAGCCATCTAGAAGCTGGAAGTAGAAAAGATCCATTAGATCAGATAGTCCAGTGTTTCCTAGCACATTTACTAGTGTTTTGTCAAGTCTAGTTTTTTTAAATCTTCCAGGTGGAAAGGCTTCCCTGTTGAGACTGTCCCACAACCCGATTGATCTTTGACTGTTATCCAATCCTACTGCTGTGGATCAAAAATCTGTCCCCTCAATATCTTAAAAGCCTCCAACCAGTCCAGAAGTGGGCAAGCTTGCTCCAGGAGACATCCAAGAGAAGGCTTCCCAAGCCAAGAGACTAAAGATCAAGTCCTCAGCACTGGTTAAGAAAACCACAAAACATCAAATACTACTAGGCATACGCAGCACTTTAATCACAGTTTTTCAGAGACAGGTTCTTGCCCAGTGGACTTACAATCTAAGATGGACACGGGTGAGGGGAACACAGGGACAGACACACACATGGGGAACTAAGACTGAGAGATTGTGACTGGCCCAAAGACACCCAGCGAGTTCATGGCTAGGGCAAGTTTTGAACCCTGGCTTCCTAGGTCCAAGTCCAGCACCTTATCCACTACATCACACTGGCTCATTGTGCCTATTGAACTTGCAGAGCAAAGGCATGTGGGATGATAATGGCAGGGCTGCTGGGATGGAGGTATGTAGTATAGTCAAGTTATTTACCCAGGTCTGGAGGGTTTTAAGGACAGTCACCAATTCTGCCACTGGAACTGTATTCCCTGTGAGATCTTTTCCAGTCTTAGAACCGGTGGCCTGTTGCTTTCTGTAAGCTGTGTGGGTCAGGTCATGGTGGTCAGTCATTAGGATTAGGACGTGATGTCAGGATCAGTGTCAAGTAGAGCTGGGAGGTCAGAACCAGATCAGGCCAAAGAGATTCACCTGCCAGAGGAATCCAGAAGACACTGGGTGTTTTTAAATGAGACGCTTCCATGCATGGCCTTCCACCATCCACGTGTCCAACTCCTCATACAAAGCTGGTGCGTAGGGAGGTGAGCTCCCATGACCCATGCACAGGCCACCCCTGGCCATGCAAGGAGCACTCCTGAATCAGTGGACCCGGTGGTTTCCCCCCCCCCCCGTGGTCTGCCCGCACGGCGCCACACACACACCACAGAGTTGCAGACTAGAGCGTCTGCAATGCTATGGTGTTGCCCAGGGCAACAGTCAGTTCAAAGTGGCGCAATAGCATGGGTCCACGCATCAGAGAGACCGCTGCTCCGTTTCAGGCCAGTGCCCCAGTTTGGCTGACCCATTCCGCTGCCAGCACTCCGGGATGTTCCAGAATGCCACTGGCAGGACTGCCCCAGAGCAGGCACAGCCTAAGGTTAGCATCTATTCAGATTTTTAAGGAAAACTTATGAAAAATACATGTTGCAGGGCTTGAATTGGTGCCTTAGACCACTTATTTTTTATAAGTGTTCTTTAAACATTTTGCATAGGTGGCAACCATAGCACAGCCTGCTCTGATTCAACATGCCAGTCTTGTAGGAGCAGAGCGAGAGTTCATGGCCACCATGGCAACCATGAATTTGTTCCAGGTGGTCAACTGCCCGACCCATGTGCGGGGTCACACCCTCGACCTGCTCTTCTGCTCTGGCCTTGAGGCGGGTGATCCGTTCGTGGGGGATGTGAGGGTCACGCCCTTGTCATGGATGGACCATTATCTCCTACAGGCCAGCCTCTCAGCGCACCACCACCAGAAGGGGAATGGACCAGTTAGGTTGGTCCACCCTCGGAGGCTGATGGAACCGCAGTGGTTCCAGGAGGCTCTGAGGGAGTTAATCTTAGACCCTGACAGTCACTCTGTCGATGAGCTGGTTCAGTATTGGAACATCTTGCTGGAGGAGGCCATTGACAGGGTGGCTCCAAGACATCCCCTGCCTCCGTTTCACCACCGCAGGGCTCCTTGGTTTACTGGAGGGCTGCGGTGTATGAAACAGAGAGGCAGGAGACTAGAGCAATGCTGGTGTCAGACTCACTCTGAATCTGACTGACTTCTCCATAGGGCCCATTTGCAGTCCTATGTTGAGGCTCTGAGGACAGCAAAGAAAGAGTTCTTTGCTGCCCTTACAGCATCTGCAAAGTCGCATCCAGCAGAGCTGTTCCAGGTGGTGTGGAGACTGGTCATTCTGGCCTCCCTCCGCCTGGATGGGGACTTGTCCCAGGCACACTGTGAGGAGTTTGCCACCTACTTTGCAGACAAGATCACTCAGATCCAGAGTAACTTCGATGCCGGGTTGGAGGCAGTGGGTGAGGTGCGCAAGGTTATGGAGGCACCGTCTGGTTTATTTTCTTGGGATGAGTTTCAGGAAGTGATTCCAGCCGATGTGGTGGATGCCCTGGGGTCTGTTAGAGCCACCAGTTGAGAACTAGATCCATGCCCGTCCTGGTTGGTGAAAGCCTCCAGGGAGACTTTGGGGACGGTGCTGGCGAGGGTGGTTAATGCGTCCCTTTGGCAGGGGAGGTTGTCCCTCAGTCTTAAGCAGGATGTGGTGTGCCCCCGGCTGAAGAGCCATCTTTGGATGTGAATGCACTCACCAGCTACCGACCCATCACTAATATTCCCTTTTTAGGGAAGATTATTGAATGGGCTGTGGCGATACAGCTCCAGGCACATCTGGACAACATTGGTCTCCTTGACCCTTTTCAGTCTGGGTTCTGTCCCGGCTATGGTACTGAGACGGCGTTAGTGGCCTTGGTGGACGATCTCCGCTGGGAGATGGACGCAGGATGTTCAACATTCCTGATTCTGCTAGATGTCTTGGCCGCTTTTGATACAGTGGACCATGGGCTGCTGCTGAGATGGGTCCGAGACCTGGGGGGTCTGGGCAGGACTGTCCTTGTATGGTTCCACTCATTCCTCTTGGGGAGAAGCCAGTGGGTGGTGCTGGGAGCTGAAACATCAAGCCCCCGGGCCTTGACCTGTGGCATTCCGCAGAGTTCGATCCTGTCTCCGCTACTATTTAATGTGTATATACAGCCCTTGGGGGAGATCGTGAGAGGGTTCAGAGTGCGTTGTCACCAATATGCTGATGATACTCAGCTGTACCTCTCATTTTAAACTGACCCAGGTCCTGCTGTCTTGCTACTTTCCCAGTGTTTGGAGGCCATGGCAGAGTGGATGAGGCAGAGCAGACTGAAGCTCAATCCCGACAAGACGGAGGTGATAGTGGTGGGCAGGGCGAGGGAGGTTCTGGCTCCCCTTATGGGGGGCAGGGTCTGTCTTCCCATAGCCCAGCAGGTTCAGAGTCTGGGAGTGATTTTGGACATGGACCTCCGCCTGGATCGGCAGGTGGAGGCGGTGGCTAAAGCCACCTTTCACCAGTTGTATCTGGTGCGGAGGCTGCGTCCATACATTTCCAGGTATGACTTGGCCACCCGCACCCACGCCTTCATCACTTTGAGGATAGACTACTGCAATGCGCTCTACGTGGGGCTTCCCTTGATACTGGTTTGGAGGCTGCAGCTAGTGCAGAATGCAGTGGCCTGTCTCCTTACAGGGACCAGTCGGCGGGAGCATATAACACCTGTGCTCTGCACTCTGCACTGGCTGCCTATAGCATACCGGGCCAGATTCAAGGTGTTAGTGTTGACTTATAAAGCCCTGCACGGTCTCGGCCCCTCATACCTCAGGGACTGCCTCACCTTCTGTGCCTTAGAGCGATCCCTTCAGTCCACCGGGGGCACCTTTATGGAGAGGGAGGGAGTTCTCAATGTGTGGTAACAGAATATAGTGTTATTGATATCTTATGTTCTCCTGGCCTGGACAAAGGAAGCCAGACCTAACTTCGGTCAAGCAAAGGCAAAGAGCAGAGAGATGGTCCAGAACAGCCAGCAGGCCTGAGATTGTGATGGAATTCAAGCTGAGATGACTCAACATGTGGATAAGGCCCCATCAGCATACTAACAAAGGCATAGCCAGACAAGTATCTTCTCCTGGCACCGCCACACATGCTTAACAAAGCCTCCTGCTGAACAACTGGAGTTGACAAATGAAACCCATTGTGAACAGATAAATGGGACATTTGCAACTCTGCTACTGACTTCCAGGCCAGGAAAAGAACAGTCAAGGAAAGATAAGGATGTTAATATGCTCAGGGCCCTCCTGCCCAGGAAGACGCTCTTCTGATATGCTAAAGAACTGTGTGATGTCACCATGACATGGCATCTGGCTATTACTGACCTGTACCTCAGAACTGTATAAGAGAACCTGGTCATACAACATGACTTTGGGTGAAGGCTAGTGGTCACCAGTTGGTGAATCACGTGGTTTCACTCCCTTCCAGACCTTGCACACACGGATCACAACTTGTCTTCGCTCGCCAGCAGCTCTACTCTCCAGCACCAAAGGGCCCTCTCTCAGTCTTTTCCCTGAATCAGCCTGCGTGCTTCCAGGATTTGGCCAGTCACAGGACACGTAAGATATCTTTATCTGGGGACTATCTGTATAATACTGTGTGTGTAGTATAATCCTGCCAAGAATAGAAAACCAAGGTGTGCCGTTCCAATAAAGTTTTGTTTTGTACCACATTGGAGTGGTGTTTTATGACGATCTCGATCCCAATAATTAATTAGTAACATTTGGTGGAGAATGTCGGGGAAGGGAAACTGAGGCAGAGTTGCTAATTGTCAGGTCCAAAGGGAAAATTTGAAGAACTCTGACTCTCAGGGACCCTTTTGTCGTCGTTTTAAGGTTCACGGGCACTGCTGGTTCAGTGTTTAAGCGTGTTGTATTTTTGGAGACATACCTGGTTTCTAGATCTTTGCATTATTATATTTATCGCTCTATATATTGATATCTATGGCTTGGTTCAGAAAGAAATGTACTGGAGGGGTCCCCTCAGAAGGGTGGGAAAAAGTTCAGAAACTGCCAGCTATCTCACAAACTGTTGCAGAGAGTGGTATTTGCCCATGGGTGAAAGATGCATTGTGCTCCCCAGTTACACAGGAACAGCTCTGTGACATGTGGGAAAATTTTTTGCTGTTGTACAAACCTAAATCTAAAGATAAATTCTCAGCCTTGTTGTGGCTTTTTAAACTAGCTATTGAAAAGTTACAAAAAGAATGCTCTGATTTAAGAGAAGAAAACAAATCAATAGAGGCTGAGAATGGTCACTTGAAACACAAATTGACAGAAGGTCAAAACTGGAAAAACGAGACAACAGCCAAAAATCTCCTGCAAGTCCATCAGCTGACCAGACTTGAAAATCATAATAGCCAGTTACAGCTTGAGAGACAGACACAGGCAGACATGATTTCACGTCTTCAAACACGCTTGCAAGAAAGTCAAGCTGCCACTAGGGCTGTCATGCAAAGATTAAGAGAAATAAAAATGGGGGAGGGAAATTCAAATCATTCTGCTTGTGAAGCTAAAATCTCAGCTCTCACTAAACAATTGGAAACCAGAAAAGGTCTCATAGCTGCAGTCCAGTCCAAACCAATACACTTATGCAGGTCTATTGACCCAGATGAAACCCCAACTTCTGAGGAAGAAGATCTGGTGGATGAGATATGCACACAAAATATTCCCCAAGAAATAGCGAATGCCCCACCTATCCCTGAACCCCCTGACAAGATTGCAGTAATAACCACCCAAACCAGAGTTAAACAGAAGGGGGAGGAAGAACAGACCACCACCACCACTATAGACACACCTATGTCACAAGCAGAAATTAAAGCTGCTGCTGGCACTCTGGGACCCCTGAATAAAAAAACTCTTTTAGATTGGTTTGCAAAAGCAGCCCAATATAATATGTGGACTGCCACAGATCTTAAAGTAATTGCTATGGCTGCAGCGGATGCTAATATCTGGCCAGACATCAACCAAGCTTTTGCCAAAGGTAATGAGTCAAAATTAACCCTTAATCAGGTAATTAGAAATATTGTCAAAGAGTTTCACACTGCAAGAGGTGCAGCCCAGCGTTACCATACTGACACACAAACCCCAGGGGAATCTGTAAGAAAATATGTGCTTAGACACCAGCTCCTAGCTATTGCTGCTGATCTAATAGATGAAGACGGGGTTTTCCAAATTAAGGATTTAAATTGGGACCAAAAATGGTTTATGCAGAGTGTGTATGATGGGCTAAGTCTACACACCCAAATGGCCATGGGGACACCTGATTTTGATCATGAAGAATGGAAACTAGAGGAATTAATTAATAAAGCTAGGTTAGCTGAGTCTTTAGCTGAAAGGTGGCAGGAACAAAACACCAAAAGTAAAAATTCCTCCAAAGCCTCCCCGGAGTATAGACAGGCTCTCTCCTACACAAATACAGGAATGCCCCCCAATTATGCTCACGATCACACAGCAGGGAAATGTTCCCCATGCCAGCCCAGGGACTTTTATCCCTTCCCCTGGGATGTCCAGGCTCCTGTAGGGTCCCCCAGGAGTCCCCCTCCATGGCCAGGTTTCCAGGACAGGGCTTGGAGTGAAATTCTGACATTCACTAACTTGTTTTGGGGAATGTATTTCACCCATCTCTCCATGTGGCTCCCCCATTCTGCCCTAACCAGCAACAGTGGTCCCTGGCCCCTACAAGCGTAATCCAGCCTGAAGCAAGCCCCCCCTTTTGTGTGTTTGTGTGTTAAGGAGGGAAATACAGAACAGTGTTGTTGGAAATGTAGTAGGTATAAGGAAAAGATTTTAAGGATGGTTCTTGAAGGATAGGATGAACACTGGCTAAATGGGCATGGTGTAGCATCCATGCAAGGAGGAATTACATGTAAGTTGGAAAGAAGGCTAGAGAAAGTGTTTAAAAAGGGTAACAAAGATTGCTTTTATTGTTGTGATTGGTAGGGTTGTCTTTTAGGTAGTCTGTTTAGGTGTTCTGTTAAAAATAGGGCCTCATCTACACTGTTTTTGCCAGCAAGGGCTAAAACTGTCTGTAAGGAGGAATAAAAGCAGCAGTCTCAAAAATCCTGCCATTTACCATGCTTCTGTGCTGATATGAGTAATTTGTGTGTGCTTGACTATGTGGGATGTATGAGATAGGGTGTATGTATATTTGTATGCTCGAGGAGATCCCCATGCGGGTATGTGTGTGCGTGACTTTGCCTGAGGTCCCTGAGATAGGGGTGTGTGACAAAAATTTGTGTGAGCACATGTGCAAGTGTAATGAATGTTTTATTGAAAGCTTGTGTAAGTGGGTGCGCCTGCTATGTATGTATGTTTGAGGATTCCTACAAATCAGTGCTGGAGCAGGCAGCCATTATGCATGGGTTGTCTACAAAAGTAATACTGTTCGTGCTCTTACAGTATTAAAAGGGGGGAGGATTTATATAATTCCAATGTTTAGATTTATGAATTAACTATGGGAGTCACCCAATGTGCATAAACAAATTAATTGCTCAGGAAATTAATTAGGCCTTGCAGAGGTCAGATCTCTTTATTTCTTACAGTAGCAAGGAGGAGGACTTGGAAGACAACAAACTAAGGAACCAACCAGAGTTTTTATTTTATTTCATTTATGTGCGTGTGTGTTATGCCATGGCTGTTTGTCACTCAGTGTTGTATGTCTTTCTATGTGATGTCACTAAACCTTCAGTTAATTTCTTCACCACCACTTGTTTATCTATGCTTTGTAGTTTGTTTGTTTTTTTTTACAATTTTTCTCTTAACCATCCTCTGACCCTGTCCAATGACAATATCAGCAAACATCACCCCCAATGTTCTCCTTTTGTATCACCACTTTTTCAGGCTTGGATACACTCCCTATAGACTCAGTCCACAACCTCTCACAGGGACTGAAACAAATTGGGGTAACCCTTCCAGACTGGAATCAAATTATGTTACAAGGAATTATAGCCTCAGAAGCAGCTCTCAACTTGTTAGGAATACCAAATTTTCTGTTCTTGGTACTCAGTGGCAGGAAAAGATCTCTCATTATGCTGGACAATATACTTGGCAGCCTCCACATGGAACCCATGCACCCTCATCTGTGGGCAGTGTCCTCAATCAAAGAAAATCTTAACACTAATTGGATTAAGGTAATCGCATAATATCTCCATGCACCAAGGAGATATTATTCTTACCATACAAACTGTAACCCCCAAAGGAAGTCATTTTGGGGCATGTGCCATACAGGCACAGCAAATTTTCAATTTGGAAGAACAATGTGCAACTTAGAAGGCTGCTATGTACTATTACTGCCCAAGCCATATCACCAGTGCTATTACAATAACAGAACATATTCCTGTATGATTTCCCCCATAAGCAACCAATGACCCACAAGTATACACTTTAGGAAATAAATGTTTTTATGTAACAGCATCCCCTGGAATTCCCGTATGTTATAATGAATTATTTGTGCACACTACCCCGGACACTGGATTCATGTTCATGTGTAATGTAACTAAAAAGTATAATAATTATTAGTCTTGGATGTTGGGCCAAACACGCAATGGCTATGCTTCCACAAAGAGCAATCTATGACCTCCAACCTTAAGTAGATATAGTAATTATTTGTGATGGGTTTTATTTAATTTATTTGTCTGTTTCATGGTTTACTGTGTTTTTGGGCTTGTTCTTGCACCTCATCCTTGTTTTAGTTTAATAAGTTGCGAAATGCAGTATGTGATTTTTGAAGCATTGCTCTGACCCCTGTCAGCCACCCTTTCTGGTTTCCAGAAAGGAACTGCATTGTTCAGTTGGTAAAAACGCGTCAGATGGGCTTGACCATGCTCATATTGATGTTAAGACAGGTACAGCCAGGAAAGTTTTAGTATGGCACACTATCCCTTTCCCTCAACCAATGTCCCAATGTTGTTTTAATCAATAGACTGTGTTTTAATCATTGGTATAGTTATTTGTTATAGTATTAATGATCTTAGGCAGAATAATTTATAACACAATGGTTTTAGTTTAAACAATTATAACAGCTTTGCAAGTGGGGTAGCGCCCCCTGCTGCGCAAAGTCCATGCCAAAAATGGTGTTCACCTCATCCTGTACTTTCAGTGCACGGTCAGTACTGAATGATGTGACCCAATCACACCGCCATGAAACACCGTTTTGGTAAAGAAGTGATGGTAAAGATCACTTCCAACGAGGGTTAAGTGCTGGTAACCTCTGACCCCGCCCACACACTCATGAACCAAAGATGTATCAAACATTCTCTGTTACCATACCAATTTTATGTCATGATTTCCATTTCTCACCTTATTCAAATAATCACGTTGTATTTTCTATTGAACCACCTCATGTAATCTACACACCAATTTTTCTAGACTTGGCAGTTTTTGTAATTTTTTTATGATACGGTTTTAAACGTATCAAAGGGGGGAATATGGCAATAGAATATAGTGTTAGGGATATCTTATGTTCTCCTGGCCTGGACAAAGGAAGCCAGACCTAACTTCGGTCAAGCAAAGGCAAAGAGCAGAGAGATGGTCCAGAACAGCCAGCAGGCCTGAGATTGTGATGGAATTCAAGCTGAGATGACTCAACATGTGGATAAGGCCCCATCAGCATACTAACAAAGGCATAGCCAGACAAGTATCTTCTCCTGGCACCGCCACACATGCTTAACAAAGTCTCCTGCTGAACAACTGGAGTTGACAAATGAAACCCATTGTGAACAGATAAGTGGGACATTTGCAACTCTGCTACTGACTTCCAGGCAGGAAAAGAACAATCAAGGAAAGATACAGATGTTGATATGCTAAGGGCCCTTCCTCCCAGGAAGACGTTCTTCTGATATGCTAAAGAACTGTGTGATGTCACCATGACATGGCATCTGGCTATTACTGACCTGTACCTCAGAACTGTATAAAAGAACCTGGTCATACAACATGACTTTGGGTGAAGGCTAGTGGTCACCAGTTGGTGAATCACGTGGTTTCACTCCCTTCCAGACCTTGCACACACGGATCACAACTTGTCTTCGCTCGCCAGCAGCTCTACTCTCCAGCACCAAAGGGCCCTCTCTCAGTCTTTTCCCTGAATCAGCCTGCGTGCTTCCAGGATTTGGCCAGTCACAGGACACGTAAGATATCTTTATCTGGGGACTATCTGTATAATACTGTGTGTGTAGTATAATCCTGCCAAGAACAGAAAACCAAGGTGTGCCGTTCCAATAAAGTTTTGTTTTGTACCACATTGGAGTGGTGTTTTATGATGATCTCGATCCCAATAATTAATTAGTAACAAATGGAGAGGGTGTTCTCGGTGGCCGGGCTGTGACTTTGGAATTCCCTCTCAGAGGAAGCCCGCCTGGCCCCAGGTCTGCTAGCCTTTCGCTGGGCCTGCAAGATCTGGCTGTTCACCCAGGTCTTCAGAGAAGGGGGTGGGAGACTGGGTTAGCTGGGGTTAAATTGGGGGATTAAAAAAATTGTTGGGGTTTTAATTTTTTTTACTGAATTGTATTGTTATTTTTTTGGTCTTGTAAGTCGCCCCAAGATGCTGTAGGCATGAGGGGGCAGCTAATAAATACAAATACATAAATAAATAAATAAATAAAATAAACATCTGTCAGGGTACTTTTATTTATTTATTTTATTTATTTCTATCCTGCCAGTATCTGCCTCAGGCATCTCAAGGCGGCTTACAGTCAAACATATCCATAAAATACAATATATGTAAATAAATATAATATAATACACTATAATATAAAACAAGTACAAATATTTAAAACAGTAGAAAACCCCATGCTGGTGTACAAATAAAACCAAACAAAAACAACCCCCCCTTCCTAACCCTTCCTAAATCCCTCCACATCACCAAAATCCTGGTGGAAGAGTCATGCCTTACGTTGGCACCGGAAAGTGAGACTAGGGTTGAGACAGAGACCCACTGGGAGTGAGTTCCACAACGCAGGTGCGGCCACCAAGAACTCCCACTTTTCAGTCCCCACCAGGGGCGTAGCTACCATTGGACAAACAGGGACATTTGTCCTGGGGTCCATACTGACTGGGGGCCCAATATCCAAGGTAGCTAGCTAAGCCACCCTTTCCCCTGCTTTTTTTCTTTTTTAAAAATTGCCACCTGAGCTGACTGGGGGACCTTCCAGCTGCTGTGTGGGTCCCCTCCCTGCCTGTGATTGCAACATTGTGTCTAACACAATGTTGCAACCACGGGCAGGAAGAGGGAGGGGTCCCATGCAGCAGTCTGCATCGGGTAGGGTGGCCATACCTCCCCTTTAAAAGATGACGCTTATGAAAAATACATGGTGCAGTGCTGCACTGGAAGCAATGCAGCCCTGCATGTATTTTTCATAAGCGTCCTCTTTTAAAGGTGAGGTATGGCCACCCCTAGCATCTGGTCAGGTCACACTCACAAGCCTCGCAGCTCAGCTTGCCGACCTGGCATCGTGTCACGGCGGAGTAGCCCTCCCCATCAATCCAGATCCGATCCGGTCCGGTCTGGCTCGAGGGAGGCCCAGCTCGAGCAGGAAGGTACCCAGCAGCGGCTCCACTCAGTAATGGAACTGTCGCTGCGCACCTTCCTGCTCCAGCGCTCCCTGTATTGAGCCCGCCCAGCTCGCCCAGCCTCCAGGAGTGGTCAAGTGGACCAGGGCAGCAATGGCACTGCTGCTGGTGGCCGCGCTTGGCCCCAGCGACAATGGGCCCAGCAGCAGGCCACCAGCAGCACGCCGCAGACTCTTCAGAGAGCAAGTAAGTCCTGAGCACCAGAAGCCCAGCACCCCTAGGCCAGCTGGCAGCTTCACCACCGGTAGGAAAAAAGAGGGGATGGGTCCATGAACATTTCTTGTCCCTGGGCCCATCCCAAGCTAGCTACGCCCCTGGTCCCCACCAATCTATAGCAGAGAACCTCCAGGTGAGTGCCCCCTGACGACCGCAAGGGCTGCTCTGGGTCTCAGGAAGTGAGGCGGTCCCTCAGATAGACAGGGCCCAGGCCATGTAGGGCTTTATAGGTTAAAACCAGCACCTTGAATCGGGTCTAGAAGACAATAGGCAGCCAGTGCAGTGCCTGGAGCACGGTTGAATGTGCTCCCAGCGGCCCGGCCCCATAAGCAGACGGGCTGCTGCATTCTGCAACAGCTGCAGCTTCTGAACTGTCACCACGGGGAGCCCCATGTAGAGGGCATTACAGTAATCCAGCCTCGAGGTGACAAACACACAGATGACGGTGGCAAGACCAGAGTCTGAGATATACGGACGGAGCCACCACACCAGATGTAATTGGTTGAAAACACTGCTGGCCACAGCCAACATCCATGTGTAGCTGTGGATCCAGGAACATTCCCAGGCTCCGAACATAAGATGACAACTCCGGGCGAACCCCATCAAAGATGGCAGACACACCCCCACCCCAGATGACTGATCCCACCAACGAGCGTCACCCCTGTCTTGTCAGAATTCATTTTCAATTGGCTAGTCCTCATCCAGTCCCCTACAGCCACCAAACACAGGAAAAGCACAAAGACTGCCAGACCTGGGTCAGATGAAAAGGAGAGGTACAGCTTGAGTATCATCAGCATATTTATGACACTAGTACACTGCACCAATGCACAACCTCCCCCAGCAGCTGCATATACACATTGAACAAGAGGAGGGACAGAATGGAACCCTGTGGGACCCCACACAGGAGACCCCTGCGGGAAGAAGTGTACTCCCCCAGGACTACCCAATGAGATCGATCAGCCAGGAATGAACGGAACCACTGCAAAGCTGTCCCACCCACCCCGGCAAGGTCCTGTAGACACCTCACCGACATCTCATGGTTCACGTATCAAAAGCCACCGAGAGATCAAGTAGAACCAGCAGGTTCGAACGACCCTTATCCAGTTCTGCTTTCAAGTTGTCAGCCAAGGCCACAAGTAGAGAGAGCTCCAATAATGTCTGCCTAGGCCAAACATTTCAGTGACATAGCTGGAACTGATACTTAGGAAATCGAGGTAAATAACCAGACGACTGCAAACCCTGACGAAAGCCAGACTGCAAGGGATCTAGAAAACTGATATGGTCAAGAGGCGCCTGTAACTGACGGACCACCACCCGTTCAATAACCTCCCCTAAAAAGGGGAGATTACAGACAGGCCGATCGCTCACCGGGATCAACGTATGGCTTCTTAAGGAGTGGCCGGACTACCGGCATCTTAAGCGACTCAGGCAGCTGGCCCTCCACAAGGGAACCCTTGCCAGCAACAGCCCAACCATCTCCCAGCTGGCCTTAATCAGCCCAGATGGACAGAGATTAAGTTCACATACCGTGGCCTGTACAGACCCAAGCACAGCTTCTGCCTCAGCAAGAGCAGCAGGAGCTTCACCAGTTGAAACTGATTCCATAAACACGGCCCAGACAGGGCATTCCTAACCTCAGGCTCTGATACTGTTCCAAGGGCAGAGTCAAAATCGTGTTCAGTGCAAGTGATTTTATTCACAAACTATGTCATAAACATAAACTGGAGGGAGGCCAGACTGGCCAGACTCCTCACCACTGGGAATAGCTCCGCTGGACGCGACTTAGCAGATGCTATGATGGCAGCAAAGAACTGCTTCTTTGCTGCCCACACAGCCACAACATAACGTCTCAAAACCAGCTTATGTTGCAATCGGTCGTCTTCAGCATGAGTTTGGCTTTTATACAGACAGGCCACTCCGGGGTGAAGTGGGCTGCTGTGGCCAGTACCGGCTCAGCCCATCCATCTCAACACCCAGCAACTAAACTCTAATTACCTTGGCAGCTCACTCCATCCCGGTGGTCTAACTCTCTGCTCTTTCCCTGCAAGTTCCCAAGCAGGGAGGTTGGGGGAAGGGATGAAGTATTTAAGCTCTGGTTTTCCCTGTGTGTGAGAACAGAGAAGGAGGGAAATTGTTACTCAAGAATAACTATTTTTGCTCATGAGAACAAGCCATCAAAAGTAAATTACTTCTAATCACCATGTTTAATTACATGTGCTCTCTGAAGGGCGGGGATCAATCTTTATATAATATGGGGAAATGGTTTGAAAAACAGATCTTTTGTCCTGCTGGATAAAATAATTTTATGGTGATTTAATTTAAAAACATAGGGAGAGGAATGCCTTTGAACTTTTTCATCACTCCTGTGCTTAATTGATGGCTTATTGTATAAATCTTTTGCCCATTTACCTTTGTGGCCTTCTGCTGTGTTACATTAAAGCTGGTCTCTACTTACCATCAAATATGTTGACCCATCAGGAGATTTGCTAGTAATTTGTTTTGAAATGTTTTAACGTCACAATTTAGTGATATGTCTGAAGGACCTGTTTTAAAATTTTTCTTGCATTCACCAGGACAGTGGACTTTATATAAATTAAAGTCATTGGAATTACTGGTGTATGCATTATGGTCTAATCACATGAGTCCAATTCTACTAAGCATGGCTTACTGTGAATAAACCTCTGAGTGTATGTATGTGTGTGAGGCTAAGTTTAAGCTTGACTCCGTGTAGCTGGAAATCGAGGAAGTTCAGATTTGAATAAATTGTAACTGCTTTGACCATCACGCCCCACCCCCCAAAAAAATGTTTCAAGTAAACAAAGAATATTGTTTAATAAAATTTGCACATGTGGAAAAACACCTACAATTAAAGCTGATTATTTCTTTTTAAATTTATTTATTTATATATTTCACTATTTTTATCCCACTCCTCTCCCCAAAAGGAACTCCGGCCAGCGTACAATAATAAAACATCAGATAAATAAAACACTAAACATTAATAAAACAATAACAATAAAATAGGTTGTGTTTGCCTATGTGGGTTTTTTTCTCCTCCATCTAGTAGAATTAGACTTTTTATTATTTTTTTTGTAGGCAAGGAGGGTAAAATTAGAGAACATCAGTTTTGAAGCGTAATTAAAATCCCCACCAGGCAAGGTCTCAAAGCATCAGTTCAGTTTGCTTCATTCCATCTTGCTGGAAATATCCTATCTGCCACCCCAGGCAGATCAGCAAAGAGTTCTGTGACTGGTGGCTAATGAGAGCAATTTTTATCATGGCAGAGCAAGTCCAGCTTCTACCGCCACCTTCAATTCTGATTTTCTATTGGATGTTAGAAATTAACCACTGGGGAGAAATGGTATCAGAGCATCTCCCTTTGAGCATCATTTCTCTATCCATTTAAATCACTTAGGACAGCAATTATCCATGGAAATAAAATCTAGAAATGAAAACCAAACTTGTAAAAAGAGGCAGTAGGAGACGCTTTCTCCCTGCCTGTGGATTCCCTCCTAGACAAACTGTACACAACTCCTGTGTCCTACAGAAGTCGCTCAACTACAAACACTGCAGGCATAGAATAACAACTCCATTTCTGCTACAGTCCACTGAACATCACTTTAAAAATTGTATTACCCTGCCTCTATTCCTGTTTTACCATTAGCAGAGGGTGTACGCTGTCTGGGGAGAAGGAAGAGTGTATGTAGACTTATCAAAGTTGTTATGCTTTGTCAATAGCTACATTGTTCAGCATTTCGATTCATCACATCTGTCATGAAAGTGAAATCCTACCTGTCATTCATACATTATTAAAAGACATTCTAGAAAGATCCCTTTATAGCTCTTGGAAGTAATGTCACTGGGAATCATCTTTTCAGTACCTCCAAACTATCCCATTGTAGTTATCTTACAAGCATCTGAGACACTGAGTCTGTTCTTAGATACGTTGCAAAAAGAATCATCATAGACTCTCTAAATGGCCAGTGGGAAAAAGGAGAAATGCAGTGTTAAACTTACTGTTTTGGCAGGATAACTGGGAGATTTTCAGAGGCCAGATATGTCCTAATCTAGTTGGTTCAGACTTCAGTTATTCCTCTAATAGCAAACATTCACACTTACGGGTAACAACACTGCTGGTTTTGCACTAGATGAGAAATGAAGATAACAATCCTTCATGAAGTCTGCTGTTTAGCACAATACAAAGAACATTTTAATTTTTAAGAAATAGACTGGATTTTGAAACCATTTTGCTTTTCATTTTTTACAACTGAGTTTTTGTAATTTTACATGAAAATGGTTTTGGATGGCTGTACCTCCGACACAGAAAGCATGAGATGTTGTCACAGTGATAAAGTTAAGATGAACTGACAATGTGCTTGTTGCTCAAGGTGAATGAAATTTTGCATGTATTTGACTAGGCAGATTTAAAAATATTTCAAAATAGTTAAGTAAATCCAAATAAATGGGTATTAAGGACTGATATACAGACCATGTTTGTTTGTTTGATTGAATTTAAAATATCCCAAAAGACAGAACTCTTATTTAATCATTTTTATTCTTGAAATTTAGAGGCAAGTATAGCCATCTACATTTTAGCTACAAGTATTTTTGTTGCATAGCAACTTTCGTTGCTAGTCTGTGGGACAAATTTATATTTCAATTCATTTGCCATCAAGGTGTTTTCCTTCTGTCTACAAGGATAATAAATCTTACTGTTTTGCATCTTCATGATTTTAACGATATGAATCATGAAAAATATTTACAGCCAGAAGGTCAATGAAGTCCTTCTCTAAAATCAATCATTCTTCATCAATGGTCTTGCAAGTCAGAAATTAAGGAAAGTTTTAAGATACCACCATTAGTAACAAAACCATCACCACCATAAATATATATTATTTTTTTAAAATAATTTTTTAATTGTCCCTTGCTAGGAAAAGGTAGAAAATTTGGGGTAACATGGACATGACTACAATATTCTGGGTTTATAATAGATCATTGTTGGCTTCAAAAAGCTAATACATTTCTTTCTCTCCTGAAGTTAATTATACTGGGTAAATTAAATTGCTGTTACAGAAGTTTCTAAATTATTTTAGATGTTGTATTATTTTTACGTATCTACAAAAATAACAGTGACGGTGTACAGAATTGGAGAATAACTTGAGAGATGGAATGGAAGAGACTGATTTTTCAGAGGGAAAAAGATTATTAAAATAAAGGAGTGCTTGAAAAAATATTTGTCTAAATCTCGTTGAGAACACAACATTCTGTGGTGTGGTTTCCTATTAAGTATTGGTCGCCTGAGCCTGACTTTAGTTTGATAATATTGCAAGCAATTTAAACTAATCAGAAGGGAAGAAAATTTCCAAACTAAAGAGGTATTAAACACCTAATAGTATTAGTAGCTGCACAAACAACATATTTCCTTTGTTATTTAACCCGGAAGATTAATAAATCATCTTAACCTGTCCTTTTCCTTTTCTTATTAAATCAGTTTCTCATCTATTTTTTTTTGGGGGGGGGAGTAGAATCAGCTTGGAAACCATTGTATGCATGAACCAGGAGCCAGGGCGTGACTGGCTAGAGCTCTGATATTTAGACTCCCGAAGAAGAGTTTGGTGTGGCCCAGAAGCTTACTTATCTATCACCAGCAGAAGTTGGTCCAATAAAAGTTATCATGTGAGCTACTTTATCTTAATTTTCTCTTTCCAAGAAGGAGACAGTCACCAAAGTGAAGTTTCAGACAAGGCTGCCCCTTAACCTTCTCTTTATAGCCTGGTTTTAAGAGTGGCTGCAAGGATGCAACCCCATAAACAAGCTGTTCAACACGGGCTCGCTGGTGTCTCCCTGGAATTATAGTGTATTCTCTGAAGTTTGCCTGCTACAGACTTTGCTTGGGACATTTCCTCTTTGTAAGGCTGGAAGTGCAGATGGATACTACGCTGTGCCAAGGGGCTGTACTTTGCCATTGGCAATGTACTAGAATCTTCTCTGCCAGAGCCTGGGCAAATCCACCAGCACTAGTCAGCTAGGACTTGCTACCAACGTGCATGGCAATGCATTCCCAGCTCACGTGTGCTGGGATCTCTTTGTGCCTATGAAAATAAGCCATCATTATGAAGCCCAGCTAATAGCAACCATCCTCTAAATAAACCCACATTTCAGACTGTGTTTTCTGTATACTTGCAAAAAAATAAAAATAAAAATCCAGAGCCAAGAAAGTGAAACTTTGGAGGGTTTTGTCGGAGAAGAACTGTTGAGAATCCCATTAGGGATGTTAATTTTTTGAAGGATCTAAAATGAAATTGTATTTATTTGTTTTTCCTTTAGTAAATGAACTAGAGCAAATGATTGGGGTAATAACTCAGAGAAGTTCTCTCTTGCTATCCTCTCTGACTAATCCCAGATCACCACCTTTGCCTTTCTTAAAGTTTCCTTGTCCCTTGAAGCCCCACAACTTCTTTTGCTCTGCTGTGAGCTTCTGCGCAGCCAAGAGATCTCGCCGCCGCCGCTGCGGTGTGAAAAGGGAAAGAGGGCTTAGAAATGCAGACACACGTTGGCGCAAATGAATCTGCTTGTAACAGTCAGCTGTGATCCTTAGGAAAGCCGGCCAGGGCTGGCGAGAGTCCAGAAGGCTCATTGTCCCGTGTTGAGGATTTGAGCGCTGAACTCTGGGTAGAAGGCTGGTTTTGTGCTATAAGCTTTATGACGGATGCCAAAACTGAAGGCAGGGGTAAGGTGGGGGAACTACCCAGGCAAGGGTTAAATAACCCCAGGAGCGGGGGAGAAAGGGAGCTGGGTCACTTGGAGCTGCTCTTTGCAAACGGCAATCAGTATCTAGCGCAGTGCCAACCCCTCCTCGTGAAAGTCTTTTCCTGACGATCCCACTTTTCCCAAGTGCCACTCAAGACTGCACCCAGCCAAGCTCTGCTGCAGCGCAGCGCAGCGTGCTCAGTCCTGTGTCTTGGCGGGGCTAGAGGCTGCTAGGCAGCAGGAAAGCGAGGGATTGCGAGGTGCTGACATAGACATTCATTGAAGGGCTTGGGATTGTTTATGAGCAGCAAATCCCAGTTGTTTTGCAAATGATTGATCCAGATATGGGGAAATAATTGGCAAAGTCTTGGCTTTCCTGGAGAGAATAAGGAAATTCTAGCTTCAGTCGGAAAGGATTTCGGGTTGGGTAGATCTCTGGAGATGGGGGCTACTGCTGCTGGTCTCTAGCCAAATCCACACGGGATGGCTTTCGAGCTTTGCCTTCCTAGTTCGTTCGCCTGGTTAGCAGCAGCTACCTGCACGGCGGTGCACCCGTTGTCTCGGGGATATGCAATGCTGCTGGTGTCCCATGGAAATCTTTCGTGTAGTTAATTCTCTCTCGTCTGGAATGGTTAAAAAGGCAACTTCTTTGAGAGCCAAGTAAAGTTCTCTTTCGCTTTACTTACGGTTTGTAAACTGAGGAAGAAGGGCTTTTCTCAGAGGTACCCCCCTGCCTCTGAAGTGTAGCACAACGAGATCTCAGGACTCAGCTTTAGAAGCAAAGGGAAACCATACACCCCCAAACGTCAGAGGAACATGATTTCAGTAGCAAAGTTCCACTCTCGGGGTCAGCCTTTCTTCCTTTGCCCCCATTATGTCGCAAAGAAATCCTGGGTTATTTTTTCAGCTCTTATTGATTTGCATTAAATTAATGACAACAGATTGGATCTGCTTCATAAAATCAACAGCGAACGCACATGCCAAATCAAAGCAATAAAAACGGAAGAAATGCAAACGCTGAAGATATTTTCAGATTTCGGAAGGGGAAACCCATCCTTATCAGAATGATAACGGTAGTTTCCCGCAAGGGTTCAATACTGCGGACAAGCCGTCATGAAAACGATCCGCTGGAAAGAAATTAAAGGTGCCTTCTCTGCTCGGAGCGTTCCACCTTAAGAACGCCTGCCCCTTTAAGAGAAAGCTCTGTTGATAAACCGGCGCAAACCCCCCCAGCTGCCTGCAGGGGGCGCTGCAGGTTCGCATTTCTGGCTCAGCCTGCGAGCGCTCGCAGCGTGTTAATTGCCAAGCGCATAGTAAGAGTCGAGAGCTGTCGTTCTTCTGGTCTATCTTGCTCAAGTGAGGGCTTGCTTGGAACATGGAAATACAGATCCAGTGGCCTCCGTGTCATTGTTGCACGATGCTCGGCCCTCGATGTGCTCCACAAAGCAATCTGCCTGTAGGTTTCCAGCTAAGGACAGTATTCCCAAAAAACAATTCTCCCCGCCCTCGACACCCAACACACAAGCTGCAAAAGCCACACACCCAGGGTCGACTTCCCTTGCTTCTTTGTTCCCTTTAAGGAGAACTCTTGGAACTCGGGGAGGTTACAGCTGAGGGGGGAATTTGAGGTGTTCTCAGCAATAAGTGTTTTTCAAAGGATCTCCGTCTTCTTAGGTGTTGGAGCCAGGGGTGGTCAAGGGACTTGCTTTTGCTGCAGTTACCATGGGGGGGTCGGGGAGTCCGTCTGGAGTGGGGATTGGACTTTGGCCCTCACATTTTTAAGGGTTCCAGCACACATGCCCTTCTCTCACCTTCCCAGCACCCTTTCCCCTCAACCTCCACCCCAAAAGAGAATAAATAAGCCTGTGGGGATGGATTGTGGTGGGTTATTTTTATTTACATGTATTGTTTAGCTATTGTGTTTGCCTGTGCTGCTACTGACAGTCAGTTCTATTGGTGTGTCACCCGGAAAGGCAGCTGAAACTCCCCTGAGTCCAGGGGCTGATAGCATGAAGTGTTAATCAGGGGATACATATTCTAATTCACAACAGCAGGCACCCTAGCGACTAAAGTTCACACACGCAAACCTGTTGTGGGGTGGGGAGTTGATTTACTGGCATGGCTGAAATTAAGAGGCTACAATGTTGGTGGTGTACATTCTGCCACACATTTATTTATTTGAAAAACTTACTACCCTGCCCCTCCTACCAATGGCAGCCCCGGGCGGCTTACAATATAAAATATATAAAATACATAATAAAATAAGAAAAGGAACAGAAACAAAAGAGGGAAAACAAGAAAAGCAAGAGGGCTTATCCTCTCTCTCCCCCTCTCTCTGTGGGTGTTTTTAAATGAGCAAGGCAATGGGGTCCGTGACCACAGCATGGGTCTGCCACGGAGCACCCACGCAGGGGGAGTGCATGGGGAGGGATTCAAATGGGACGCTCCAGTGTGGCTATTGTGGCCACAGAGGCAGCTCCCACGCATAGACCATGGAGAGGGGAGGGCACGCGATGCTGGCCTTTGCAAGTGACATGTCCCTGGCATGAGCGCTGGGGAAGCCAGGCTCCCCAGTGCTCCGGGCCAGTTCTTGTAACTTGCAATAGCTGCTCTCCCCACTCTCAGTGACTGTGAGCAGCGGAGCTATTTATTTATTTATTTATTTATTTATAATTACATTTATATGCCGCCCCTTCCTGCTTACAAGCATCTTGGAGCAGCTAACACCATTCTAAAAACATATAATAAAAACAATTTAAAATCAACATTATTAATTAAAAAACCCAATACCCAAAGAGAGCCCCTCCCTAACCCAACCCACTCATCCCATCTCCCTCGGCAAAGGCATGCTTGCTGGCATGGCAGGGGCTCTGTGGCCACCTGTTGCCACAAAGTTATTTGGCTTGCTCTGCACAGAGCACTCTGGATTTCCTAGCAGTGCTCTGTGTGTGGCCATGAGTGGGTGCTCTGAGGCTCACAGGAGTGTGCATCTGGCTGGTGGCCGCTCCACCTTTAGACAGGTAGTTGGCTCAGTGGCTTTTTGGTGGCCACATGGGATAGCATCTCATCTGAATACTCGCTCTCTCTCTCTCTCTCTCTCTCTCTCTCTCTCTCACACACACACACACACACACACACACACACACACACACACAAACCAAGCAAGCGCAGACCCAGACCATGCACTTCATGGTGTTCATGAATAAACTTGAAATGATAGCATGATTTTGAGACGCACTAATGTAATATATGGGCCCACAAGTCCTCAAACACAGGAGCCCTGGTTTGTGGTGGGTCCCCAGCAATTTGAGAGGGGCCCCACCACACCTGGGGCCCATAAATCACCTATAAATAACATATCCATAACATAGAGCCTGCAGGGCCTTTAGCTCAGGGAGCCCTGTCTCCTGAAGATGACATTATGTTTACTCAAGCACCAAAAATGAATTATGGTGACATTTTGCTTTTCGTAATGGATGAATTAGTGTGTGTCAGGGAGGCCAGGAAGGTAAAACCATGCACCTGAGGGGGGACATATAACTCGGGATTATGTGTATGGGGGATAAACTGTTGGGGTGTCTGTGACAGATCAGGGCATCTACAGCCATGCCTCTGGGCAGCGAAGGGGGCAGTGCTGGGTACAGACCTGCTCCATCTTTCTCACCCTTTGAGCAGCCATGTGTGCCAGGTCCTGGCACAGGCAAGGCAGGAACCTGTCTAACAGTGGCAGAGCCAGGAGCTGCCCAGAGTGCCATTGATACAGGCAATGGTAATGGAACCTGAGCCCATTAGGCAGAAGTGAACTTCCTGCAGGTGCTAATGGTGTCAGAACACCAAGTCCTAACCCTCTGGGGCCAAGAGAGTGAGTCAGTCCTGGTTGAGCCATGTATGTCACCCCTACATAATGCCAGGACCATCCTGGCATTATGGCCTTGTGGCAAACTAACGGGGAAGGAGCATATCCCCCCACAAAAAAAAGAAACCAAACTATGTTACTTTTAATAATTACAATTGTCAAACTTTCCTATGATAGGAGGCACACTGCCATTTCACATGGGAACTTCCCTGGATCTGGCACTGCACACACACTCCCTTCCTGTTCCCTCCACCTAATAAGTGACAAAATGATAATGACAAAATTATTGCAATGACTTGGTGCCATCATTTTGGGAGTGGGCATAATTGCACTGCCCCAAGTCAATTTAGCTTCCCCTGGAATAAGGGGGAAATTTTCACAGTGCGGAAGGCAGGTTGACATTCTTCCTGCCAGACTGCAGGATACTAACAGCTGGGCAAAACGCTCTGTGTTTAACCTGTCTAGTTTGTGCTCAGTTTACTTGTTACTCAGGATCCAGTCCTGCTGCCTACAATCAGACACTAATCCAATAAATGCAGTGGGTAACAGTCCAGAGTGAGGCAGGACAGGTTCCTGTCCTGTCATGGAGGACACACTTCCCTCTCTCAGTTAGGGCCCAGAAAACAGTCTCTTCCTTATGTTGCGAGGACTGGCCTCTGGTAAATGTAGTCTGCTTTCAGCTGCGGAAGGAGAAGTTGCTTCTGTGATGTAGGGCATCGGAATTTTGATTCTATGGCCCTTTTCACCAGACACACTAACACTGATAAAATGGGTGTTAAATTTTAATATACATGTTGCAGGGCATCCATATAGCACACCTGCAGCCCTGCAATATGTATAATAAAATGTAACACCCATTTTATCAGTGTTAGCATGTCTGTGTGAAAAGGGCCTATACTCAAAAATACGCATGATATCTTATGAAATACTGTCTCCAGAAACAGCCTTATTAGATATCATTTTTGATAAAGAGATTGGAGCATATTTTTTTCTTTATCAAACAGAGTAGTTGATGGTAAAGGAGGTAGTAAAGTAAGATGGGTAAGAAAAGCAGCAAGAGGAAACCCTGTGAAATGAGAATCCTAATCAATCTAAGTACCGAATCAAGGCAGTAATGTGCGTCTTATTTCTACTTTTGATTCTGAGAGAGGTGGCTCCATATTGGGCATACCAGTCTAATAATTTATTCACAAAACCAAGGAACAACAAATTAGAGAGGACAGTACAATTTATAACTTGGGAAAGAAGCAACCCTGAAGTGAATAAGAGTCAGCCACAAATTCCTTTGCCAAACAGAAGAAAGCTCAGCATTCACTGCACTGTGTAAATTCACCCAAATCCCCCAGGTTTGGAAAACAGCTTCCTAATGCAAAGCCCAGTGATGCTGTTTTAAATTAAACTCCCTCTTGGTTTCATTTCAGTTTTAATTAATCTGTTAAATCCAAGTGGCTAGGTCACTTTGAGAAAGTTAATCAAACCTGATTCCTAAAAATCCAGACCTGGGCATTTTGCTTTTAGACTTTTAAAATGTTGTTTGACTTTCCTAAATCGCATCATGTCCCCACTCCTTCCTCCAGATGGCAGCTACAAAAGAAAAAAATGCTGAAAAGCTATGTTGCTCCTTTCCATCAGCGGAATTCACAATTGTAGATTACCGAACTGGCATTTCTTTGTTCAAACTCTCTAATGAGTTAAACAGCCTTTCTCCGTTAATTTAAAATATAATTAGACTGCATGATTTTTGTTTAAGAGCCCAGATAAATTAAAATAATCTTAATTTTCATGTGACATGACCCCTATATTTTTCTTGTGAATAATGAGAATAAAACAGTCATTAATTAAAAACAAGATGTCTCCATATGAAGATGATATCTGGATGTGCTGAGGCTCTGAAGCATCAGTTGCATCAGTAATTGTTATTGTATAATTGAACATGTAGATAAGTCATCTATTTTTAACCTGCAAGACCGAATTGATTGGTCTGATCGGTGAGCTCATAATTATTTTGATTCCTTCTTGCTGAATGTATTTATCGCTACATGCAGAGACAATGGCTTTTAAGTAATATCCAGTCCTGATAATTGATACAAAAATCATTGATAACCGTACAACCTTCTCTTGTGGCCACATTTATGTCTCTGGTAAACATCTCTTCCTGTACTATTCCTTTTTCTTGCATTTATCTGCATAGAGATAATTGGGTCCAAATAAAAAACATTTAAAATGCATTACTCTCATGCTGAGGCTATTGACTGTGTTTGAGGCTTCAGGATTTCAATATATTTTTGAAGACCTGTGTTGCCTATATCAGCCCATTGACTCTTTGCATAGAAAATGTGGTAACTAGTTCCAACAGATTTTTGCTCTTATCTTCAACACACCCTACATTATCTTCTATTCCCAATTTTGTTAAAAATAGACTGCTCAGAGACATCCTGTCTTCCAGCAAGAATCCAATATCAGCTGTCACAATTTCCTGTCTTAAAAGAACGTTAGCACAACTTTTACATAGAGAAGTATTAAAAATACCTCCCCTTTTTCCAAATAGTGGAAAAGTAAGCTTTGCAAATGAAAAATTGGATTCCTATCCAATTATTTATTCTCATCAATCTGTCTATTAATGAGTTCCTAATTACAATACACTTACAAGATCTGCTTGTTCCTGTATTAATGAATCCTATACAAAATCTACTAATTCAGCCAGAAAATATTTGCATGTAGCATTAAGTCTTTGATGTTATAAAATTGTTTATGGTAATATTTTTACTCTGGGAATTTAAATTTCTACTAAAATATTAGCCAGAATGTTAACTCTATTTTTTATACAATTACAAGTCTGTTACTATATGAAGTAATTCTTTCTCTTTTCTCTTAAGAGATGGCATTTTTCTCACTATAATTTAGAGTGAAATGTTATTTTAAAAGGATCCAGAGTTCTAATCTTGGTTGATGTTTTGGTGTATTCACGTTAATGAGTCTTATTCCCTGGGGTCATGAAGCCCCCAAATGTCAATCAGACAAACTGATTCAGAAATGCCATTGTTCAACTCCCACGTCACTCGCCTTCCTCTCATTTTACTTAACAATACCGGAGTTCTCTGATCACTCATTCGGAATATGGGCATTATCTGTGGAAAATGCACAAAGTGTCTTGATCTTTCACTGGCAGATACTGTTAAGGAGCTGCCGCAGAGCAGACAGTACATGTTTATACTTCTGTCTCTGGACTTTATTACAGCTCGGAAGAGCCAATGAATATCTTGAAAGCAAACCATGCCATAAATCCGTCAAAAATTAATTTGTCTAGAGAGATGTTACATTTCTATTTCCGTGATGAAAGCATTTTTTCAGAAAGCCTGCTGGCTGATTTGTCACCACAGGACTAGCAGAATGATACCCGCCCTTAACTGCACGTTTCCACTCCCAACAGTGGATTATAAAATGAAAATTTGTCTGCTGATTGCTACTAATACATTCAACAAAATGATTTTGTTTGATAAGGAAATTTGCAGAAGGTCCTTATTCACTATTTAGGACAATTTCAGGCTGTGTCAGTTAGCCACTGCAGCTCAAATTCCTCTTTCACTGTCCTTATGTCACCTCTTAAGCCCTGTACAAACTATCTAAGAATTACCAAATCAAACCGTGCTAAGCGGTATTAGATAATGAATAACCACATGAGCTTTAAACCTGCACAATATTCACAATCTAACAAACTGCTAAAGCATCAGTATACAGAAATACTCCAGGTTGTAGAGTACCACCAAATTTCCAGGTAAAAGGATTTTACAGTAAATTACAGCTGTCGTGATTTATGCAGTGGGTTGTGGACATCTAGAGGTCCAAATTTAGACATTTGTTCCTGAAAAAGAATTTTGTGGATGAAGGATGAATCTACCAAAATATTGTGTAAGGATCCTTGAAGGTTTTGTTTCCTGTTAAGACTGATCCATTGAGGTGAATCTGCATTCTGAAGTTATATTTTTTATAAAACTTTTTTACTTCAAACACAAACAAGTCTGAAGTTACAACCCTTGTAGGGAAGAAATAATATTTCAGAGTAGCAGCAATGCTTGACAGGTCCACAACATTTGTTTGAACTTCACCAGAGTCTGAAGTATGCAAATAATAAATGTTAACCTTTTACAGGAACTTGACTTTGCACAAATTACAAGATGTTAACATCTTGTTAATTTAAAATTATTGGCACAGGTTTCCTTCTCCTAGCCTTCCTCTCTCTGTTTCAAATGCCTTTTGTCTCTCCATTTCACTTAAGCAAGGTTTTTGTTGCTGGTTGCCAAGTTCTATTAATGCAGAATATAATCAGAAAATGTTTTCCCCTTTTCTAAGTGGTGAACACCAGACAGTGAGACCTTGGTTAGAATAAAACAGATCCTCAATTATTGCTAAGCCTAATACCCTACAATTAAATGTTTTCTTTAGTGGAAAACCCATTTACATAAAAGCAACTTTTTTCTTTTAAAGGCTACAGGGTTGTTTTATTTTTGGTTCTTGAACACACCCCATATTCCTTGATGTTGGAATATGAAACCACAAAAGGTTTTATCTAAAGAGAGAAAGGTCTTAATTACTAGATTCCATGTAAAACTAATCCAAAGGCATAGTTAAAAAGAAATGTAATAGTGTGAGTTTCTATTTCACTCAGAGTTGCATGTACTTTTTGACTTGATGCTTCTAACCTGTCTTTTCAAATGATTTTTGTAAAGGCAGATTTGGGGAGACATTTTGTTCAGAATCGGTTGGTGTTTCTCTCTCCCTGCAGTGGGATTAAATGAAAAAGCCTTCTTTGGGATTTTCCCCTTTGGTAAACTAGTAAAGAGGGAGAGGGAGAAGAAAGGAAATGAAATTGTTATGCAGATTACAGTGTATGTCACTTCTTCTTGGGTTTTGTGGCTGAACGGTAAGTGCAAACTTATATTTCCCGTCACCAGAATGGACAATTTTTCTCGCTTATTTGCAGTTTTCCAAAGTTCTACACACAAATCAGTGAACCTTAAGCGCCCTTTTTACTCCTTTATTGTGAATATTTGTCAATGTTCCAAGGCTGTGATTGTAATGACAGGTGAATCCAGGGGCCCAGTGATGCCATCCCCACTTCATAGGTTTGCAAATGTAAAACAATATATCAGCCTTTTCATTCGGACTCTGGCAATCAACAAGTTCACATTTGCAAAGCTGAAATTCCCCTCCTTCCCCTGTAACCAAACACAAACCATGATCCTTTTTGCTGGTGCCCTGCACAACATCACCTTAGGATCCCAGCAGGAAACAAAAGACCAGCCAGTATTAACATTGCTTAACATGGCATTCCTGTAATCTTGTGATGATAGGAAGAAATATTATGGGACTTGAGCAAGTGATAATTAAAAATAAATACAAACTAGACAGAGAAACTGTTTGGTGGAAGCTGTAGCTAAATATGCCCCACACTGAGAGATTAACCACAATCTGCCAAAGTTGTAGTGGTTATTAAAGTTAGAAGCATCAGGCTTTGCTCCCCTCCTCTTCTTTCCCCTTTTCTTTATTTGAATTATTATTTAAAGAAAAGACGGTCTGGAGAGGAGGTTATGCCAGAGTGCAGGGAGTGGAGTGTGGCTAAGGCACAGCTTTGTGTGCTGTTTTAATTGGCCTTGCCTACAAAGGGTTTGCAGAGGAAAAGGTCACCCCAATTCATTTTCTCCTTTAACTGTTGGATCCAAACACGCTTCCTTGTCTCCTTAGGTCTACTTTTCAAAAACGGATGGGTTTTCATATTGCTATGACAATTTCTCCCCTCGCCACAGCTATGGATGTTTCTGCAAAGAGCTCCAAGGCATTTAGTACACATGATACAAGCCAGGGCTGAGGGGATATGGCACCTTTCCCTTCTTCACCGACGGCTTTCTGAGAGGCCGGAGAAGAGCCATGCCATGCTGTGCCAAGTCAGCCACCTCCCTGAGTTAGCCAAGCCATGCCAAAAGAACCTCCCCCTGACCGAGCTCTCTACCCCAGCAGGCCTGACATGAGCCAAGCAGCACAATCAGCCCTCCAAGGGCTGCTGGCAGCAGCACCTGAGGGGAGTAGCAGCCTGGCTTTGGGCTCCTCTTCCAGACGTCTCAGCAGCCAGAAACACACAGCAGCCAGGCTCTGGCAGGGGGAGTCCCTTGCACCCAGCTGCTCAGCATAGTCTGACTAGTGCCATTCTGCCTGGCTCCACGGCCAGCCTACTGCTGCTGGGTGCTGTAGCCACACTGACTGGGAGCTTTGTTTTGCCTTCTCTTCTTTCATACTAGAGATGCTTTGGACTGACTGCAATCAGGCACTAAAAGCACACATTTGCGGACAGGGTGACAGAGACTGCCAGTAGCTAAACTGAGTCACAGCTCTGGGAAAAGCCCACTGTCCCAGGGATGAATGCAGGGAAGTTGAGGGGCCCGTACAAAATGGTGGTGTGGTTCCCTTCCTAACAAGAATGTTTGGCCATCACTGTTAAAGTAAAGGTGACATACTATGCTCTCCTTTTGCAGGGGCACTGCTTCTTCCCTGCCAGTCTACCATGAGGCTTTTTGCATTGTGTAGGGCTGATATATCTGGCCTGACTGGGTCTGACTCACTAGGTGTTTTTAAACAAGCAAGGCTTGTGGGTGGGGAGGGGGGTCCATGGCTGCTGAGTGGCCCAGCTGCAAAGCAGTCACTCAGGTGGAAGTGCGAGGGGAGGGATTCTAACAGCTGGCTCTCAGGCTGGCCACCACGGCCATGCACGCAGCCTCCATGCACTCTGGTAGCCACTGGCAACAACGGAGGCGTATACTGGGCAGGACGTGCAGGAAACTGCTGTCCTCCATGGCGTTGGCTCCCATGAGAGAAGTTTATTGTGCTTTGAGCCAATGCGGTGTTGTATTTTGCACGTGTGTCCTTTCAGAGCTCCCCAGAGAGCTCCCAGCAGGAGCATATCCCCCCACAAAAAAGAAACCAAACTATGTTACTTTTAATAATTGCAATTGTCAAACTTTCCTATGATAGGAGGCACACTGCCATTTCACATGGGAACTTCCCTGGATCTGGCACTGCACACACACTCCCTTCCTGTTCCCTCCACCTAATAAGTGACAAAATGATAATGACAAAATTATTGCAATGACTTGGTGCCATCATTTTGGGAGCGGGCATAATTGCCAGGGCTGGTCACAGCAGCGCTGTGAACGGGACCAGGGAGGCAGCTGGGCTGCAGAATTGTCTAATAGTGTGGGTGGCTGCCTCAGTTCATACAGATCAGGAATGTGTGGTTGTCAGTTGCCACACACTTTTTGGCTTGTCCTGCATGGAGCACTCCAGCTTTTTTGGCAGTGCCCTGTGAGTGGCCATGAGTAAGTGCTGTGTGGCTCACGGGAGTGTGCATCCCTTTACTCCACCTTAAAACGGGTGTTCGTATGAGTGGTTACTGGGCGGCCATGCGTGGTAGCATCTCATTTTAAAACACCCCAAATCTTAGCCCTATGGGGCTGGGACCCAGCACTTTTGATTCTCATTGCCCCAACAGGAAGTTCATCTACCCATGCTATGGACCCACCCTAGGCAGAGGGGAAATACTCTGCTCGGGCTGAGATTCCACTCTCCTCTAAATGACACTGGGGCTGCTCGACGTTGCTCCTCGCTCCAGCAGCAGCAGGAGCTGCCACGTGTTGACTACACTGGGATATGGCACACATGGCTGCTTAAAGAGTGAGGAGGGGTGAGCGAGTGCTGGCTGCCACCAACACACACTGCAGTCGGGTGGCTGTTTGGTACCATCCCACCACAGGGAATTCCCTACAGCCTGGCAGGGCAGGGCTGTTGCTACAGCTGTCCTGATCTGTAAGATAGATACCCCTCATTGTTTTCCACCAGTACACACACTGACCTCTCGCCAGTAACATGACCTCCCTCAGGCTCACCAGGTACATAGTCCCAACTTCTTAGCCCCTCTCAGACACACACTGACTCGCCTGATAGAAAATAAAATGTTACCATGACTAATTTTGGATGTTCCGTTAAACATAACATCCCTTTCAGGGTCTGTGGTTCCTTGCATTGCAGGCCCGGCAGGTCTATTTGTTACACATGAGTTATTTCTAGTTTACTCACAGGCCCTATGGGGGAGGGGCTCTCAAATCTACAGAGCCTGGGGATCTCCATCTTTTATATCTTGTGGGATTATTTTACACTAGTGCTTCTCACACTCATGTTGTCATTTTCACTTTTTTCATGGCCCCCATGCTCAAGCAAAAAAGTAAAGCCATGTGTGGCTGATGGCTGTACACAGTCTGCGCTTGCCTGGATCCAGGTTTTGCACTCGACCAAATCCCGGGCCACACTACACCACTTGGCCTGGCCAAGGGAAAACGAGCCAGCTTCCTGGGGAGTTCCTGTTCTGGGCAAGGAGCAGGGTGTGGGGTTCCCCCCTTTCACTGAGGCTGCTTTCTCTCTTTGCTAGCTAGGAAGAGGGAGAGAGACAGCAGCAGAGTATGTGTGTGTGCCCCAGCCCGCCTGCTGTTCCCACAGGGAAGGATGGAGGCAGAGCCCATATAGTGGAGCCACTCGCTGCCTACAGCTCCTGGGATGGAGAAGGCAATTGCTCAACCTCCCCCCACCCCCACTCCCGCCAAGGAATCCCTTGCAACATTATCATATTAGGCTCTGAGGCTGCAAAAGCTTGGGGAGCAGGGGTGTGTGCGAGTGTGAGGAAGGGAGTGCACACTTTCTGAATGGGTCAGTTCCACTCCAAACAGACATTTTGAAACATATTCCCCAACAGCCGAACAAAAACCCAGCAGAAAGTAAGAGCCTTTCTCCATTTTGTACCTGAGTTCTGCAAACCTGCCTCTGTGTGTGTTTTTCCTCGGAGTTAATGAAAAGGAGGCTTGTGCAAAAGCATCTGTTCAGCCCAAGAAAGAACAAAGAGCAAAGCATCGCCGTGGAGCAGCCTCTCCAAAATGTAGCCCTCTGTGATTTTGGAGGAAAGCTCCTAGCATGATCAGCCTATAATTGTGGTTGATATTTAATCCTCCTTTTTCAGTACAAAGAGACATCTTTTTAACCACGTAGAAGCACCATTGAGATGTGACTAACCTTTAGGGTTATATCCCAAACTGGGAACCTAGAGCTTAAAAGATGATTGTCCAGCCCTCTTCTAACCTGAACAAAAAGGATCTGCAGAAAATCGCATTTCTTTCCTTGCAACAAAGCATTCCTAATCACTTCATCTGGGGGAGTGAATTTTTATTCCCATGTCCACTCAGGGTATTGAAATCGATCGCTGCAATATTTAATATATTACATACAGTCTTAGAGAAGCCTCTTTGTAAAGCCAGTTTTATTTGCTGTCTGTCCATCTATCTAGGTCTATTAGCTAGCTGTGTACATTTGTAATCTGGAATTTATTCTGGTTTTCCCAAAAGAAAGGATCCTTAAATGTTCTGATCAACTTTCCAATTCTGTGAAAAATAAAATACTGGTTAAATGAAGGAAATTAACAGCCAATATTCCCATTGAAAACAATCATAACTGCATTGTTAAAAGATTAAATAAATACTTGTGGGTACTGATCTACCATCAGGGTAAACTCTAGTAACCTAACAATTTGAAACTATAATTTATCCTTTATTTTATTTTTGTTTAACTTTCCTGTAGTGACCTGTCCCATAACCCTGTAATCCACTGTGGAATATTTTCTCTCTGGCCTTTTTTCTTTTTTGTTATGCTCCCACAGGTTTTCAGCCTAGTTGCCTTCTCTCTCTCTCTCTGGGTGCTTTTAGACAAGCACCTCCCCACCCACTATGCACCTACCTCCCACCCATTATACATGTTGCAGGGCCCTGCAACACATATAGTGGGTAGATGGTGGGTTGGTAGTGTGTGTGGTGGTGCTTGTCTAAAAGCACACCCCCCCCCCCTCATAAATGTAGATTTTAAAAATGTTTTGACCTATTAAGAGACAAGTCAAATGTATATTATATATTATTTAGGGTTAATGCTGGGAGTTTCAGAAAATGTTACTCATCTTCCATAAGCAAATACACCTGAATTTTTCCAAAAGAAATATTATAGGTAGTGGGTGCACAAACATTAGCTGTTTGGTTGGTGTTGGTGTTCAGTGGGTACTATATATGTGCTTTTTTCCTATTATGTTCGAATCTAGTATGTAGAGTGCTTGTTCTTATCCTTACATGAGCAAGACTGTATTCTCATCTCTTTACTCAGTTACATCAGTAAAAACCCCTGGGCATCCATATCAAGGTACTCTGTGTCGGGTATGTATTAGACACCATTTCATTGGTTCCAGTGAGGCTTGCCATACAATGACTTAGGATGCAGTAGCTTGTCCTTTGCTGGGATGCTTCATAGTGAGAATGTTATACACTCACCTGATACTCCATTTGACTTGATTTTCACTAACATATAAACCATGTGTGGTGAAAACTTGTGAGACACCATGTCAATGGAAGAACCACAATGATCCCATTCATGCTATAGCGCAGTGGTTTACAAACCATTTGTGGCTGTGTACCCCTATTCAACTTTAGCAAAGAACCAAGCACCCCCACTCATTTGCATACTTTTACACAAGCATGTGACTTGCAGCAGCTGGGTTATGCTGCAGACCCCCAAGGAATGCTTCGTGGACCCCAGTTTGGGAACCACTGCTATAATGGACCCAGTTGTATTTATAGAAGATTCTGAAATGCATTTTTTATCCTACTCTTTTTTAAAGGATACTGTAGTTAAAAGATAACCAGTGTTGAAGTAAAGTTCAAAGTTAGCCTTAAACTGCCAAAAGCCAGGCAATCCACCCCTCTGATGCACCCTGTTGTGCCTATGGCCCTTTTCACACAGACACTAACACTGATAAAATGGGTGTTACATTTTATTATACGTTGCAGGGCTGCGTGTGTGCTCTATGGGTGCCCTGCAACATGTACAATAAAATATAACACCCATTTTATCAGTGTTAGTGTCTGTGTGAAAAGGGCCTATGTAGTGCAATAGCTGTGCTGAGTAGGAACAGGCAAGTGGGTTCTGAGGCCCTTGGGGATGGGTGTACACCCGTGGTGGGTGGAGATGGGTGTGCGCCCGTTCCCATGAGCGCACACCCATCTCCACGCACAGAGCAACCGGCATTGGCTGCTCCATGCACGGGTGATGGGTGGAGATAGGTGGAGCAAGGGAGAACCCACGTACCCCCACCCACCACCCGTGGTGTTCCCATGGGTGCCCACCCATCCTCCCCACAGCGTTCCCATGGGCGCCCCCCACCCACCACACACATATGCATGGGGAGGGAGGTGCCTGTGTGAAAAGGCCCTGAGACTCCTATCATATCGAAATGCAAAGGGTGGGGTAAGCACTCGCCAGCCTCCCTAGCTCTCTACTTTTTCCTGCTTTTGTTGGTTGAAGCCAGATTTAATTAAATATTTTGGGAGAGAACCATTAGGAATTGAATCAACTATAATCAACCTGACAAGTAGAAAAGGTTGGCTTTCAAGGATCTATAAAGTATTAAAAGAGTTTATATACTCCAAGGGTAGTAAATGGGAGCAAGATCTAGCTCATAAATTTACAGAAAATGAGATAAAACAAATCTGGAGTCACATGCAGTCATGAGCAACTGCTATGGAGGTGAAGGAAACCCAACTTAAAATTACAACTAGGTATTAGTTGACCCCTACTCAGTTAAAATATATAGGGGTGGAGCCCAAGGGCCTATACTGGAAAGGATGCGGGCAAGTGGGGTTCTGTTCCATCGCTTTTGGGAATATGTTTTTGTACAACAGTTTTGGAGAAAAGTATGGGAATTAATGAACAAGGTTACAAACACATTGGTCCCTTTTAAGCAATTGCACTACTGGGGATATACCTGGGTGAAAGAACCCTGCATAGACATCAGGACTCTTGTAAAATCTTATGCTTAGCTGCTGCTAGTGTAATTGCCAAACATTGGAAATTGCAGGGAGATATTCCTGTACAAGAATAGATCAGTCGTGTTTGGTATTTATTTACAATGGAAAAAATGATGGCAAACCTGAAAAATAAACAAAAGAACTTTGAGATAACATGGTTTGGTGTTATTGTGGCCATAGAAGGAGAAGAATTCACAAAGAACAACAGGATAGTACTGTTTGACCATTATTTTTGAGAACATTTTATTTTTATTGAAATGACCTGCAAGAAATACAAATGTATTGATGATCCAGGTGCAACTGATTCCAAAGAATGGACATAATAAGATCCAAAGCTTTAATGTCTCTTCCTGAAAAGATAGAGTGTATATTTCTGTTACTTGATGAGAGACGAATATATGTAACTGAATGTATGGAATGTAAAGATACTATGCATAACCGTTAAATTTTGTGCTCATCAATAAAGAGAAAAGTTGAGGGGGAGGGGAGGGAAGGGAGATTTAGGAAGGGTAAGAACATATCTGTGATTTTTGCCATAGACAAGATTTACTGTGAGAGAGCTCTCAAGATAGTTGAGAAAGCAGCTACTTGTTTGTTTATTTTCATATTGACCTTTGCTTTATCTGTGAACAAACCATTTCAAAACAACACTTAAAACAAAACTAACGTGATAATATTTTTTTATATTCCACTTGGGAAAAGAATTTGCCAAAGCTGTATTCAGTTATGTCTAACGGGAATGTGTAAGCACCTAGGAAACCCTTGTCAGTTCATTTTCTTCTGCTTCAAAATGAATGTCCCTCTTTTCCTATGTACCAACTTATCTTCAATAATGTTGGCTTGCTGGTGCTGCAGGATTTCAATCCCTAGCATGTCTGAGCAAGGCCATTAACATTATTGATTGCTAATAGTGAAAATCAAAACTTTCTTTGTGAAGACAAATTTACCACATGTTGATGTGGAAACACTTGGAGCAAAATTAAAAACAGCTCCTTGCATTTGGCTGTATGCTTGATTCTAATATAAAATATCGTATGTTTATGTACGTGGGCTTTTCAGAGGCAATTCGCTTTTCATAACAAAACCTAAGTCAATCTGAAAGGCAGGCTAGTCTCACAGGTTTCAGCTTGTGGGAAGTGACAGCAACTAACAGACACATAACAGTTTGTTTCCAGATTCAGCTGCAAGTTGCAGAGCTAGAGATTGAACCCCCTTTCTCCAGTGCTGTGGAAAACTAGCTTTTAACTGAACTTCCATTAAGGGGTTTGAATACATGAGAAACACAGTGCCACAAGCTTTGGAAGAATACAGATAAATGTGGAGAGGCTCACATGAAGAAAAGTTTTATTATATTATATCCTGGTAAAAGAAAATCCCCTTCATGCTCAGAGAGACACTAAGATTTCCAACACTGGGGAACTATCCTAACATCCTCTGTAGCGGTTATGAGATCTCTCTCATTTGGGGGATAATGTCTGCATCTACAAAGAGACAGAAACAGGTGCCAGCTTAATAAGTGCCAAGTGTTTAATTGCAAGTAATGAAATATGATTTTATGTTCAGAATGAAATATATTTTATTTGTCCCTTTGTAAAATAAGAATAACAAACTCATAAAATCAAGCTTAGCATTATACCAATCTAAACTCTGAAACTCAGGCCATTCTACACAGACATCCCTTCCCCCCACTGGGTGTGCAGGTGGGTGTACAGTGTGTGTGGGGGGATCAGTGTAAATGCTGCAACGGTGGGATTGGGTGCACCTGTGGGAACACCAGGGGCGGTGAGTGGAGGTGCATGTGCACTCCTGTCTACACCCATCACCCACGCACGGAGCCATCCGGCAAACCGGCGGAGGCTCCGTGGGTGGAGGTGGGTGTGCACCCATGGGAAAGGCCGCACACCCACCTCCACCAGCACACACCCATCCCCCCACCCACGCGGTCTGCTTAAAAATGGCCTCAGACTTGGAGTTTGTTCAGTAAACTGCCCTTAAACTATAATAAACTATGGGTTTATAGATGTGAAAATCAGGTGTTGCTCTGTTAAATTATACTCTGTTTCTTTACAACACTCACATCATTTGCTTTGAACATCCTGAAATGAACCTAGGCAGATTTTGGTAGAAACAAATACATTACAATTGAAAATAATCTGAAAACCTTTCTTGTGGTTGAAACATACAACTTCCACAGTAGACACAGGAAAGCTTTTCAAATGGTCTGGAAAACTGTACATTGAATGGCACATTATCACGGTTTCCCCTTTTCTAATGCTGTCGTGCATAGGGAAATAGAAATGGACATTTCTAAAATGAAGCCACCCCTTTTCCATGCAGTTTATACTAGATAACAGTTCTAGCTTTGCTATTATTTCAGTTTACTGCTAAATCTTGAGACTACAAAGGCAAAGTTGGTAAATAAAGCATACACTCACATAGGGTATGTATGTGACAGCTTTAACACTCTCAGCACATACATAAGCATCTACATGTACACACAAAGACCCTCGAAACCCCAACAAATATGCTGTTTAGTGCATGTGTATGAGCTTTTCTGAAGCTTCCTTTGATTGTGGAATTAGATTTATTCCAGCCGGATAGCACGGTTTGCTTGGGGGAGGAAAAAGTCTGCTGGCCAAGTTATCCTCACCAAATTAATTAAATGGCATTTTAAAAAGCAGCTAATAGATTCTTGTTTACCAAGATAGCTGGTAATCAGGAACAGCACAATTATGGGTCTAATGCAGCAAGCCCTCCGATTTAAAACAAAATGTTTACGATCAAGCTGCAGCCCAGATTACGTTGTTTTACTGCTATTAGAATGGATTTATTAATTTATAAACAGGTAAAATTTTTGTTCTAGAAAGAAAAAGCAAAGGGAATGACAGGTTGAAATACAATACAAAGATGTGAAGTGACCCGACTGGCAGTTAAAGACAAGGGCTTATCTCTACGTGTTTCTGGGACGTGTTTCCCAACTGAAGTGTGTAAGGATCTTTGGGGAAAACCAAAGACAGCTTGATGGAAACATCCTGTTTAGAGGGAAATGGACTGCGCAATCTTACATAGACTTGGATTGTGTGCCTCAAAATAGGCAAGAGGCTGAATTTGGGGAAATTGTGCGTTTTACACACACAGCTCACCAGTGATTGATCTTGAACGGCAGTTTGGAATACAGCTTCAGTCCTCAGTGATATGTGCTGTTTATCCTAGTATCTGCATAGACTGATGGAGATAAAGTAAAGCTCATCCTAGTGGGTATTTTCAAATGAGATGCTACCCCGCATGGCCACCCAGGAGCCACAGATTCGACTGCCCATCCGAAGGTGGAGCAGTCAGATGTGTGCTCCCATGAGTCACAGAGCACCCCTTCATGGCCATGCACGGAACACTGTTGGGAAATTCAGAGTGCTCCGTTCGGGGCTGGCCAAATGGATGCATGGCAATGGGCGGCCATGGAGTCCCTGCCTATATGAACGGCAGCAGCCAACCATGTCAGCAGGCAGGTCCACTGCTCAGTCATAGGCACTGTGGGTGGGGGAAGTGGCTTTTGTAAGTCACAGAAACTGGCTAGGGAGCCCAAGTTTCCCAGTGCTCATGCCCAGGACATGTCACTTGCAAAGGCCAGCACCATGCGCTTCCATCTCTCCCATGGTCTATAGCAGGGGGAGTGTGTGGTGGCTACCTCGGTGGCTGTGGTAGCCATGCTGGGAGCCCCATGTTAGAATAATTCCTCACGCACTCCACCGATGTGGGTGCTGTGTGGCAGTGTCCCCCGGTTGTCACAGCCTCCCCCTGCCCATTGCCGTACTCATTTTAAAACACTCAGTTTCTGTGCCACAGGGAAATGCAACACCCTTTTTAAAGGAGTGGAGAGCGGGAGCAGGACAAAGTAACAGACGTGGGTTGTGCAAGAATCTGTGAAACAAGTGCTTTAAAACCAAGAGGAATTTTCTACTAACAAATTAAAGAGAGAGATTTTAGGAAAGAGCATAGCCCCATAAGTGGAATTGACATTTCATCACGATACATGTTTGATAATCTGCAGACACATGCACTCAGGTGGAATGGATCAGGATTTATGTTTCAGCTGCAGTTGGTTCTCCAGCTTTCATTTTCCTCTGAAGCAATAAGGAGTAAACGCTTTCACGCAACACTCTCTACAGCAGCAGTCTTAGCATGCTGTTTTCACCAGGAACCCTTCCTATGTACAATACAGCATGTGAGGGAGTTGGTCAAGGCCACTACAAAAGCTGGAACCAAGACATTCTTCACTCAAAATAGCAGGTCCCTTTACTGCTTCCTTTTGCTAGGAGGCCTACCAGTGTCCCAGAGAGCAGCACTGGCAAAGAAGGGAATAAATGCCTTTCTAAACACAGATTGCAACTTTCCCCCTAAAACCTCTACAGCACTTTCTAATTGAGCACTGAATTTTGTCTCCATTCTTGCTGCCTCTTGAGTTCATTTGTAATTAACAAATGTCGTGTCTGAAAACATCCATACAGGTATGCATGCACTCACATAAGCACTGGAAACCTAGGCCGTATTCACCCAAAACACTCTCCACCCACCTCCCATTCACTATACATATTACAGGGCACCCATAGGGCAACACTGCAGCCCTGCAACATGTATAGTGGGTGGGAGGTGGATGGAGAGTGTTTTGTGTGAACACGGCCTAGGTTTCCAGCGCTTATGTGAGTGCATTCGCACCTGTATGGATGTTTTCAGACACGACACTCCCCACCCACCTCCCACCCACTATACATGTTACAGGGCACATCTAGGGCAACACTCCAGCCCCTGAAACATGTATAATTGGTGGGTGGTTAGTGGGTGGAGAGCGTCTTGTCTGAAAATGCCCTGTGTGTGAATGTGTGGTGTGCTTTAAGCTTACAAAGGAAAGGAATTAAGTTTACATGTGTATTTCCTGAATTTTAATTTTGTGCTTTTAGCCTTTCTGTCATGGAATCAGATGAGTATTCCCTTCCAGGAATAGAATTCCTCCATATCTTCAGAAGCCTAACATCAGACTGCTAGGTTTCTGTGGGGATTTTAATGGGTATATTGTGAAATATGAAGGATCTATGCGCCTATGGGAAGAGCTGGTTTCAACAAATTGACTGTGTTTGTTGATTGTGCAAATATGATAGTCCATTTTAGGCTGACAGTAGCAGTACTCCCAACAGGCATATAATCACTGCCGGATGGTACTGAACTGGCCTGTGTCTTACTGACCAACACTTCACATGTTGCTCCTCAGCCTCTCATCATATAAATATACCTTTGAGTGAATTAAAATCTGAAAAATCCTGAGTTTCCCTCCTGCTCTTGCAGCATCTCGGAAAGGTCACCAGCTCTGCCATGGCTGATCCTAGCTTTTGCTACAGGCCACATTAGCAAAGCAGCCATTTACTGCCCTTTGATTACACCAATGACCAGGTTAGCTCATAAAGCCATTCACACTAGACAATGGGGATTTTCTCAACAATTAACAAGAAACAACATAATAAAGCCATTTACAAAGCCCAAGCTATTTACTATAAATTAGGCACTCTTTAAGAGACCAGTGCGTAATTTCACACACTTTACAACTGCAACTGTATTTTAAACACCAGAGTAAACAATCCTGTTGCACTTTTCTTATTGACTTGTCCCTATAGCTCACCACTGTTTCCCTCTTTCTATGCACTGCAGAGCAAGCCCTCCCCCTCCCCAAATTCGTTCTCTGTTTTCAAGGTTACAATTTTATTTTTCAGATGATAGGCTGGAGGTGGAGATTTAGTAGGATGCAAACTCCCTTGAAGCCCAAACTGTCAGACAGAAGCTAGGACTGCAGGAGTGTGTCTGTCTGCTCTGTACATTAAGCTGTTGCCCATGCTGTTTTGCTGTGTTAATTTTGACTAGAGGAGGTTTAGGAAATACATGTGAATCTAACTATTGAATTCTATAGATATTTCACTAATGCAGTGCCTGGAACAAAAAGATATGGTCTAGGGCTCTGAATAGGTGTGTGTATATGTGAGAATGTGTGAAATAGCTGCCTTCAGAAGCTTGAGATCACACAAAAGAAGAGCTAAGTGAAAATGGATGATCAAGCAGAGGAACTACAAAAATGGGGGAAAATATGTGAACCTGGTCTTCATTTTTCACTCCCCCACCCTCCGAAACAGCAGCCTGAGAGCAGCAGCACTGTAGAAAAGCCACTTTGATGTGAATCTATGTGGGAGCTGCTCATCATGGCTGTTCCGCCTCAGCTAATGAGTTGGTAACAAATTCAAGAGAGACAGAGAGAGGTCTGGGCAAAGTATCACACAGAATTTGTGTTCAATAAAGCAAGATGGCGGCATTTAAAGTGTTTTCCCCATGTGACTCTGTACGCAGTGTAAGGGGAGGTTCTAAGTACATCATTGCTGTGTTTCTGCAGGAGTTTTACTCCCCTGTGCCCAGCAAGGCCTCTGAGGATTCCCAAGGCGAACACCAGCAGTAACCTTATAGTTCACACTTCACCAAAAACTTCAGGCCTAACTTCCTTCTTCTTTCTAGTCAGGAAGCAGACATGTTGGTCATTCACACTCATCATACTTATTTAGAAAGTCTAAATCTGGCATTTCAGGCTTCCTCCAAAACTCTCCCCCCCCCCCCTGTTTACAAACACAGCTGTTGCAGTATATTTGCAATGCTAAGGCTAAAGCCACCAGCAGCGAGGAGCAAACAAGAGGTGGTGCAGGAAAGGGGTTCCCGGCATCTGGAAAGGACAGAACGCCTTGTTTTTGAAACTGTCAATTTTCTCAACCCCTATTGTGAGAGCTTCATGCAAAACATCTAGGGCCTTTTAAAGCTGGGGCTTGTGAGGCCGCCAGAGATTGAAAAGGAGAGAGGGAGAGAGAGAGGAAGGGGGGCCTAGGGCATGTCAAATAATTATATCAGAACAGTAAAAAAAAAAAGATGCAACATGGAAGGCTTAAAACCAGTTAACTGCATACCTGTCTATCCTTCCCAAACTGTTTGGGAAATGTCCTTCATTTAACAGAAGGTACTTTGGCTACCCAGGAATAAGAAACCCCAGATGCACCCACTGGAGCGCATGCACTTTCTTTAAGCAGGCTTGTGAGGGAAATACTAGGAGGGAATCTTGTGAATGCCTTACGTATTTAGTAAAGTAGATTCAATTGCTTTTGCCTTGATAGTTGAATGAATTGTTTTCATTTTTACAGGCTTGTTCTCTTTTACCCTGAAGTTGCTGCATCCAAATAGATTTTAAACTGAATATTTAAATATTACTTTCAGTAACCATCTTAGCTGTAAAAACCACAGCTAACGGCATTTACTGTATTGTATATTATTTTCGTATACTACACTTTTCAATTGTGGGTATTGAAAAAAATGCCACTTTTTACATTTCTCTGTTCTAAGCACTCACATGTGAAGTGTAACAAACAGAAACATGATAGCATTATTCTTATTTCTGCAGAAACTTTAATTTATTGGCAACTAAGTCTGATATAGGAAAAGGATCAGAGACCATTAAAAGAATCCAAGTGAATGATTGAACAGCAATCTCCATACAACAGCCACCACTATTTTGCATTATTGCGACACAGTGGTGCACAGTGGTGTTTTTAATAAACAACCAGAATTGAAGTTATTCCACTGTAGTAAAATAAGAGTATATTAGAGAACAATCACTTTTAAAAGCAAATTGTTGTAAATGGTGAATTACATCCTTTAAGGCAATATACCTGGTTGCTGAAGGCATTATATGTGTTCCCTTTTTTAATGCTTTAGAGACTTAAGACATAGTCCAAAATTTCCTTTGTTATCAATATGGTATCAGGAATCATCCCAATAAATTTCAGTGACCTCTGCTTGTTCCAAAACCTCTGAAATATGTTCCAAACAAGTACAAGTACTTTACTAGGTTTTTAGAAGAAATTAATGTTATTGCTTTTTTGTACACAAAGAACTAGAAAAATCTGGAACTTTATAATGGATACATTTGAGTTTTCTTTCCTGCAAGCATTACAGCAAAATCATGACCTTGCACTCAAGGAAATATTTATTTTCCTCAGCACAAGTATTTACATTTATTGGGGGAAATGGGATGCTCATAAACAACTCAGTAATTTGCTTTTTAAATAATTAAGACTAAAATGATAATAAACTGTATCTGAAAGAATTATTACAATTACAGTGGGAAACAGCTACCTGATTACCAAGGCTTGAAAGAATACTCTTTTTCACTAAATTTACTTTACCTGCTCAGTTTCCCTAATAGTACAAACTCAAAAGCTCTAGTTAGTGGCTTTCACTAAATTGAGGTGTACATATGTGAAACTTTTGGCTATTAAATTTGTTGCCTTTTGAGGGTGCATTTTTTAAAATAAAAAGCTGAGCAGAAAGGTCTACAGGAAAGATATACCACGGATTACATTTGGCTCCGTGCTGTTCATTCTCCAGCTTCTATAAACTGAAACTACTGATCCACTCAGGGCTGCATAGCTGATGTCAGAGCTAGGCGCCATGTTTTACATCTTAAACTCCATAGGGTCTATTTGGTCTAAACTTGTGCTTATATCTTCCACCAAGACTCTAAAAAAAATTGCCCTTGCAATTACAATTACAATTTAGGGTCAAATAAATGTATTTCTAATTGTGAGTGCACATGCACTGTGAACTAAGTTACTTTGAAATTGACGTTGGCCAAATTTCAGGTTTCGAGCATGCATATTGCACCTATTTAGTCTTTTCTCAAGGGAAGACCTTTTTCAACTAAATACTGCTTTCCAAATGAGCCAGGGATCTGCATAAGCAGGACATTTTAGACATATTTACAGTTTCGAGGAAATAAGGGTTTAATTTGTACAGCTCCAGACACACCTATGTAAACATTTGTTTCAGAACAGTTTCATCCAGTAAGCATATTTTTTCACAACCATCATCAGTTCAAGCAGGTTAAGTATGCAATGCACCTACTGCAATTGTGAATGTGAGAAGGGGTGGGGGGGATGGTAAATCAATTGAAAGCTAATTGTTTACTCTTTCTAAACAGTTGGCTGCAGGTATTCTTAGAATAGGTTTCTTACACTAAGAGGAAAACCATGGAGAGAGAGAGAGATTGTAGTAAACACAGAGCTGAAATCAGCCAGTGTCTGCCTGGAATATTTAGAGACAAAGAGGCGTGGGGGAGGGTACCACCAGGGGCAGGAATTAAAAAGATATAAAAAATAGGCAGTGAATTTCCTTTAAAATGTTCATACAATAAATATTTCATTGTTGCTGCGATTTATGATAAATTATTCTCCTGGGACGGATCAATAGGTAAAATCCCTAAGATTTAATTTAGAAAGGATCTAGTATAAATAAAATGCTAGTAAAAACCAAAAAAATAAGCAATTGATTAATCAATCCCAAACTGCTGTTTCATCAAGCCAGTTGTAACTTATTTTCTGAAACTTAAAACTTTTCAAGTTGGTTTATTTTAAGTTTGCAAAGACCCCTCCTCCTCCCAAAGAAATTCAACAGTATTCAGCACAGCCTCCAGATTGTTTCATCACAGATTTATGAGAAACAATTAAACTCTGGAAGCATATTTCCTCTAACTAAAAACCTTAAACTTCTAAATTAATAGGAAATCATTAATAACCCTGTAATAAGTCGAAGTGTATGAACTCAGGAATTTTAAAACAGTATTTTAATTGAAAATAAAGCTAAACCATGCTTTTCAACAGTGCAAATTTTCATAATTTTGATTTACTGCTTCCATCATCACAACATATTACACCAGCATGTCTTACTGAGGGCCAGACTCTAGAAGTCTGCCTGTTAAACTAGTTCGATATTAAGTGCAAATATAGATAATTGCCTCTGATTGTCATGTGCAGTAAAAATGCTCCTGCTACATAGATAAGATGGTATGAAAAACTCAACTTTCAAGAGATGTGACTAAAACAATGAAGTGGATTAGGATTTAAAAGCCTGAGTTTGGTGCCAAATACCAGTTCTTCTCATTTTGTGTATTTTTGCCACTTACAGCCTTGTTTCACATTCTGTGTTGTATTTACTGCTTTGCTATTTCCTCCATGGAGTGAGAGGCTGGACCATAAATTGTACTGCTATACAGGCAAATATTTTAGATGCTTTGCAAGTCTTTTAGGGCCATACTTAGACCACAGTTTCAGTATGACATCAGTGGGCAGCAGTAACCTTATTTAAGACCTTTGGGTGAAACAAAAAAAGGCTTCCCAATTGCAAAGAGTGGCTGTACAAGTAAAAAGACACCCTTTCCCCAAAATACAATTCCATATTTATTTACTAGTTTTAGATGAGGCAGCTTTTCCAGTGCTCGAGTTGTATTTGAACTCCCAGACTTTCCGAAAATACAGAAAAATTAGTAAGTGCAACTGCTATTAGGAAAAAACACCCCTACACCCAAAATCAAAGCTCCTGAAAAGTAGACTGCTGTCACCTTGAATTATAGTGAACCCTTAATGTGCAACCATGTTACTTAGCAAACTTTTAACTGAATTAACAGTTAGACTTCCATTTCTGAAATCTAGTGCATAAATTTAATGGCTAATTCTCATATTTATTATTCAACCTTTTGACATTTATTTGTAGCAGTTGAATTGAGGTACCGGGTGCATTATTAGCATTTAAACAGTAAAGTGTTTCAGCTCTACCATAATAACTGAGTTTAACTTGAGTCTTTAGCCTGAAGCAGTCTGTGGAATGTAAGGCCCCCCCACCCCTTAAAAAAAAACCCCATCTGTAATGGAAAAGAAAATAGTAATCCGATTTCTGTCTTCACAATATGATAAACCAGGACTCCAAGAGTTATAATGCGTTGATGGGCTTGGGTAAACCATCCTGTCGATTTTTAAACATAAGAAAGGGAAAGGTGGTTCAAGAACACATTTTTCAAAACTATGCTATGAATTAAATTTCCTGAATTTGTGGCTAGGTGGAAGAGGTATTGCAGAGCCGCCCAACTGCCATTTCCATACAGGATGGGCCTTGTGAGGTGGTTTGGAGTCCTTAGTGGTGTTTAAGGAATAAGCTGGCAACAAATCCCCATCGCTGCCAATCATTAGTGAAGGTGGACAGGGAAAATTTGCCATGAAATTAAACGGCCTTTTCACTGCTAATGCTACATTGCTGGCTACCCTTTTCCGTCTATTGGTGACTATAAAATCATCCAGTGTTCCTTCATGTGACTCGATTTTACCTTTGGGGCGTGGGCTTCGAGCTGATTTCAGATTTGGTTTGACTGGAGGAGTCTGCAGTACAGGTCGCTTTCCCAGAACCAAGGTCCTGTAATTTTTTCTCACCTTCGCTCCAAATTTATACTCCTCATCCTCAGCCTTTGGAGTACCTAAAGTGCAGGAGAGGGCCTGACTCTGAGTCAGCGTGCTTGCGGCAGTGGTTTCTAGCTCAGTGCATGCAGGATCTTCCTTGGCTGAGAGGAAAGCATCCTGCTCCTCCTTGGTATCATTGCACTCAGACTTTAGCTTATACGCTGTCAAGTTGTTGGGCTCATACTCTTCACTGGCACTGCTGTCCTCTACTTTGATTTTAATATTGTGCAGGAATGATGGCAATGCCTTATTGCCTGTCTCAGTGCACTGGAGCTCAGCTCCTGCTGTTGGGGGAGCAGCAGCATCCACCTTGGCTTCAGTCTGTAAAAAGGGCAAATCCGTGGCAAAGTCAGTACAAGGAGGGCTTGGGGGCTCTGTTTCAGACTTTGCTGCTGTTGCAGAGTCCTGGCTTGGGGAGCTAGCAGCAGCTATTGTGTGGCTATCTGTGCAGTGCGGAGGAGTAGCTGGAAGGCATTTCCTTGCCTCTCGGAGTAGGCTTTGTTGTGGAAATGCATTGTTTGTCTTTGGGGTAGGTGAAGAGGCCCCCTTTGCCAGGCAGTTAATTGTCAGGTCAGGACACTTTACACTGCTGCTGGGGAACGCGCAGGGTGGAAAGCTGGGGAGCTCAGCAAAGCAGCTGCCCAAGCCGCTGGGGCAGCACGTGGTGGGGGCTGCTGCCTTGCCGGTGCCATTGCCTGCCCAGCTCGGCTGGCCCCAGCCCTCCTCCTCGGGCGATTCGGCTTTGAGCCCGCACGCAACCCCCTCCAGGGCCGGCGCTTGGGCTGTGGCGGCGGCGGCGGCGGCAGCCGCGAGGTGGTACAAGAAGTTGGCCTGGGCGATACTGGGGGGCTTGCAGAAACTCGTGCGCCTGAAGCGGATGCTCTGCACCGAGACCTGGCTGGAGCCCGAGCTGGAGTCCGAGGCCGCTGAGGTGCTCTCCTCCTCCTCGGAGCTCAGCTCGCTGGAGTCCGAGACGCCACTGCCGCCCTCCTCCTCCTCCTCCGAGGACGAGGAGGAAGAGGAGACGGAGTTGCTGGTGCTGGAGAGGCTGGAGCCGAAGTCCGAGTCGTTGGCTGCATGGTCGGAGTAGGAGCTGGACTCGGAGTCGCTGCTGTAGCTCTCGGGGAAGCCGCCGCCCAGATGCTGCTGCTGCTGCTGCTGCTGCTGCGCGGGGCAGAAGCCACTGACGAGGTGGAATCGCTCCAAGTAAGTGGCGGTGCCCGCTGCTGCCGCCGCCGCCGCCGCGGCTCCTTTGGGCTTGTAGGATCTGGGCACGATCAGCAGCCGCCTGCCGCTGCCGCTTGGGGGGGTTAGGAAACACTCCTTCGGGGGGGCCTCGCGTTTCCTTTTGTAGCGGTAAGTCAAGGCCACCGGGCTCTCCGCCGCCGCTAGCTTGGGCTGAGCAATGGCAGCGGCCGAGTGGTAATAGCAAGCCGTAGCCGAGTGCTTGCTGGAAAGCAGGCTCCGAAAATAGCGAGGCTCCGAGTGCAAGGTGACATAGTTGCCCGCGATTGGGGCAGTTTCATAGTTTAGGGGGGTTTTGCAAGGCGAGCGAGCAATTTCCGGGTAGCTGTGACCAGTGTATTTGCTAAAAATATGAGGTAGATCCGAGACCGGCAGCAAGCCTGGGTTTCCCGGGCGCAAAGCTCGCCTCCTAATTGGCAGGGGCTGCTGAGCGGCTTCATTCAAGCCCAGCCAAAGTTTGTTCTCTTTCCAAAAGCTGGAGTAGGGGTCGGCGGCTGGGCGCTCCGGTTGGAGATCCTTTGTTGCCAACGCCCGGCTGATTTTCCTCCTTTTTGTCTTAAGGACTCGTTCAGTTTTGCAGGAAGTGTAAAGGGCTTCCACGTCCTCCCTGGATATCAGGGTGCATTTGGCTGCGTGGAAAGCAATCGAGTTGATAGCCTTGAGTTTCCTCAGCTCCTCCAGGTCACAGTGATGCTTTTTCACTTTCAAATGGTCCATTCGCTTGTGCACGGTAGTCCTCGGGATGTTTTTGAGCAGATCTGTAAAAACCTGGGAGAGGGAAAACATTTGCTTTCCTTTAATTATGAGGTAGCCGAGCCGTACGCCATCCACCTCTTCAAAGCCCGACTTCAAGTCTCCCATTTCGTGAATTAAATCATTCCCAGCATTTCCAGAGAAAGGAAAAAAACCATCGCCATCACACACACAATCCTCAGCCAGACGATGTTTTTTCCCCTCAAGGCATCCTGCTAATAAAATAACGGAGATTGTTATTCCTGCCTATTGGAGTGCCAAACTTTAGACGAAATCAGAGAAAAAGAAAAAGAAATCACCATGGGAAACTACAATCGAGAGTTCTTTATGCCTGAAAATCAGGTTAGCCCAAGTGTGTGCCTGAGTTCCTGTTGAAGATCAGTACCTGCGCCTTCTCAATTCCTGCTTTTCCATTGGAGAACTAGGATAATGGAATGTGAAGGCAGGAAGAGAAAAGAAATGCAGCTGCTATTCCCGCGCTGCTTTAGCTACAAATAAAATGACAGAGTGAAGTGAGCTCCTCCGGAGACACCTTCATCAATTAATTCCCCTAAAGCCAACGCTGATTGGACACTCCTGACAGGTGATGCAATAAAAATTGATATTCCACCCCTTCCCCCCCAAAAAATCTCCCACTAATTAGCATACCCTTATACCGCCACCTCCCCTCCCAAAGTAAATAATACAGTTAGTATATAAATCTTTCTATTAAACAATCCCAGTTTAAATCCACTCAGACTTCATCGCTAGCTACAGATGCAGGATTTGGAATCCTTTTTAGACATAATTTCATATGTATTTTGGCCAAATGTTGCTATTCTGTGCATTCTGAGAATTTAACAGCCATAAATATGATCTTTTCCAGGAAAAAGACTTAGATAAAGCAACCATTTTAATCTGGTGTTTCTATTCTGCATTGTGTGGGAAATGCAGCTTAGTGCAAATGTGGAGATTTGCCCGGTATTTCCCTTTCTGGGGGTCCAAAGTTAGAAATCTCATTTGCTAACAACCAGAGGGAATACTTACATTTTCCAGCGTCTTTTCATTTTCTTCTTCTTAATTCTTACTGGAGCTACTGACTGAAATACTATTACTTCCTCTTTTTTTCTGTCTAGATATCAGAGCTTCCAGCCCTGTAATACTGGAACACTTTTAATTGAAATTCTGTCTGGAATATTGGGGGAGGGGAGGGGAAGGGCTCACGTCCGACCCATAACAAAGCATAGATAAGCCAGCAATGTATACACTTTTCACAGTTAACCGTGCTGGATCACAAGCTGGATAACCGTGCTGGATCACAAGCTGGAATGTCCTATGATTCCAGAGTCCACGTCAGGATTCCTGGCTGCTGATTGCTTCCAGCAGAGAAAAGAGAATGTAAAATATCCAAGGTGCTTCTGGAGGCTTTACCTAATGACAAAGAGTGTTGGAACACAATGCAGAATATTGCAATATTCTAGGATGTTTCTGGTATGCAGTTTGCAGGTTCTGTTTGGGGTAGATCTTCCACAGCCATTGGATGTTCCATTTGTACCAAAACCTTTTCAAACCAGGTCAAAGAAAGCAGCATGGAAGTTTAACCTCTTCCTAGTGATGTTCAAATATTTTGATGTCATACACAAGCATTTCAAAAAAGTTGCAAGATGAGCTAAACCTCTTCCTTGTTAGCTTAAAATGAAGTTTTGTAGGTTGCTTTACCAAATGCTGTCAAAAATAAACTGACCATCCACCATAATCCATTTCAGCTTCAAACTAGATATAAATACAAGTACCAATTCCTAATAGTAGTTCATTGCACATCCAGAATTAAACACATCCACGTGCTTAAGAAAACTCCTCCTATTTCTGGACCTGGAAAATGTCTTCTAATTCCATTCCCCACTGCTTTAGATTGACAATATGGTGAGTAGAGCTCATATTACACCATCAAGCATTGCTAAAATAAATAAGAGTCATTTCTTCAAAATAATTTTCAGCAGTTTTGCATGACACGGCAAAATGCACACAAGCCCCCCCTCAGCTTCCCAGGAATTCTGGAGGGAACTGGGAATTTCAAGAAGTGCATCCGGAAATTAAGTAAGTATTTTCTGTAACTCAGAAGGTTGGAATTTGAAAGTCAGCACTAGACTACTGTTGCTCTCAGCAGATGTAATCACCACTCTTCAACTTAATTAATGTGTGTACAAACCACGATGTCTACTTCTTTCCTTTGAAATGTAAGGATAGTATTCCCATCCAAGAAATCAGAGCTACAGCAAATTACATTTTTGTCCCTTGAATGAGAAAAAGATCATTGAATGGATCTCGTGATATTTCAGCCTTTAAATGTAACCGAGAGGCAGCAGTGAACAATGCCTCGTCGCAGCTAATACCATCCACAGTTAGCCTTCTTTCCCCTTGCATCTGGATATATCAGAGTACATTTTCCTCTCTCACTTGCATAAGAGACATCACTTCATATTCTGTAGCTGAAAGCGAAGTTTCAAGGGAACACAGCTGCTCGTGTTAAAAGAGGAATCGTCGTAGCCTTCCTAGAGCTAGAGACAATAAGGGCGTTTAAAAATTCCTCCTGATGCACTTATATGCAGCTAGTACTCCCACCTCCACCCCACTCTTCTTCTCCTCCCCCTGCTTTAAGGTTAAGGCTATGAAGTCAAACAGTAAAGAAACAGTAAACTCGGAGAAAGCTTTTAAGTAGACATTAAAAAGGTGGGCTGAAAAGTCCTTTCTTTGCCAGGTAGTTTAGTTGTTCTCAATTGCTGTTTAAATTCACACACACACACTCTCACACACACACACACACACAGAGCACTGTGATTTAGCAACTCTTTAAAAATGCATGCTTTTGGTTTGTTTAATACTGATGCTATTAAATGGCTTTAAATGAGAAGCTGTTCTTTGCCAAACCTATATTTTCAGAAAGGTACAGCCACTGGTTTCCTGATCTAGGCAGAGCCACATTGTGACAGGAGAAAAATAATAATCCAGAAGTCTGATGAAATGTGATACACACGCACATTATTTTTAATACTTCAGTTTCATATCTTTCTCCATGTCATACAGAGTCTTTTGTTTATATAACTTCCTCATCTTTTTTGTTCAAAATGGAACAGCAGCTTTCTTGTGGTTATGAGCACACGTTGCATCCGGGGTCTTCTCCAGGCACATTGGGGGTCGATCCTGATAAAAGGAACTAGCGGAGGCTCCTTACACACATGCATACAAACGTATACGCACATGCATGCGCACACACATTAAAGGCAGGCGACTTTAAAATGGATTTGCATGCACACGGGATTGTGATCAATAGCTACCAAGGTTTATGGTTTAGATTATTAATGTGAAAGCTGGCCAAAGGAGGAGAATGAAAAAAATGTAAGGTGTCTGCTATCAATTATATTAAAAGTTATGCAATAATTTACTTACTCTGTGTGAATGTGTGTGTGTGCCCATCCGGATGGATATATTGCAGTCTCCCAAAGGAAAGCCTAGGGTTTTTTGATAAATTTCTTGATCATGTCAGCCTCGCTCACAATCAAAGATGAACAAGATTCAAAAGCTGGACATTTGTCTAACATTTCTTTAGAACAGGAAGATAAGTAATGCCCATTTTCCTATGGATATTATATGTATACACTAAATTGTGTATAGTTGTGTATATGCACACACACAAGGGTTATCAATCAAACGTGCTCCTTTTCACAATGAGCAGTGTGCAATCTGCACCCTATGGTAGATAGTATTTCAGTTTGAAGCTGTCTTGGCAAAGGCAAACCTCATTAGAAAATAAAGCGAAAAATAGTTTTCATAATACACTGCAGCAGGCCTATTTCCATTGATCACATATTATGTACCTTCATCTGTTCAAAAAACTTGTGTTAAAATATATAGGCTCTCAGAAAACGTTTAAATCTACAGCTTTAGGAAAAAAATTATGTAGTTTTCAAATGCTCTTTCATATTATGTTTTGATTTATTTTCATTGAATTAATTATTATTATTGTTTTAATATCACTGCAGTCCAGCCTGACTTCTCCCTTCTGGCGCAACGCACCACACCATTTAGTATGTTATATGTTTATAGTTGGAAAATATAACAAAACACAGCAATTGTTTTACTAATGTAGAGAATTCTTTTGCATAGCTTTAGGAAAACCTAAGGGCTCTTGTGCATGCTCCCACTAGAACTCTGCCACAACTATTAGAATATTATTTATTATTTCTTGTTCAGTGTGGACAATGTCCTCAAGAATTGATGTCCATTAAGTAACCCTTTCTACTTTAGGAGCCCTTGTGCAGCAAAATATAATTTAACTTGGAAATATATTTTCTGATCTTGTATGTTGGTCTTAGGTCTCTCTGTATATTAAATTCAAAGTGGCCGCAGACAGAAAACAGACTACATCACAAAGAGTCTGGTACCATAAGTATAATAGGGTCAAGGAATCCAAAGCTTCCTTATGCTATTTAGAGTCAGCTAAATGTTACTATAATGCTTGAAACTAGCCGTAAATTGCAATATGTTAAAAAATAACAAGGTTTAACCAAGTCACCTGAATATGTGGGACAACTGAATGCAAAAAAAATGCACTCAAAAGAATCATAACTTAATTCCTCTAACAAAATATCATAGCTCAGAATGATTTTTTAAAAAACAAAGCAACAGTGTTTAGTACTGTTAAGCTTTTTTTAAAGCTTTATTGTTCTATATGGGTGTCTCTTCTTGCTCACCAGAAATTAGTGAAATACATAAAAAGCACAAAACAACAAATGGAATCTTGGCCATTCTGGTTGTTTTAAAACCCAGCTTTTAACAGGAGTTTTGGACACATACTACATGCCATGTTGTCTACTGACCCATAATCAAAATGCAGTGACCTTTTACCCTTTTTTGCCCCTTGACCCATTCTGAATTCAATGCAGCCTTTATAAATTTGCAAATCCTTGGATGTAAAGGAGATTTGGTGAGGCTTTGTTCTGAAAGGATCCTAAAAGTGTGCATTTTTAATTAGACAAAGGTATAGCAAAAAAAACCTGAGGGAATAAGATTATTTCTTACATACAGGTGAGTAATATACACACTCTATATCCTAGAACTATGTCCAAAGAAAAAATTCAGCAAGCTGAAAAGCAATTACAAACATACGTGATCAGAAGGTTATGGATTGCACCAAATTAGCAATGTGGTACAAATCACTTTCATGACGTAAGGAATGGTCAGGCCACAATCTTCCGGCTCTCCTCATCTCCAAGGACTGTGGGGATCCTGGTGACCCGGGGAGAGGAGAGAGATTTGATCTGAAGCTACAGGCACATTCCCTTATCTCTCCTGCTATCAGACAGCTTAAAGGACACCATAATTATGATGGTGATAAAACAATGCCTGCTTATATGTGCTAAATAAATAATGTTTATAGCTCTAGAATGTTTCAATTGCAATTAAACACCGTCAAAGACTAACCACTCTATTTTCCTTGTTTTGTTGTGATATTTTCCTATAAAATGCAACATTGTCTCAGAATCCTATGCGAGCAAGCTGAGAGAATTAAACAAGAATAGAAAATACACACACTTCAAGTTCCAGCTATTTATTCGGGCCACCTAAGTTTTCATTTGTTTATTTTCTTGTGACCAAACATGTGGGGATGCAGTGGTAAATGGCACACAAGTGCCTAGCTGCAGCCAGAGGCCAAAAGAGAGAGGCTCAATTAAGGGACCCAGAGGTGTCAGAAAAAGGGAAGAGGGTAACTGTTTCTCAGGGTATGACCCCTACCCAGAATTCAGCAAAGCTTGCAAGAGCCCACAGGATCTTGGTTTCCAATCAGCGCCTTCTTCCTCTGCAACTGGGAACCCTGGAAACAGGAGGCTGAGAATTCATCCTATTTACTAAAACACAAGGATCATTTCAAATATTCATTGTATCAGCAAATCTCCTCCTAATCAGATTAAAGAAAGGTTTGGGAAGTAATGCCTACGATGCTGGGTACTAAGCTCTGACTGTATTACACAGTAACTAGAAAACAAGCTTTTTGTCTCTTTTATGGTCATAAAGTAAAATGAAAATCAGTCATTTTCTTCTGCAAGGGTGGCTTTTTTAAAAGCCTTGAACTCACGCTATATTTGTCTGATGAGTACACATTACACAGATAATAATGCAGCATAAACTTTCTATCCAATATTACTACAGGATGGCTTAAAACCCAGAACATCATATTTACACCAATGTGCCTTTTAAGCCATTTTACCAAAGGAACAACACTGTTAAATAGTAAACTTGAGCAAAAATAAATTTCCATGGCTGGAAATTTTATTCTCTCTTTGCAAATTAAAAGAGCTATTTGAAGCAAAATGTGGAGGGAAAGCGGAATGTATTTACATATTTGCTAGATAGTTGTTGCTTTTCCTTTTGAAAGTTTAGACCTCCTATACCCTCGATGCTACTGGTAGAATTAGGATGGTCTTGGAGGGTCCTAAACGTGACCATTCACCGAGGCGGGGGGGGGGGAGGCTACAGCTTGCAACAACGTGCTCGGCAACTTAATCTTCCACCAAAAACGGCAGAGAACGAAAAAGAATGGAATACAAACTCTCCCTGTATTTGTAGTCACTTCCAAGGTGGATTGTGTATTTTATAGCTGATGGGAACGTCTGGGTTTTGGACCAAAAAGGAGAGAAGGTAAGTGTTTGTCTTTGTAGCTGCCAGTTCGTGGAGAAACAATGAAAGAACAAAGGGACCCACTTCTCTGTTGGAAGATTTCACATTTTCTTCCTCCATTACAAGCTCATCGGGAAGGGTTTGGCGTGAACGTGTTTAACTTTGCCCTGGGAAGTGTTGTAGTGAGCCCTAGGTTTGGGAAATAGTAAGAAAGCCGTGCAGCAATTTAAATAAAAACATGTTTACTGCTGAAGATTCGGCAGCAGAGGCAGCGCGCAGCCAGAAGTTAATTTCATAGACCTGAAACTAACTAGATAGCCTCGCCCCCACCACAAAACAAAATGCTACTGCGATTAAAGTTTCGTGAGAGGGAGGGGAGGAAGTTTTACAGAATTTCAGCGACCCCCCCCAAAGCTAGGATGGGGGGCGGGGGGGGGCCGGTCTGTAGTAAAGTCCGTCTCCAGACAGGCTGGGGGTGCAGAGTGGCGAGATTGGGAACGGGGCTGAAAGGAAATAAACTTCCCCGCAATGATTTGGAAATCAAACACACTGCGGCGAGGACTGAGGGTGGGGGCGATGTGTGCAAACGAATTCATTGCATGCATTTGCGTGTGCACCGGCAGGAGAAGGCACGAACCCAGAAGAGCTGCTTGTCCCAGCGGCTAGGGCCGGGGGTGTTGGGAGAGGAGGACCCCACCCCGAGTGGCAGGAGGCGGCTGCCCCTCTTGCAGGGAGCCAGCCACATGCTTGGGGGTTTCTCTCCCTCCTCGGCTACATTGTCAGGGACCCCGGGGCGGGGGAAACAACCCCAACTTGGAAAAGAAACGCACTGCTTTGCCAGCTGTAGCCCCGGGAAGGGGCTCGGCGGGGCGGGGAGCCCCGGGAATGCGCAGTCTCCAGACAACATGCTGCGCTACCGCGCCTTCTATTCACGTGGGCGTAGAGCCCGGGAGCTCCCGGCCACTGACCTTTCACCTCCTCCCCCCACCCCTCGGTATTTCCTTTTGCCGCTCGGTCACTTTCTTACCCACAATCCGCCGCGCCGGCCGCGCTCGTGCCGAGCTCGAGCCTCTTGTAATCGCTTCCCCCCCACCCCCCCTTTCCTCAGGGAGCCTCTCGCGCGCTAAGCGCAGCGCCCCGCACGGTCGCAGGGGGCAGGCTCTCACCAGGGGAACGTGTGGGGCCCGCCATGGGCCCGAATGGGCTCACGTTAGGAATGAATGGCCGGCCGGTGTCTGAAGGGAAGCTCTGCTAGCGGGAATAGCGGCGCTTGGCCCCCAGTAGGAGGCTAGCCGGCCTAGGGTGAGGAGTGGGCGGTGGAGGAGCGAGAACGACGAGCTGCCCGGCATTTCCCCAACTGGCAGGGCAGCAGGGGAGGCGATGGAGGCAGAAGAGCCGAGGGGACGCAGTTGCCCGTGGAAAGGTCCCCGCGTGGAGGGGCCGTGCAGCGCGCCGGCCGGTGACATGAGGCCGGGGAGTGCGAAGGGCTCTCCTGTGTGGAGGGAGGCTTGGGGACAACGAGCTTTTGGGGGGGCTGCTTGGTCACGGGGGATGTGGTGCTGCTAGCCTGAAAGGCGATGGGCACTGCAGTCCGTTTAAAAGGCATCGCACAAAAGCGCCCGCTCGCCGGAGTTGGACAGCCCCCTCCTGCTAATAAATGGACAGACTAGACAATGGAAGATTTTAGACCCTCCGAGCGTACTAAAGGCGTTAAGGCAGATTATTGAGGCAGGAGAGCCGTTCCAATCAATGGAAAGGTATATACATAACGAGAGAGCTTGGGGATGGCACGAAGATTTGGGTCTGAGTATTGCCTGTTGACTATTGGCTGGTCAACAGAAGTGCTTTGGCCCCGAGTTTCAGTTAAATAGATGAAGAATGAAACGTTTTTAATCAGATAACGCAAATGTAAATATTTGAATGATAAATCTTGATTTTATTTATTAAATTGTCTTTTTTTTCTCTCGACACCCTGCAAAATATTCCCAATTAGTTCTACTTAATTTCCCCCAAAATTTACACCGTGCACTTTCAATTTTTCCATACTTTTGACATGCCAACAACTAACCAATTTATTGCAAACACCTTTTAGCTAACCAAATATTAAACACTAAAAAGAGTCTTAAAACACAATTAAAATTCCACCCTGGTCAAAAACAGATGAAAAAGAAGCATATTTTTGATACTCAACCCCCTCTCAAACAATTTGTTTGCATTTTGATATTTTTCGGTATATGTGGAGAAAGGGCTGTTTAAAAATAAAATAAGATGCCAGTCACTCATAGCAAAGCCAGCCAACTAAACAAACAAAAACTTTGAGCTTTAGATTTATTATCAAAATTTGGAGAACGAACATTGGAAAGTGAACCCAAGTAATAATCCTGTGTAGCTGAGGAAAGTGTCTATCTAAAAGCTTACACCAAGGGAAAAGGGAGTTTTTACCTTGAGGCAGCTATCTAGTGGTTAAAAAAAAACTAGTGGGTGATAGGGCAAGTTGAGTAATGGGGCCATAGGGCCACTGAGCTGAGACAGGCTGGAATGAATAGTGCAGAAGAGCTCAAATATGCTGCAGGGAATGAGTGGGACAGCTTGGGTCAAGAAGGCTTTCGAAGAATTGAGCGGGGTCAGGAGAGCTCAGGCAGACTGCAAGCATTGGCTAAATGGGGCAGAAAGGCTTCAGTGAGACATCCTGATTCAGGAAGAGCAGTGAGTGAGTACCCCATCACTTTTCAGACCGAAGGTTAGGGGGATATAGCGCATCCAGAGGGCTAGTTCCATAGAAGGTTATCCCGTCCACATTTTAAAATTCTTTTGCATAACCCGATTTCCCCCCTTTCTCCTGTCAGTCTCTGTAGCTAATCAGTGTGGGTTTTTTCTTCTACAGCACAGTGTCACCTGCAGGGAAGAGGAACGCACTGCAGTATTTGAGTGAATTGTAGTGCTTCCTTCTTGCCTGCAGGGAGTGCTGAAACGGAAGAGCTAAGCAGCAGGAGTAAGGCCCACTGGCAGGTCAGTGGCAGCAAGTGGAATTAGGAGGGGGTTTATAGGCCAGCCTAATAGGGGCCCTGAAACAGGACAGGAGCTAGAGAGCAGTTGGCTGCGAGCCAAGGCAGTAATCCCACTCATCCTCTAAAAGAACGTGTGTGCATTGCTTCCCCCAAAGAGGCCTGGGTTTGGAGGGCCACCAAAGGGCAGCGGCTTCCGGAAGGCTGCTGAGGGGGAGCAAAAGGGAAGTGGCCAGGCTAGCAGGCGGGCTGCAGTCAGGAAGTGGAGAGGTCTCGGGAAAGAAGCAGCGAGGGTCGAGGAGAAACAAGCTGGCAGGGGAGGACTGCTCTGTTAGTGGGTCGGGGGAGCAAAGGTACAGGCAGGAAGTGGAAAGAAGCTGGCTTGGAGGCAGACTGGTACAGGAGGCCTGGGGAGCGAGGGGCCGGGCAAGGCAGCATGGAGAGGTAGAGCTACTCGGGCTCCTTTTCCTCCAACCGCTCCTATTGTTCGCAGGCCGCCTTCTTCGCGCTGTTTTCAGCTGGCTAAGCTTGTCCTGCCTGCCAGATAAGAGCCAGTAGCTTCTCAACAGCTTTTCATTTTAGTTTCCAATTCAGTTGGGCTACGGCGCAAGTGCATATTTTCCCCAGCAACCCAGGGCTTTCCCACAAGAAAACTGGTAAATAAGTAGATAGTAATATTTAAAAGTGCCATTCAGTAAGGGGAGCTCCAGTAAGGCTGTAACTCAAGTTACATGAAAGGTAAAAAAACAACAACCCATCAGCGCTGGATTGATACAAAGGAAAACATCTTTGTAGGGGGACTTTAGGACGGGGGTTTCTCCAGAAACCGGGAGAAAAGCAACTTTTCAACAACTTCTACGATTTAGCACCCCACAAAATCTGGATGAATAAATCTTACTAAGCAGAATTTTGCAAAAGAACGTTTGTGTTTTATTTATAAAAACAAGGACTACTTTTTGTTTGTTTCATATGCACCCAGTAAAGAAGTCTGCAATAACCTTTAAATGCTAACTTCTTAATATGGTTTTAATTTTATTTTTAAGCATTTTTCCTGGGGAAACAATACTATTGCTTTGTTTCCCACAATATCATCATAGAAGTTGTTTTAGCAAGCACCCAAACCTGACCCTTTCACTCTGTATTATGTGGAGAAAATTTAACTAAATGGTAATGAAATAAATTTTCCAACAAGTGACTGTAATCCTTTAAGCAAAAAGTGTTAGTGCTGTGTAATTTACAAATAAAATTAAGTAACATGCTGGCGTGTACATTTTTAGGAAAAAGGGTCATTTTTTAAGAAATTGCTAACTATTTTTTGCAGAAGTTGCTTCCAGGAAAGTGATTGATCATATTTAGCAAATTGTTTCATGAGCTAGATTTTTTTATTTACCCATTAGACGTTATCTCTAAATACAGTTGTTCACACATTACCAAGAAAACAAGCTTTGAACTACAAAAGTTTACAGTCAGTGTTCATAAATAGCATAAAACTAAATTAGAATAAATAAAATATACAGCAAGGTACAAGTTGCCTGAAATAAGTCATTTTGGTCTGGTTTTCCTTTTCCTTCGTCCTTGGTGAACATGAAGTCTTTTGTGGTATTCGTTTCTCTAATAGCACAAGTCTATTTAGATGGACGTGTAATATCCTTAAAATATCACTTGAAGGCTTAACATACAAATATTTCACAAAGGAAATTAAATAAAATTTACTTAAAAATTAAAACCTCTTAAGACTTCTGTTTTCAGTTAAGTATGCCGAGAGCCCTGTGTTTACTGTACAACACTTAGATAATTTTCAGAAAATGAATCTAGTCCTAGAGAATTATTAAAAATACATGTTCATATTTGTTTAGTAAATATATATATAAGCATATTTTAGATCAAAAATGGTCTCTCAAAGGAAAACATTTAAAAATACTTAGGGGAATACCATTTCTGGCTACTCTTTGACGTGCTCATCTTGTCTTTTTGTGCAATATGGTAAGGTATTTCATATCTTCCTCCTCTCACAAAGGAACTTAATTTTTTATTTTTTTTTGGCAAAGTACCACAATATAGAAGTTACCACATTCCATCTCTGAAGTACCATAGAAAGATTGACAAAAAGTGATCCAAGGCTTGTGCGCTTAATTCGCTAGGAATGTTAAGCTTCCCAAGATACACCCTATGTGGTCATGTTAGACTTTCGCTGTGTTATCAGGCGATTTTTAATGGTTAAAAACCATGCAGAAGAGTAGTGTGTGCATTTATATGTATAAAATAGAAATTAGATGGGCAACTAACAGTGGGAACAACGCTTTGCTTCAAGGCATGGTTTTTTTTTTTTCTTTTTTAAAATCTATTTGGCATGGACACAATACAATTAATTAACATATTCTTGGGCGTGTTTCTGAGAATGGGAGGTAGTGGCCCCTTGTTGAGAAGAAAACAATTTAAATAAAAAAGTAACATTGTTTTGCCCAAATGGTACTTAGTAAGCCAGGTTAATAGCATTCACAGCATCCCTGGATGTGCTTCATTTATCAGAAGTTATCCTCTATAAGTCTTTTATTTTTCCCCTACCCATAAAATTAAATTGCATATAAGGTTTAATTCACATACATCCATCTTAAAATAGCTTCATATTAGACACTTGATAGAAACGCAATGCCTTTTCTTGAATGAATTAGAAATACAAATACAACTTTTAAATTTAAAAAAGGGAATAAATATTACACCAGCATGATAAGCAATATTATAATTACTTGTGTGTACAAAATGATAAAACGTAACAAATCTTATGCATGAATAAAGAACATTTCAGACTGGTTTGGAGGAATTCTACTAGAATTGTTTCTAATTTCAGAAGATGCCATCAATAGATCAGCACACCAGAAAAATAATCTAAAACTTTACTGTGTACTTTAGTCTTCTGCAAATAAAAGTTGTGCATTGCAATTAAATCACATCTAATCTAAATTCCAGAGTTTACTAATCCAGTTTTTCAGGGATTACCAAAGTACTAATATTCAGTATGATTTTCTTGAAGTTTATTTCAGGTTCCTTTGTAACATACTGTAATTATTATTTTGCATTGACTCATGTAAAAATAAGGTTAACACTTAAATACCTTTTAATGTAGAAAATTATAGTTAGCTACTGAATTTAATTTTTAACTACATCACTTAAGGAATGTTAAATCTTTTAAGAGTAACTATCATGCTGAAAAATCCCATTGCAATTCTCTCAGAAATTTTGATTTAAGGTTGTCTCTTTCAAGGTAAAATCCTTGCTTTATGTTTACAGTAAACCACAGATTGAATTAACATTTAAATGCCAACATTAGTAACAGAATCAGTACTTGAAAACCACTTGTATAATCCATTGCTGCTGTTAGTTAAATGGGATTTTCCAAAAGCTTTCTATGGTGATAGTTAAATTTCAAACTATTCCTTAAAAGCAGCTTTAAAGCAAAATGAATGCTTTCACAACAGAGTATTTTAAGGGAGTGTAAAATAGCAGGACTGGTTTTTAACATTAAAAGTTATATTCATTTAGTGTACTGTTTATTTTTGTGTGAACAGGTGTAGTATTGAAAGGATATATCTTATAGTCTTATAAATACTATTACATATAATTTAAAAATCTCTAAGCATATGAGACCACTAGACAAAGGTGAATGAGTCTCGGAATTATTCAGCCAATTTGGTACTTGTGGAAGAGTAGTTTACCCTATATCAAACAGAAGGAAATAGAAAACTATATTTGTATTAGTGTAATTTGGGAACACCAAAAACTATGGGTGCAGTCCTCATCCATTAAAGTCAGTGAGAGTTTTGTCATGCTTTTCAGCTTGTCTAGGACTGCAACCTAAGTGAACATTTTAAATATAATTCTCATAGATATGCCATGTTTCTTCATCTGAGATTGGATAGAAATAATTTGTTGGATATAAACAAATAAGCCATTTAAAACATCTGCATAAGTCAAAACACCATAGTCACATACTCTATACTGTGCAAAGTGACTGTTTTGCTTATTTTTTCCTATGATTCATCAAACAACCTTATATAAAATCTATTTTGATTAAGGCTCTTTATGATTTAACAAACAAAATTCCTGATTTAGATAAAACTGAACAAACATTAAAATATTAGCCTACAAGCAGTGCCCCCAATTCTAAACACACTTGCTCAGGAGTAAGTTTCATTATAATCAATGGAACTTACTCCTGTGCAAGTATGTTTAGGATTGACCCCACTGTCAGCATGTTACTGTAGTTCTCAAACATTTGCCATAAAAGAAATGTGATCTGTACACCACAGCCCTTTGCAGTCAACTAAAGATGAAAGACCTTTAGACACAGGTTCAATTAAAAAAGAAAGACAAAATCTATTAGCGAAGACCTACTTTCTATAAAAGAGCCACACATACCCGAAATGCAGTCCCACAATTCCCTCAGCTAATGATTTTCAGCTATGAATATATAATACAATGCATTTCTCTGCTTTTCCTGGTGTTCTTGATGTTAATACCTAACAAACATTCAGATTGTCACACCTGATTTAATTGTTAATATATTTCTGTCAAGGAGGTGATTAAACAACAGGCCCTCCCCTTTCAGGCAACTAGCACAGGATGCGTTTTTAAATAGGTTTTAAGAATAATCAGCAAAATTTAAAGCAAATGTTCTAAATGATCATTTTAAATCTATACTATTATAGGAAATGGCTAATTAGCAATTGGAAGTAAGGTGAGTACTGTTGTTTTTTAAACATTAAGTCCAGGGTGCTGTATAATATACAAAGCCCCAATCCTGAAAACACTTATTGTTTGTGAAGTCTCGCTGAAGTAATTAGATAAGCTAATAAACGTTTTCTTGAAGAACACCTTCATCTTTAAAAAGGACATTTTGCAAATACAATATTTTGAAAAAGAAATAAAATATTTCCTAATTTATCTTAATTTTTTTTTACAGAAAATATTCAATTTTATTTGTCCTTTCCTATCATGATTTCAGTTTCTGCTCCTTGCTTAAAAGTTGGAATTATTCACTCATGAAAGTATTTCATTTTCTAATTCTTATACGTGCTTATGCATATAAATAATAAGGAAGGCTGACTTGTCTTTTTAAGAGAAAATTGTTTACCTGTATAATGTGTTTATTAATTTTCACACTGAAAATAATAGCTGTAACAAGATCTTACTTTCTGATCCCTTGCACATCAGAAGGGATATGTATTTGTGTTTTGTGGTTAAGGCATTTCTTTTCCTGCTTTGCATTTCAAAGGCCTCCTCCAAATGATTGCTTTACGCAACTATCAAGAGGTTATCTACATTTTGCTATCAAATATTACACCCTGGCATAAGGTAGTGATCATGGAGACTCGTTCAGTGCATGTATATTCATTCTATCAAAAGAACTAAACTACAACCCATTAGAAATGAGCAAATGTTTTATTAATAATTTAGAGCATTAAGGCTTGACTGAATTTTTACAAAAGCTGTTTCAGATTGATCAGTATTGAGCTGGTGTTACATTATGTAAATATATATACTGTATTGATACTATAAAGGATGATTTTATTTGAAGTGCATTAAGCAGTTTTTACACACTCATACACAAATTAGATGTTCCGATTTAATTTTTGACAGCTTTGGCAATATGATTTTCTTTTGGGAGAGCTTTCAATATTTTTAGGAAAGCTAAGATTTTAGGTTAACTGATTTGTGCAGAGGTATATATATGAACTGTAACATTTACTTTTGAAAGAAGCTACACAATACGTAAGCAATCAATTAACAAAAGAAAAACCCTTTCAGATGGTTCAGAAAGGAGACAACAGAGTGTCTAATTTTGTTGTAATTTAGTTTGGTCTTTTAACATATCTTGTTCATTACCTACAAATAGCATTTTACTAGATTTTCATAAAATGCATATACTTTTTATGTTATCTGTCAGGGAAATCTAAGAAATACTTTCCTTTAAATCATTGTTGTATGTTATTTGAGTTAAGAAAATCACTGAGTGCATTTTAAGTCAGATGTAATTTTTATAACAGGAGTGAAGAGGGGGCTGAGAAATAATCTTTCATTTCTAAAATTGTGGTTTTCAGATCAGGATATTAAATTGCTTAAATTAAACCCATACAAACGACTTGTTTTGCACTTGCCATTTTCATTTTTTTTTTGGCCTCAGAACAATGTGTCATGCAAGTATATTGCATAATGTTCCATACACTTATTTATTCTATATGCTTTGCTTTTATTCTAACTTGTATTTTTCTCTTTTTGAGTGGAGACAGCGGATGATTTTATACAAGCTGACCTTTATTACATTCCAAATCTTTAATGACATGTATCTTAAGAACAAAATACCATGCTCAAATTTTCAGAATATTACGAACACTCAGCTGGGCTTGTTATGTTTATCAAAATGTTTAGCTAGGCCTTCTTTAGGAAACAACCCTCACCATTTCCTGCCCCTTCTTCTTTCTCCTCTATCTAAATAATTTCACTTAAAACTTTCAAGGAGAGAAGGAGCCTGACCTAAGATATCCAGCACATAAACTCCAGGCTTGAATGTCTCAAGGGGTTTAGAATTGTGAATGTCCCTCCTCCCCTTTGCACACAGCTCTTCACAAACCCTAACTCCTCTGCAGAGGTGTTACTATTTATTATTTAGCAATTTATAAAATGCATCCAACACCACAGTATCTGGATATGTGTAAACACATTTAGGACAATATGTATAATTTAATAAGGTTGACTTAAAAAGACTTCAAGCCAACTAATAAGTCTGGAAAATCATAATGAAAATTTACCAGTCTATGCACAAAGTCTGCTTGCCTGCCATTTAGCATGATAATGAAAATAAATCAACTTGTGCCTCCACCCCCTCAAAAAATTGCTGGCCCTGGGGCGAGTGGAGGAGTAGAATTTTGCAAGGCTGCATTTAATCTCCCTACACTCCCAACAATCTCCACAATTAGCTCCTTCTGCTACAGGCATACCTGCTTACAATGGATAATTGAAAAGCTTGTGATTTTCCTCTCTACTGATCACTTTGGCCATCCCTCTTTCCCCTCTGCTTTTAATTTTTTTTAAAAAGATGACAGCAAATAATCATTTAACAAAATTTTAAAAATACATGCTTTTAAATCTCATTAAATTAATAACATAAGGGTTCGGACACAGTTTTTTAATGGCCTGCCTGCTGAGTTTCTCTGTCATCTCTTCTGCTCATCTTCAGATTCAGTTATGACAAACAGACAAATGCGGTGGTGTGGTGCACCCACGTTACATAGGTTTGGTGGTTCTAGCGATGAGGTGAGACCAGTATTAAGAAAGCATTAGTCCTATAGTCACACAGGAAGAAACAAATAAGATTAGTAAAAGTGGGAGCATACTTTTTGTCCTGCAGTCACAACCAAGGGAACAAAAAGACGATAGTAAAGGCCAAGGGGGAGAAGGAGAAATAAGTAGCAAGAGTGCTAATAGTAATGAGTTAATCTTCTGAGACATAGGGTGCAATCCTGTAGCCACTGAAGTCAATGGCTCAACTCCCTTGGGAACAAGATTGCACCCTGTCTTGGGCTAATGAGTTAGCACTTCTAATTTAGTGTGGGAAGTTTGCACCCAACAGCGAGCAGTGTGGCAAGAAACTGAGGTGCAGACCTAGTGGGACTGAGCTAGTGCTAATCACAGCGCGGGGAACAGACAGAGAGTAGTAAGAAGTTTGAGAGCAACAGGAAAGGCATCACTGTTCTAGATTTGAAGGGCGCAAGTGTGATTAATTCCAAGTAATGTGCAGGCTACAAGTATTGCTGGTTGTATTTCTGTAGTTTGGGCCGAGCCATGCAGGTCAGAGACCGGATGATCACAACGGTTCTCAGACTAGGAATCTGACCCGGGGAACAGAAATGGGCAGAGGGAAGGAGGAAAGGAGCAGACGGGGAGAGACTGCATTAGCTCTGCAGTCACAGGGATTTGTGGAAACCACAAGCCAGAGCCCCGACGTTTGCAGGAAAGGCTCATAAAGTCGCCCGGGTCCTGACAAGCGCTCGGGCTACAGGCAGGTAAGTCACTACAGAGAGATGGCAGATGGCGCAGGACTCGGGCCTGCCAGGAAGTGGTGCGAGGGGCCCGGCAAAAAGTAACGTGTCGTGGCCAGGCACAGCCCGGCTCCCAGCCCCTAGCGTGCGCCAGAGCACGCAGCTCCGCCCGGCGAATCCGCACATCAGGTGGCAGGAGGGAATCGCACACAGGCAAAGAGGAGTAGATTCCACCCTCCCTTTCTCGCGCACGCTCGGTAGGCTTCGTTTAGAGCCGTTGGGGTGGAGGGGCGGGCAGCGGCCGCGAGGGAACTCGGCAGCGGCTCACGTTCCATCAGCAGCCCATGAGCCACCGCGAGGAGCAGACCAAGGCCCTCTGCCCACCAGTGCGCCTGCGCGCGGGCCCCTACTCCGTTGCTGACTGCTCAGCGTGCGACTGCCGGGCTGCTACCCCCCCTGGCCGCGCGCTTCAGAGAAATACCGAGAGTGCCCGGCCGGGCGGGACCAAAACAGCCCCGACACCCCCAGCGGACATGGGTCCCCAATCTCGGCGGCGGCGGCGGCGGCGGAGTGACTGAGGGGGGGAGCCCCTGGCGGGGGGAGGAGGGAGCGCTGTGCTGTGCGGTGTTGACGGTGTTTTTAACCCTTAGATGGTCTCTAGCGAGCCGCTACAGCTGCCTGTGTCACTGGAGGACGAGTTCTCCAATAGCATGAAGGAGATGATCGGTGGCTGCTGCGTGTGCTCCGACGAGAGGGGCTGGGCCGAGAACCCGCTTGTCTACTGCGACGGGCACGGCTGCAATGTCGCAGTGCATCAAGGTGAGTGCCAGGCCCGCCCGCCCGCCCGCCTCCTGGCCGCACCTGGACTCCAGACCAGGCAGCCACCCCTCTTCTCGGTTTGTTCAGCCCTGCCCCCGCAGGGTGGCTTCTTGACTTCCTAGGACCCACAGCGGCCCCTCGCTTGCCCCAAACTATCCCCCCCCCCCTTCCCAATACGCATGTGCCTCCATCCTTCAGCCCAGGGCACCTTTTAACTCCTCCCGCTCTCCTTACCTAGCTAGGCGGGTCCTGTTGTCAGCAATTTTTAACCTAGTCCTGTACCCAAGGCAAATCTCTAATTCTTCCCTCCATCTCCAAGTCAGGAAAGAGAGGCTAAAAAGGTGGAGAAAGTGTGTAAGAGGAAGGTTGAGGCTGCCATGTGATTGCTTCTATTCTGGGAAAGAGCAGACAGAAGGTATTTTTAGATGAGGTGTCACCCAGCGTGGCCACCCAGGAGCCATGAAGCCTTCCACCGTGAGCCACACGCACCACCCCCTCATGGCCATGTACAGAACCCTACTGGGAAATCCAGAGTGCGCTGTGTGGGGCAAGCCAAATAGCTCAGTGGTAATGGCTGGCCACGGGGAGTCCCTGCCTGTGTGAACTGAGGTGGCCAGCTGACTAGTCTGTTGCTCATAGGTGTTTTGGGTGGGGAACATGACCGTTGCAAGTCACAAGAACTGTCTGGGAGCACAGGGGAGTCTGGTTTCCCCAGTGTCCACATCAGGGACGTGTCATTTGGAAAGGCCAGCCCTGCTTGCTTCCCGTCTCTATTGTGTGTGGCAGAGGGAGTACATGGGGGCTTGCATCCATGACTGGGATACACCCAGCTGGGAGTTGCCCGTTTCACACTCAGCAGCCACAGGACCTGTCCACCCCCAGCACCTGTCCACCCCCAGCACCTTGCTCATTTAAAACACCCAGTCATTAGGCTGATGATGGCACCTACTAGATATGGAAACTTCCTGTTTGTGGTGATTTTGCTGCTGGAGGGAGATAGTATTACTCCTGGATACTGGATTTGTTTGGATTAGCAGAGGAGGCTGGTTACTGCCCAGTTCGGTTCTTGACTCTGTTTCAGCTTTGAGTGCATTGGGATGAAAAGGGTGTGCTGAATTGTGCAAGTTTTGTGACTTGGAAAAAATAGTGGTCTTGTTCTAAATCAAGAGTAGTAATAAAAAGCTATAATTTCAATTTAATAGTCTCTTCTTACACTGACCTCAAAGCACTTCAGTGGCTACATCTGAAAGGAACTCTGTTTAGTGCTTTGTTGAGTTAGTGTGGTGAATATGTTGAAACATTGGAGTTCCATGTTCAGCTTCCTAGTCTGAACTTTTGATGCACATGACAGAAGCATCTGCGTTTTACTAATTAAACTTTTCTTGCTTCAGGATTTACTTTTCTTGAGATTATAAATCTAGTGTCCGTAAATATTGGTTTGAGTGTATGCTGTATCTGTGGATTGGGGAATAATCTCGATGGAATGAAAGTAGGGGGTAGTACAGGGTCTTGTGATGTGTCATGAAACCAAAACTGAAGTAACAGCCATGTAACGTTTAGTATGATCAGACTTCCTATGGTCTAAAAGCAGAGTTAATATTAAGAGGAATCTGAGTTAGGGACCTTGGATATGACCAAGCTTTATGCCAGGGATTTTGGTGTTTGTTGAATAAGATTTAGGCTTCTCAACAAATACTTTCTCCATGGCACTGGCCCATAGCAAGATATCATGAAGTAAGGTAGGTGTCCAAGAGAGCTGGGATTGAGGAAGGACACAGCTTGGTTCCATCTGCTCAACCACCCTCCTTCCATAGGGTTCCTTGGTTGTACTTTGAGAAGGAGAACCTGGGGGAGAGGGTGCTCATGGTTCTGTGACAGTGCCAAGGATTGGTGTTGGAGAAGGAGGAAACTGGGATATGGAGGTGGATAGGGGAAGTATTAACACTAGTGATTCAGTGAAGGGGGTGGGAAGGTGGCTTGGATAGAGGCAGAGTACATGAACATGCACCTTGCAGCAACTACTCTATGCAAACAGTTGTACTGGGACAACTTTACTACAAGGCAGATTGCTTCAGTTTAATCATAGTAAACGCTGTCCCATAGCAGTTTATATGGCATAGAAGCTCCCTGCTCATAGCGATGTCTCCTGTAGACTGACCCTAGAGTAAGAAGGGACTTAACGGAATGAAAATTCGCTTTCAAAAGAAGCAACTAGTTATTAAAGCCACGTCTACACAAGATATATAGCTATATTATTTTGTGATGTTGCTTTTTAAAAAATCCCTAGAGGTGTTGATACCAGTTTTTCCAGTGATGGCAAATTTGGAAGTGGCTGTTGGTTATTTATTTATTTACATACATGTTTTTATATCCCGCTCTGTTCTGCCCAAGCAGCTCAGGGTGGCTCACAGTCAATAACAGCAATAATAAAATAATGTTAAAAACACAAACCAAGTGGAGCAAGAAAACAACACCCCAGCTCTCCATCCTATCCCATTCCCTTGCTGAAGGCCATGCAGAATAACCAGGTTTTACATTGACCTCGAAAGGGAGGGAGGTCTGGGGTCACCCGGGTCTCCACTGGAAGGGAGTTCCACAGCTGTAGTGCACCACTGAGAACGCCTGCTCCCTGGGATACCCAGGGGACCTCGAGGGTGCCCCCCGATACCGCAGGTGCCAATCCAGAACCCGGGGAGTGAGGTGGTCTCGCAGACAGGCGGAGCACAGGCTGTATAGGGCTTTATAGGTCAGCACCAACACCTTTAATTGGGCCTGGAAGACTACAGGCAGCCAGTGTTGCGTGCTCCCGGCAACCCGTCCCCGTAAGAAGACAGGCCACTGCATTCTGCACCAGTTGCAGCCTCTTAGCTGTCACCATTAGAACTATTCTGAGTGTGGTTCCATGACATAGTGCTTAAAAGTGGGTCTTCTAATCTCAGTGGGTTCAACAGGTCATTATATCTGTAAATGACCTATGTGTCTGCTCCTTATGTATGTTCACAAATGTTGCAGACATAGATGAGCAGCTGGCAAAGTGCATGCAGTGGCTGTTATGGTGACAGCTTGGCAGGGTAAAGTTGGACTCTTGCAGAGTGCTGCTTCAACCTTTCAGGCTCTGGTAGGGTGAAGCAGAGCCCTTGGTGGCCTCTAGAGCATGAGTGGGGAACCTTTCCCTCCCTGGGACCACTTTGAAGATTAGTACAAACTCGGATGACCTTGTAGAAGTTGAGGGTGTGCGAGGTGTGTGGTCAGGCTGGAGGAGGGAAGAGAAACAAAGCATGGATCTATCCCCTGTCTGTGTGTGTATGCTGTCATCTCTGTTTCCTTTCTCTGAGCTTAGTCTTTCAGTGCTTGATGGTAGGAACCAGATCCAGGAACTGTAGAGGGGTCAAATAAAAATTTGACATGGGCTGCATTTGGTCCTTGGGCCTGAGGGTTACCATCCCTACTCTAGAGCCACTAATGAGCTGCTACTTTAATACATAGCTGGTATGATTGTACAAAAGGGGTTGCCAGTTGCAGAATGCCAGCAATGGGATGGACTTTCCCATGGTATTGGGTAGCATTATGTTTGATGGCACCCAATGTTTCTAACATGGGGCTGATCTGGTGGTAGCAGTAGAAACAAAATTGTAAAATGCCCCTACTGCAGACAGGCTTAATTCAGGTGGTAATTTTGGGAATATAATCTGATATTTTAATTCTTATAGCTGGCTGATGTTGTGAGGAATACAAGAAGCTATAGAGTAACTTGGATTTACTATGCTATAGGCATTTGTATCTTGAGTGAAGAATGTTGAATAGGCCACACTGACAATTGACATTGTGGAAATACTGGTTTGTGATACAGCACTTAACTTGGGCTAAAGGCAGGTGAGTTAGTGTTAGGAGCAGGGTGTGATCAGTATGTAAGTCACTGGGATTTTACAGCTACAAATGAGGTGATCTCTCACCACCTATTTTCTAATTTTGGGTCCCTATGTACCTTTGTGACTTCCAGCCAAATTTGGTAGAAGAACAGAACTGTCCTGTGAGATCAAAAGCTATTGTTGGAGAGGGTAGAGAACATACATGGTGATCATATTAGCCTAAACAACAATGTAAATTTTGGTCGATATTAGGAGAAGTTCCCTAACGGTAAGAGAAGTTGGGCAATGGAATAAGTTGCCTGGGGAGGTTGTAGAATCTCCCTTCTCAGATGTTTTCAAAACTTGGCTGGACATACATGGTGATCATATTGGGTCTACAATGCAATAGGCAGAATATATCCTGCCTTGGAGCAGGGGCTGGGCTAGTTGTCCCTTGTGGTCCTTTCCAGCTTCCCTGAGCCTTTGGAGGAAGGGCAGGTTAAAATCAAAATAAATAAACAAACAAAATCCTACAAGCCTGTGAGCTGAGTCTTCCAGTGCTTGATGATAGGAATTGGATCCAGGAACTGTGGAGGGAGGTTTTATGATTCTATAGCTTTTCTTGTGGCCAAACAAAATACCCAATTGTCTTTCATTTTGGGGATGATTTCCTTTTCTCCGCTTTAACCACACTGTCACCCCCTCAGTCATTACTATAAATGACAGATGTTTTTATAGCTGACAACATATAGTACAACAAAAAAAAAATATGAGAAGTATTTTACATGTAGTTTCCCCCCTGAAATATGATGTAAATTGTAGCTCCTTTTTGGCTAATAAATATTTTGTATAAAATAAAAGGGCAAGTAGCTTGTGCTTGGCATTTAGGTTGTAAGGTAGTTTTGACTGTGCTATAATTTACTTATATCCATCTATTATGGGTGGTTTGGTTGCTAACATTTTATTTTGTTTGAAACAGCTTGCTATGGAATTGTCCAAGTACCCACTGGACCTTGGTTTTGCAGAAAGTGTGAATCTCAAGAAAGAGCAGCCAGAGTGGTAGGTGCTCTGATAATTTACAGTATGGTAGTTACAACATTTATGTAAATGTTTACAGAGGTGTTAGAATAACAATACTGCTCAATGTAGGTACACTGTATTGTTTGTACTTTAGTCTCAAAGAAATCGCTAAATATTTTCTGACACCCCTTTCTGGAGTACTCGTGTCCTGAGTACTCATGATAACTTTTGTGTTTTACACAGGTGTTGAGAATCTGTTTGGTCTTGGGAGCCATATTGGTAATCTAAAATTGGCTAGTGGGCCAAACAAAGTTATCCAGGAAGAAACAGCATTCTCCTCCCTGTCTGCTTGCCATGCAGACTCCAACCACTGACTGGCTGGAGCTTGCTCGATAACAAAGCAACTGAACACTTCCTGCTTGCTCCTTCAATACTCCAGGACAGTCTTAGCAGTAGGACACATCAGTGGTAGCATAAGGAAGCTGTAGTAGGTGAGATTTAAAGCATGACGGGACCAAAAGATGCCTGTGGGCTAGATAGTCCTTGTTCTACAGTAACATTTTTGTGTGTGTGCCTGTAGGAAGCCTCACAAATTGGTGAAAATAACCTCTATAAATAAGATACCATTCCTTATATTTTGCATGTATCTGTGATTTGTTTTGTTTTGACAAGTGGGAAAATATTGATAGCTACATTGATGCTCGATGCACTCAATATAGATATGTGGTTGTTTTCTAATGCCCTACCGTCTGACATATTGCAAAGGTACTGCATCACTTTGCCAAAAGAATCTATAGCCTATGCTGATTTCTTTAAGTTACAGTGAACTTTGTCTCCAGCTGGCAGTGTGAACATCACTTAGTATACTGGTATTCCATGAAGCAAGTACAAGCTTCCTTCTGTATTTGCCAAGTTAACAAATGTGAAGATATCAATTGGTTATGGTGTGCCCTCTATGTTCTCTCGTTCTTTTTATCCACTGGCAGGGTTTTAGGTGCAATCTACAGCTGTTTAGAGAATTGCTCTGTCCTCTTTAGCAATAGAAAATATATCTTCATATGCTTACAGGTGCTGGTTTTGACCTATAAAAACTTGCACCTTACATATCTACTTATTTGGCCAGACTTTTAGTGGGCAGGGATAGGGCTAGGGGGAGGGGTAGAGTGGTTTCAACTGGAATTTCTATACAGATTAATATCTTTACTGTTTTTTTTATTTTTTTTGTGAGCTGTCCTGAGCCTTTGGAGAAGAGGGGGATACAAATCCAAATAAATTACTGCTCTGTAGTAAAATGTTACGTACTTAGCTCTGTAGAATTCTTAAGATCTTTACTACTACACAAGTAGACAAAGCTCCTAACCCTGATTAAGGAACTGTCCATGTGTTAACAGCTGGACCCAGAGTTTGATCACACTCTGAAGTAGTTAACCATCCACCAAAGTTATAGCAAAATGTGAGGGGAATAAGCAACCTGCTGCCTGCCAATTGAGGATGTAGGGCATGCCTCAACATACTATCTCAAACTAAAGACTACGTGTTCCTTGTCTTCACTAAAAGCTTACCTCTGAATAACCACCTCAATGCTTAAAATATTCTTAACATAAGTAAGGCCCCAAGGATGAGGGAAATGCTTCCATTAATATGAGAATTGCTTAGAAATTTTTAAAATAAACTCCCACCGGTGGGATCCTCCTAACCCATTGTGTTGGAGTAGGAGCGTGTAGTTAACTTATAGATTGGAACAAACTATAGGTTGCTTGCTCACGTGCGGGTTTTCACATGAGATTCTCAGGGCATGAAACTTGCAGGCTCCTGGGAGCCATTGGTGCCCAGAAAATGGAGGCTGGTGACTGGTTCAGGGGTGTAGTAGGGCAAGAACAGTTTAATATCCGAATAAAGTCTGGTGACTGAATTATTTTGGGGGGGGCTCCTGGAGCTTGATCTGAAGCTTCATGCCCTGAGATTCTATCCCACATAAATTAGCAGGAATCTTGCATTCTTGCTGGGCTGTATGCCCACGTTTTCTCCACCCTCCCCTGGAGTGTGAAGTCATGTGACCTTACACACATGCACATGTAATTTTTGCATTAGTTAAATTCATGTTTGTTCACCCCAGGCATATGTTCCAATCTCACCTAATACAGAACTTGCCCCATGCTTGCATTCAAATCTCAAGTAATATAGACCTCTCATTGTCAGAGCTGGATGTCTTTACGCTGACATCCGTAATGAAAATCGCATAAATTTCCATGCTGAATGAGAAAAGATGCATGCACACACTACACAGTTTCATGTAGGATAGAAAATAAAATAAATTTGTGTAATGTGGGCAAGCAGCCTAATTTTCTGAATGACTGCCTTTGCTTGCTTCCGATTTGAATCTGAAGATGGAGCTCTGTCGTCCCGTGTTTTCATCACCTCTCGACTAGACTACTGTAACGCGCTCTACGTGGGGCTACCCATGGTGACTGCTTGGAAATTGCAGCTGGTGCAGAATGTGGCAGCCCGTCTTAGTGGGACTGGGCTGCCGGGAGCACATTACACTAGCGCTCCGTTCTGTGCACTGGCTGCTGGTGATTTTCCGGGCCCTATTCAAGGTGTTGGTTTTGGCCTATAAAGCCCTAAATGGCCTGGGCCCTGCCTGTGTGTAAGACCACCTCACTCCCCGAGTCCTGGATTGTCCCCATGGTCATCTGAGGGTGCCCTGCTCAAGGTCCCCTGGGTTTTCAGGGGACCACGCAGGGGAGGACGTTCTCGGTGGCCGCACCACTGCTGTGGAACTCTCTTCCGGTGGAGGCCCGACTAGCCCTGGATCTTTCCTCCTTTTGGAAAAGTTGTAAGACCTGGCTGTTCTGGCAGGCGTTTGGCAGGGGGAGATGAGTAATGGTGGTGGAGGAGGAGGAGGGGTTGGGGGTGGTGGAGTGGAATGTGATTTTGTCCTTTTAATGTTGTCTTAATTATTGTGTTTAATATGTGTAAGCTGCCCTGAGCTACCTGTGGCAGGAGGGGCGGGGTAGAAAATGTTTTAAATAAGAACAAGATATGTGCCTCCTGCCCTCCTCACTTGAAGCAAGTTGAGTAGAAGCTGGGTTGGAGCTCCTACTGTAGCAGGGAGTAGGAGTGGCGTGTTCCGGCACAGCCTAGGAAATGTAAGTCAGCTGTTGGTGCTATCAGCTCTTGACTGGTAAGCATGGATCAAAGCGATGGACATTCATTGTGACTTTTTGTAAAATAGAAATTAAAACGATGGAAATCTTACTGTGTTTTTTCCTTGTTCACATCGACAAAAGTCTCCTTCCTTAACATGGTCTTTCCTCTGCACCTAATTTTTGGGAAGAAATTTCACTACAGTGCTATCCAGATGTGCCTGTCTTCCATCTGTTTAGGTGTGTACTGAACATTCTAAAACACCACTTTCAGGATGGTTGTCACCATCCGAGGATTTTTAGTAGAATAATCCTGACTACTTTAGCATCTTGCCCACAACTGGCCTATATGGCAGAGTAAGCTTTTTGAACAAGCTGACAGTCCTTTGGAATGGCTTCTACCGATAGTCTTTCGACAGATATCTTTTTGAGTTCACAATCATATGGATTTATTCACTTCCAGCAGGCACTGACTCCTCCCTAAATCACTTTCTATATATTTGCATTTCATTTCCTCTATTTGAAAACCACTGAAGGGGAGGACAAAAAGATCAGAGGTGATCAGTGGAAGCGCCAACTTAGCCCAAAGACTACATCCTGGCAGAACTCTGAGCAGGTTCTCCATTGACAGTCTAGTACTTTACTTAGAGCCATTTATTACAGACAGACTAGCCTACCTCTGCTTGGTAGGTTGACTTTTGATAAGTGCAACTTGAGACAGGAGTAAACATGCAGGGGAAAGGCCTATAAACTGGATCCCTGTCACATTGGGGCCAAACTCCCCAGAAGAACTTTAATTTCTTTTACCACTAAAATACCTCTTCCTAGTCATTGTTTCTTTTAAAAACCACAGATTCAGCTATTTTTTTAAATACCTCTTGGCCATGATCTTTGATTGGAAATCAGTGTTATAACCTAATCAGTAGAATGGAGTCTGCAGATAACTTGAAATTCTGGGTCAGAGGTGTAGACACTGCTTTGTGATCATTCTAAAGTCAAATGACTGGTGGTGGGAGGTGAACTTCAGGGGAAGTGAAGTAGAATTCACCGGAGAACAGATGAATAATTCCAGGGTGCCTGATACAGTCCCCTATAATGTGCACAGTAAGAAGAATTAAAAAAAATACACAAATGTCTATATGCAAATGCTAGCATCCTAAAAAGTAAGATGGGAGAATTAGGGTGGCGCTAAATGGAGAGCTAGACATTATAGGTATATCAGAGACATGGTGGAACGAGGATAACCAATGGGACACCAATACCAGGGTACAAAATATATCGGAATGACAGAGTAGATAGAGTTGGTGGTGACTCTGTATGTAAAAGACAACATTGAGTCAAAGTACAATTTAAAATTTTAAAAGATGCAAACCGTTAACTAGAATCTGTATGGATAGAAATTCCAGGTATAAAGGGGAAGAGTATTGCAGTAGGGCTATACTATCGTCCCCCTGACCAGGACGGAGAGACTGATAACGCAACGCTAAAAGAGATTACAGGCTACTAAAGTTGGCAACATAATAATAATGGGCGACTTCAGTTACCCTAATATTGATTGGGGGAATGTTTCCTCGGGCAGGACGTGGAGGTCAAATTTCTGGATGTTGTAAATGACTGCTTCCTAGAACAGGTGGTTCTGGAACTAATGAGAGGAGAAGCTATTCTAGATCTAGTCCTGAGTGACACTCACGACCTGGTGCAAGGAGTAACTGTGGCGGAGCCACTAGCAATCATAATATGATCACATTTGACATGATTTCTGGAAAAGTATAGCAGTAGCATTTAATTTTAAAAAAGGGAGACTGACAAAATGAGGAAACTAGTTAAAAAGAAAATAAAAAGCCCAGTTGCAAGGGCTACGCATTTGCAAGAGGCGTGGAGGCTGTTTAAAAGCACCCTTCTGGAAGCCCAGATTAAATGCATCCCACAAGTTAAAGTAAGCAGGAAGACCAAAAGTCTTCCACTGTGGCTAATTGGGGAGGTGAAGGAGGCTATTAGAGCCAAAAAGGCATCCTTTAAGAAATGGAAGGCTAGTCCAATGAAAATAATACGAAAGAGCATAAACACTGGCAACGTAAATATAAAGTGTTAAGGCAGGCCAAGAGAGGTTTTGAAAGGAGGTTTGCTAAAGAGGCAAAAACAAGCAACAGAAACTTTTTCAAATACATCAGAAGCAAGAAGCCTGCTAGGGAGTCAGTTGGGCCATTAGATGACGAGTAAAAGGGGCACTCAGGGAGGATAAGGACATTGCAGAGAAGCTGAATGAGTTTTTTGCGTTGGTCTTCACCGCAGAGGATTTTGGGGAGGTACCCACGCCAGATCCTTGCTTTGTGGGCGAGGAATTGGAAGAGCTGTTACAAATCAATGTGATGCTGGAGGATGTTGTAGGACAAATTGACAAACTGAATACTAACAAGTCACCAGGGCCAGATGGCATTCACCCAGAGTTCTGAAGGAACTTTAGATCGTAAGCTCTCGGGCAGGGACCGTGTCTCTTTTTGTAAAGCACCAGGTACATCGCTGGCACTATATAAATGCTTATAATGACAACAACAACAACTCGGATATGAAATTGCAGACCTACGGTTAGTAATTTGTAACCTGTCACTAAAATCTGCCACTGTACCCGAGGACTGGAGGGTGGCAAATGTAACCCCCATATTTAAAAAGTGATCCAGAGGCAGTCCTGGAAACTACAGACCAGTAAGCTTGACGTCTGTGCCGGGCAAAATGGTGGCAACCATCATTAAGGACAGACTTACAGGGCATGTTGACAAACATGGCTTAATGTGGAAGAATCAACATGGATTTAGTAAAGGTAAGTCATGCCTCGCTAACCGGTTGGAATTCTTTGAGGGTGTAAATAAGCATGTGGACAAGGGAGATCCAGTAGATATAGTGTACCTGGATTTCCAGGAAGCATTTGAGAAGGTCCCTCATGAGAGACACTTGAGTAAATTAAAAAGTCATGGGATAGGAGATAGTGTCTTACTATGGATCAGAAACTGGTCAAAAGATAGAAAGCAAAGGGTTGTACTAAATAGTCAGTTTTCACAGTGGAGAGATGTAAAAAGTGGTGTGCCCCAGGGATCTGTATCGGAACCCGGTGCTGTTTAATATATTAATTAATGATTTGGAAAAGGGTGTTAAGAGTGAGGTGATCAAATTTGCAGACGACACCAAGTTATTGAAGGTAGTTAAAACACGAGCAGACTGAGGAACTGCAACAGGATCTTATGGCACTGGGTGCCTGGGCATCTAAATGGCAAATGAGATTTAAGGTGGACAAGGGCAAAGTGATGCATGTAGGGAAAAATAATCCAAACTATGCGTACACAATGCTGGGTACTAAGCTAGGAGTAACCACTCAGGAAAAGGATCTGGGGGTGGTTGTGTACAATACAGTAAAATCCACAGCACAGTGTGTGGCAGCAGTCGAAAATACAAACAATGTTAGGAATTATTTGGAAGGGAATAGAGAATAAAACTGAGGTCATAATGCCTCTATACAAATCAATGGTGCGACCACATCTCCAATATTGTGTGCAGTTCTGGTTGCCCCATCTCAAAAAAGGCATAGCTGAACTACAGAGAAGGGCAACAAGAATGATCAAGGGCATGGAACGGCTCCCGTATGAGGAGAGGTTTGCTAGGTTGGGGCTCTTCAGTTTAGAGAAGAGACGACGGAGAGGAGATACGATAGAGATCTATACAGTCATAAGTGATGTGGAACTAATAAACACGAACAGTTATTTACCCTCTCAGCTAGTACTAGAACTAGGGGACACTCCATGAAACTCATGGGTGGTAAGTTTAAAACAATAAAAGAAAATATTTTTTCACTCAGCGTATAATTGGGTTGTGGAATCTACTGCCAGAGGCTGTGGTAAGGGCAGTACTATAGATGAGTTTAAAAGAGGTTTGGACAAGTTTCTGCAAGATAGGTCCATTAACAGCTATTAGCCAGACAGGATCAGGGAACATGATGGGAGCTGGGGGAAAACAGGGAATGGATCCCCCATTGTGACCTGTTGGGTGCTTCTCCCAAGCTACTGTGATTGGCCACTGTCAGAGACAGGATGCTGGGCTAGATGGGCCATTGATCTGACCCAGTATGGCAATTATGTAGTGTCAGGACAAATTGTCTTCTGTGATGGGGAGGGGATTAAGGAGTCAGCCTGTCCTAGAAGTTACCTTCAGCTAAGGAGGCTTCCTTGGAGCAGGGAGGATTGCTTCCTGCTATGAGCGGGGGTTAGGGAAGGGTTAAGGGGATTTTAAAAGATATTTTGTTGATTGTAATCGATCTGGAGCCATAATGGGAAGGGCAGCCTATAAATTTGATTAAATAAATGTGTGTGCAGGTCAGATCTGGGCTGGGGAAAGGGATGCTTGGAGCTCTAGTTTTCACCCCACCTGAAATGCAAGGAAATAGTTAAGGCTCAGCTCTGTACCTGCAGGTTCTTCCCGATGCCTCCTGAAGCGACGGTGATGCTGCCACAGCGTTTGCCACCTGTTTGGCTATGGAAGCTGTCCAGCCTGTCTGCCACTACTGTATTCAAGTGCTGTCTGTCTCCCAGCACACTGGAGAGGAACTTGTGGCTTGGGCAATGAATCACAAGGCCATTCTTTTTAATTTGCTTGGATGATTTTGCAGCATGCTTTGCTTCCCACTGATGTTGGCAGGGAGTGGAAGCAATTCCACTATCCTGGTTTGCTCAGCCTGGTGTAGCCTCAGCGGGATGGGATGCAATATTCCTGTTCCCCATGGAGCATTTGTAAGTCCCAGCCTGAGGTGAGGTACTCCTGCTCCCTGCCAATCACCTGCTTTGTGGGGATCAAACATGCTACATCCTGGGACCTGGTCCAGGCTTTTAGACTTGGAAGGTTGCTGCCCTGGACAATATTATCTACTCTGTCCAATGTGTAAGCCCCACTGAAAACTGCTGTAGCTTCCAAGGGCTAACAGACAGTGATAGTACATGTGCTACGGGAACAGTAGAAACCCAAGTAATATTCAGTGGGTGTGCCACTATTGTCAAATGCTATGCTTGCAGTGTGTAGGTACGGGCCCTTGGAAGAGCAGAGTACCAGCTCCCTCCCTGTGCATGAGCCCCTGCTATAAGCAGGCATCCTAGTTTTCTCTGCCAAAAAAAATGGAAGCTTTCTGGGGGGAAAACCCCCCTAAATTCTGATGAAAAACACCAAAATCTCATTTTTGGCCATTAAAATTAGAAAGTGTTTATTGTAAATTATTTGTTTATGTCAATTTGATCCACTGGTTGCCACTGCCACTCAAACAACAAAATACCCCACACTAGCCAGCCCAGGCACAGAGCTCAAGTCCCTCCCTCTGCAGATGGGAGGGATGTTGCTGCAACTCCCTCCTCCCCACATGGACGCCAACATATTTCTGCCTTGCCAAAAGTCAGATGCAGCTGTGTTTTTCATGCACCAGATCTCTTCTCTTGGAGGTGCACACAAGAACCTCCACAGAGCTTCTGCCTCCTTTAAAATTTCCATTGCTGCCAGTGAATTTTTGCAGGCAGAAACTTCCCAGAAAAACTTGGAATTCTGTGTATTTCTCTAGGAAGACAGGAACGTAGTGTTCTTATGTGGTTTTCCACGTTAAACAAAAAGCCAGGAAACCTGGCTGTAGTAATATTCTTGGAAAAATTAGCAGCTGAGATCATGCTCATATGGGTTGAGAATTAGAAAGTGCTGCAGGGTATGAAATACTGAGAGAAGAAAGGAAGAGAGACAAGTAGGAACCTTGTGGAAAGAAAAAGGGGCAATGAAGGCAGTTTATTGCTGCATTTGGGCTTATTCCTGGTTAACGCTAGAGTCCTCTCTCTGAGTCCAGTTCAGGCTTTCTGAAAAGCTCTGCAGCTTCTCCTGTACTTGGGTCTGTCCCACCTGGCTGTGAGAATTCAGGTTGCTATCTCTAATAAAGAGGATTTAGAGTGCCCGCCCTTGCATAGCTTCACGTGGTCTGGATTGCAGTCAACAGTGAACGTGCTGCATCCCAGAGTGTATTGTTCCTGATTAGAAGATAGTGTAGAAACACAGATACATCCTCTGTGGCCCATCCTTCACCTTATTTGCCCCACAACTCCGTTCTTTAGAGGACTGAAAGTTGGGCACAGGATACCAGTTGCATTTACATGCTTTGCTAGTTGTGTTGGACAGATTAGGTAACCTATAGCTCTAGTTTAAAGTTGTGTTGATAAAACATGGACTTAGTGCATGATCAGCTTGTGATGGTCTTACATGGGCAATAACAGCAGGTTTGGGCTGATCTCTACTTGAAAAATGGGTAAAGGGCTTCTATGATGCTATGACAAGGTATGGAACAAATTTCAGCTAAGTTTGATTACTGCAGAAATGGCTTATGAAGGCCCCTGTTTGTTCTGCAACCAGGAGAAACAAGTTCTGTGAGTAAAAAATGATATTTCTGAGATCAGAATATGCAAATTAATCACATTATGCAAACTTAGAATTCTGAATGCAGATAAGTTTCTCCTAGCTAGAGAAACAGCCTAATGGGGGTAGATTTTCAAAGTATTTGGAGCGGAGGGCTAAGAAGGTGTGGATGGGCAGGGGTATGGTGATGGGCAGGAGGAAGCTGGGATCAGTGGCTAGGAGGCTGAGCTGCTGACTCGTCGAGATATGTGGGGGGAGGCCAGGAGAAAGGGGGGGCAAGCTGCTGTTTGGGCAAGGTGGGAAAGATCAAGGGACTAGGAGGGAGGAGGTTGAGCTGTTGGTTGGGGTCAAGGGATTGGGGACTGACTGACTGGCTGGGGGGAGGGGACTGTGACCGGGTTAGGCTTATTTTGTGAGCGAGTGTTGCCAGGCTTGGGGCTGAGAAGAACTTTTCACTTTTTGGAATTAGCTGTACTCAAAGTCCTTTTAATACTTTGAACCTTTAGCCAAAGAATTTGTCCAATACCCGGACCCAGCTGCTGCTAGCCAAAAGCCTAGCCAGGTAGCCAGAGATGTAGCTCTGGTAAAACGAAATCCTACTCCAAACACCTTCTGCAAGAGGACCGCGTCCCTGAGGGCTATTGCATACAAAAGCCTAAGAAAGCCACCGCCATTGACCCTTTAAAGAGTAGCACTATACAGACTTCTACTCTATACAGTCTTCACTTCCAACGTACAGTTCTCATCAGCAACCTGCAGTCTAAGGCACAAAGATCTCTCGCATATCAAGCCAGACCTCCCAAGCCTCTGGCTATTTACTCAAAGTCCTTAATTCGTAGCCACAGCAGACAGCTTACCTCTGAGGCTTCTGTCTTCAGCAAGCCTCTCTTGATTCAAGCTGAGCCTTAGCATAACCAAACAGTCACTTTCCAGTTCTAATCAAGCTAGTCACTTTCTCTAAGTACTCAGGCGGCTTGTATCAGGCGCTCTCATCCAACACACAGGCTCAGCAATCTACTGCAGACTGACCTCTTACTGCTTTAACTCAGCTTTATTAGTCTCTGGGCTGGCTTGGCCACGCCCAACCCACAGCTGCTTTTCATCAGGCACAGTCCTAACAATCAGCACCTGCAACCTTATTAGCTCAGACTTGTATCTGGCACTGATCTTTAAAGGGCCAGTGGCTCTTCTCCCTTCTTAGGCTCTTATGTGTAATAGCCCTCAGGGACTCTGCCCTGTTACAGAAGGTGTTTGGAGTAGGACTTAGTTTTACCAGAGCTGCATTTCTGACTACTTGCTAGGCTTTTGGCTGGCGGTGGCACCTGGGTCCCGGTACTGGCTGAATTCCTTGGCCGACGGTTCAAAGTACCAACGGCCACAAAAACTTCCAAAACCACAAAAATGCAGAGAATGTGGGGCCCTGGGTATATTTGAGACTTGAATATTGTCTGCATACCTCCCATGGCATCAGTTGGAGGTCCTTGTATTGAGGAGGATGTCATCTTAAATGTATACATTGTCTCATAAGCCTTCATTAAAAATAGAATTTGTCCCTCCTTTCCAAATGAGTCTCTTTCATTTCTATTTCAGAAGGATTGTCAGTGCTGTATCCTTCTGTGATCAGGAATTGGGATTCACTGTAACTGAAACCCTACTGCACCTCCAAACACAGCTGTGATTCAGTTTTCCCTCTTGTAACCACCACAGGCTACTTTTCTTACAACCAGAGGTCTCTTCACCTGCTTTGGCAAGTGTGTGTGTTGGCGAGACACACACAGCCAGATTCACGGTTGCAAACTCGTACCTATCTATAATTGGGAATGCTCCCAGACCATAGGAAATTTATTTCAGTAGGCCCACCTCTGTCTACAAACAGAGGACCAATTTTAGAATCCTGCAACCAGTTTCAGCAAATGCATATATGCAAACACTTTAAGGCAAAAGAGTTTTTTTGCTTGTGTTGTTTTTAAGTTAAAATAAAAAGGGGAAATGGTTCAGAGTTAGACAGTTGCTTCTGAAAACAAGGGGTTTAAATGAACAAGCTAAATTCACTTGAATGGTTCCTATTTCAAAAGCTTGCACTCCAATCCAGTTCTTATCCAAGTTTTTTTCATTGCTTCTGTAGGTCAGAACTGAGCCTCATTAAAGATGTAGCAGAGCAGACACAGTTCATTTTTGTGGCTGGCTTTTATAATCCTTTGATCAGTCCCATGTTAATTTCTAACTTTAGATAAAAGTCTTTCTTGCTGACAAAAACATCCTGTAAGCTTCATAGGGAATGTCTAGCATTGACTCTCCACCTTGCATACTGACACTATGGCCTTCCTGTGCTATGTTGGCATCCATTGTTTCATGGGTGTGATTATGATTTTCCTAATTAATTATGTCAAGCTTCAGTACAGTTCCTTTGCTTAATACAGAGTTTATATTAACTTGTATACTAAATTTCTGATTTGTACTCTTATCATTTATACTTAGTATTTCATAATGATGAAATTGACACCAAACACGATCGGTTACATATGTGTATATTGGAATTACGGAAACGTTGCTTAATATTTCTGAAAATCATAAACCTGGGATATAGTGTATACCCATCGATTTCTTGTGTTTTATCAGGCACATCTGTGTTGAGACAGACTTTAATCAGTAGCTGGAGTAATTAAATGCATTTAGTGATACCTCCTCAGTACCAGAAGTATTTTGGGGTGATTCCAGTTGACCCCAAAAAGCTGCAGTAATCACCCAATGTGCAGGGGGAGGGTAAACCTGTGGTACAGCAGTTCAGGCATTACACAGCCATGTGGGATACTTTCTGGGACAAGTCTCAGACTTCTCATTCGGGCAGTACTTACCTTTTGCCTTATTTTATTTGGCATCAGTGCCACAGATTTTTTGCAAAATGGTTGATGGCTGTAATGGTCTATTAGTAGGGGATAGGAGTGCTGGTGTTCCCTTGGTCCATCAATTTTCTTGGATTAATCATGCTTTTGCAACTCACTGAAAGACTAGACCTTGTCCCTGCTGGTATGTTATAGGGTTTAGTATAAGTTAGCCAGTGTCCCTGCTTATCTTCAGAAGGACCCTGCTATATATGGGTTCATCTCAAGGTGTTACTGCACCAGGGTAGAATCCAAGGCCGTGCCAATCCAGCAGAATAATTAAGAGCCAGTTTAACCATGCTAGTGATGTTGGGTTGCAACTCTGGTATCTATCCAAGTGAGAGGGCTGCCTGGATCTACTGAGGTAGCTTGTCGGAAAGTATCACAGGTGCTTTTGTGTACATTAAAAACTTAGGAGGCCTACTTCTCTCCCCCTTGGGAGATGTTATCCAGAAGTGAGAATCTTTCAAGATATATCTGCAGAATTACAAGGTAAGTTTTTCTTAATTGAATACTGTGCAATAGCTTGAGAGAGAGACATTTCAGAAACTACAGCCTGTGCTTCACCTCCGCTCCAATATGAATACATCCTGAGCATTCCTTAATTTAGTGAAAAGTTAGATCCACTCACATCTTAAGAAAACTGTAGTTAGGCTGATATGTTACGGTTAGTGGCTACTGCTATGAATATAACTCCTTGTTTTGTTTTTTTCCCTTTAGAGATGCGAGTTATGCCCTCATAAGGATGGTGCTTTAAAGAGAACTGATAATGGGGGTAAGTTTTATTTTTAACTTCAGTTTCTCTTTAATGAATGGAAAACTGCAGCATAAACTGAAATAATTTAGAACTGGTTGCCATAAATGTAAAAACAGCAACTGCTTTCACGCAACAGCAGTAAGTTTCTTGAATAGAAGCAAATACTTCACTGTAAATTATAGGGAGCTGAAATTGCCTGAATTAATTCTGACTTAATTTGTTGAATTGATTAGGAATGGGGACTATTTTGTTACTTTAAAATAAGAATCTCTAAAGAATGAAATTGTTGTATAGTAAATAACATTCAAATTGTGAGATCCGTTATAAAGAAGGATAAATTCCCCAAATTTTAGAAGGCTAACATTACTCTGAGAACATTGAATATGAGAGGGTACAGCCCATGTATAGCCATTAGAAATCTAGGGCTTTCTAAAGTTATAAGACAAATGAAATGCATCAGAATGTAGGTTCTGGGTCTTGCTGAACTTTACAGCTCAGAAGTTGATAATCAGTGGTTTTTTCATCTGCCTCCCACGTCCACTCATGTCATTAATTTCATCATGTCTTGAGCTCTTCCTGGTTTATAGTATTATCAAAAGAAGTCCTCAATGATAAGTTGTCTTAGCCAAATCTTTACCAAATGGTGATTTATATTTTTAGGAAATCCTAAAAGAAAGATATCAAGTATCAAATCCTGCCTCTTCACCTGTGGATTATCTTCATCTGTGTACCCTGATTCAGTGGGACTAAGGTTGAGCAGGATTTTGAGACCCAGCCTAAGATTTTGAACTCTGGTGTTATGAAAGTGTCTCTTCTCTGGGCTCCTGTATCCCAGTGTGTGTGTGATAGTAACAAGTAACAAAGTGTTCATCAGGACTTGTATAAGTTAGAGAGAAGTCATGTCATATTTGGGGAGTTGAAACACAAAGATTTATTGTTGCTCCCAAAGAAGTGATTGTGAGTGTCTTTGGTGGAAAGAGCTTTATTATTCTTCATTTTATCTCTTGCTTTCATACACCTTGTTCCTTTCAGGCACTGTGTGGTGGACATAATTTTGCTTAACCATGTTTTCTGACTGCACTTTTTTATGCAATGTATTTCAAGTAGCAATACATGATACAGCAAGCAATCAAGTAGTGGGGGCTTTACAAATTCATTCCAATATATGGTAAGCAGCTACTCTTTCCCCTTGCCCACATTACCATCGTCAGATGATCCCACCATGAATTGTATCTTCTTTGGGCACTTTCTATTCAGGGATGTCCCTAGCTATTTTGATACCATCCATCACAAGAAATAGTATATAATAAATCATGTGTCTTAAGATCTAGTGAGAAGGCAGAGGCACTGGCTTTAATTTCTGACCAATATCAAATCGCTTTGAGTGTGTCAGCCCTGAGAAGAGTTAGAGGTGGTGATATCCAGGGAAAAAGAAAGTGGGGTGGCATGGGAGAAAGGTGGGGGGAGAACCTTTAAGACAATTTCAGGATTACCTTTGACTAAAAACCACCACTTGAGGGTCAGGTACTGGTTCAGTGCATTTCAAGGGCATCCCCTCCATACCATGGTTGAGGTGTTCCACAAAGGAGCTGAGGGAAGCACCACATAAGGCAACATCATATATGTGGACATTGCAAAGAAAAGGATGGGGAAAATACCCAGGCTGGCAAATGTCAAAGTGTATCCATATGTGTGTTATACAGGAGGTGGAATCACTCATGGTAAGTGAAATTCCTTCTACTGTAAAACACTGAAAGCCCCTAAATTGAGCCCAAATGCATATATAGCCTTGTTTGTTTGTTTTTGTTTGTTTCATTCTTTCATTTATTCACTTTCTTTTATGCTTTCCTTTTTATCTTTTATTAATAAAGTGCATTTTATTTATTCAGATTTCTATCTTGCCCTATATCATCATTGCCTGGGCTAAATGTCTCTATGACCATTGAAGCCTCTTAAGAAAGAGGCTCAGGCTACTTGATCACAAGACGGTTGCAGAAATTTACATTATTAGGGGGAAAATGTGCAGAACTAGGACTCTCAAAGTATGGTCAATGACTACAGCCATGAGAGATACACAAAACAGACCACAAGCTCAGAGGAGAGACACTGCAACCAGTGTGACTGAAGAGCTGAACGGAGTTACCTCACACTTCAGTATCTCAACTATGAGGAAGTGCAAGAGAGACATTTCTGATATCCCCCTTCTAGATCTGATCTAAACCCGCATCCTTTGCCCCCAGCGAGCCAAAACAAAACATCTATGTCTGTCCGAGTGGCTTTACTTTAGGCTAGGTCTTCCTGGGAGTGATGAGGAGGCACAGGAGGACAACTGTGTCTGTGGTGGTCTGTTTAAGTGAACTTTGGCTGCAGCTGCTTTTTCTGGTGTCAGCAGCTCAGCTGGATGTTTGGGGGCACTAAGGGTGGGCTGCTGTGATGTGGTATCTGCTAGCTGCCTCTTTGTGGGCCAGAGTAGGCATGTTGTCTCCAGTCTCCCCCTGATTTGCAAGGCCTGGGAAAGTCCTGCTGGACTGGCCTCCTTGCTTTTAAAAGTGTCCTCTTCCCATCTTTTCATTACTGACGCTCAAAGTAATTTGTTTTTTCTCGTCCTCTTAGGGGGAGAAAAAAACCTACCTTCCTACTTGTAAGTGGAAGAGGAACTTCCCCACCCCATTAAGTGGAAGAAGCCACCCACACCATGTCTCACAAAGAAATTGTCCACCTCCCTCCCCTGTAGGACACAGAAAGTCCTCACTTACTTGTCCTTCCTAGTAGGAGAAACAGCCTCATTTCCTACTCCCAGTCATAAGGAGCAAGCCACTCCATGTCTCCTTGCTCCCCTATCAGAAGGAGAGAAGCAACAGCCAAGGCAGGGTGGAGTGAATAAGCTCTTAAATAACTGATCATTTGTTTGGTCAGGCTAGTTCCAGCCCCAGCAGCCTCTGCTCCTTGGATTGTCAGTGCAAAGCGAGCATTAGCAGCTGCAGCAGGACTGCCCCCAGAAGCCTTTTGCCCTGAACAAATGTCTCACTGGGCAGGCTGGTCCTGATTGCATGGTTTTCACTGATGCATTATGGGTCAAACTAACAAAATGCTGGGGGTACTTGGTGTGACAGAATGGTCGTGTGTTTGATCTAAGGTCTCTTCACAAAGGAGGCTAAACATCAATGTTGTTCTACAAACAAACAAAAAACTGCTTCACATATTATCAAAGGAGGATTTCTGAACTACTTACACAGGTTAGGGTTAGACTCTCAAGAGTTTCCCTTTATTTGTGTGGTCACAGGTTGAAAGATAAACCCAGTTTAGTTTGTGTGATGGTAACCTCTTTAGTCAACCAGTTCAATGTGTCCACAAAGCCAGCCTCTGTATCTCCTTGAAGCCTTCAAGCCAAATTTGTTCCATGAATAAACTGAGATTTTCCTTGTGGCTATCTGTTCCCAATCCTATTCTTCTGTCCCTGGAGTTAGACCCCAAAATTGCTTCAGATGTCAGTTTCCTGTAGCTCGCTTACGAGCATGGTTTCCCCCAACCGTCTTGGGAGCTGTTATCCAACTGCTCTGCTGCTTCTGAGCCCATGCGCTCTAAACTCATTCAAGAATCCGTGGCATGAGCCTGCTTCCTATAACACAGCCCCAAGTTCCAGTTTTAAAATCAAATGATGATTGCGCTCTCTGAGACTTATCCCTATGAGCTATATAATTTACACTGTGGCCTACATCATTCCAGATGCCTCAGATAGGCATGTCTTCTGTAGGCTGTTTGTACTGGTGTGTGAATAGTTGGTATGTAGGAAATTCTAGGATTGGTTGTGGTGTGGTTTCCCATCTCTTTACCTTCATTTTCCATGGTGCCACCATTTCCCACTGTGCCACTATTTCAGCAGCTTTGTGTCCTTGCCAAGTGTAGAGTTGAATTTTCATGGTCACCTGCTATAATTGGATGCAGATCCCTCTCCTTGCCTGTATGCCATGATGAGCCAGCTGAGTGCACGTTACCAGACAGTGTGGAACAATATTATGGTCACTGACTGGGAAAATCTTGTGTTCCAAATGTGGGTTGACTGGGAGCAGATCTGCAACTTCTGCATGTCCTGGATCTCTCTTATAGAACTGGCTGATTAGATGAGACCTGTGCTGTAGCTCCACAGTGGAAGTATATGACCAGGGTGGGCAAAATTCCAAAGCCCAACAGCTGTTTACAGGGGTGGAATGGGCCCCTGGCCAAGAAGTCAAGATGGGCCCCCCTCTTTGTGTCCTGCTGGCGGGCCTGTGGCTGCTGCTATCAGACACACAAGACACCCAGAATGCAGCCAGCCTATTAAACACATTATGCCATGAAAAAAGACCTATATATATACAGTTCAGTTGTGCCCCCATAATCAGTTCACACTGCCCCCACCCCATAACCTGACCTTGACGACCATCTCATCGATGACCTCATTGTGCTGTGGAACACATTGATCAGATGGCTCCTAGGTGTCTGCTGCCCAGGTGGCAGCTCTGCAGACCACCTTGATTTTCCGAGGAGTTGCAGTTGCTGGAGTGAGATGTGCGGCGGTTGGAGCGACAGTGGTATCGTTCGTGTGCTGAAGCCGATAGATTGCGGCATAGAGCCAGTTTATGAGCCTATGCCGTGGCTATGCGGGCATCAAAGAGGGAGTTCTTTGCTGCCCTCATAGCGTCTGCAAAATCCTGTCTAGCAGAGCTGTTCCGGAATGTGTTGGGGCTGGTCAGTTTGGCCTCCCTCAATCTTGGAGTGGAGTCATCTACGGCCTGCTGTGACATGTTTGTGGATTATTTTGTGGACAAAATCGCTCGTATTCACCATGCTTTCGATGCAGCATTTATTACATTAGGGGAACCAGAGGTTATGGAAACCCCGTAATGTCCGATTTTCTGGGATCAGTTTCAGTCGGTGATGCCTGCCGAGGGGGTGGATGTTCTTGGGGCGGTCAGGGCCACTTCTTGTGCATTAGACCCTTGCCCGTCCTTGCTGGTTAAGATCTGCTGGGAGACAATGGGGCCGTTGCTGGCTGGGGTGGTCAACACCTCCATGTGGGAGGGCAGAGTGCCGGGCTGTCTCAAGGAGGCAGTGGTGTGGCCTCTGCTCAAGAAACCATCGCTTGACACTGGCTCCCCTGCCAGCTATCGGCTTGTCTCTAACCTTCCCTTTTTAGGGAAGGTTATTAAATGGGTAGTGGCTCGGCAGCTGCAGGGGCATCTTGTTACATCAGTTTTCTTGATCCCTCTCAGTCCGGCTTTGATCTGGGTTATGGCACCAAGGCTGCGCTTGTGGCTTTGGTAGATTACCTGTGCCGAGAGATGGATCGGGTTCGTTCGCCCCTGCTGATCCTGTTAGATTTATTGGCTGCCTTTGATACCATCAGGGCTGACCCCAGGCATGTGCCACATGTGAGGCCGCACATGGCCCTGTGGCCAGCTGGGGCCCCGTGCTTACAAGGCTGAGCAGCTGGCTGCAGCCAGTTTCTCCCCCAATAAGTTCTTCTGTCTCCCGTCCCTGGCTCCAGTCCCCATCCCTCACTTGCCTCTGCTTCCTAATAGTGCTGCTGCAGCACTACTAGGAGGCGGCGGCAGTGGCTGCAGTAGCAGCAGCAACGCCAATCCCGGACTGGGAGATAGAGCTGTGTGTTTACAAACAACTGCTGGGGGGTTTATTCTACGCTTACCTGCCTCGCTGCTGGTGCGGGGGGCTCTTGGGCTCTGCCGCCGGCAGGGCGGTGCTCCGCTGCCGCTCCTGCCGCCGCTGACACCATCCCCGTTGCTGCTGCTCCGCCGCCACTGTTCCCCTGCTGTTGGGATCTGCAGGGGAAAAGAAGAACAGGAACAGTGAGTTGTGGGGGAGAGGGGGGGAACGCAGAGGGCAGCCACGTGGGCTGACCTGTCCCCTCCCCCCCCCCCGGAAGTAACTGGAGCTTAAAGCCCCAGGGACAGCGGCTGAGCCGCAGGAGCCTGCTGGAGGTTTGTTTCCATTCTTACCTGCCTCGCTCCTGGTG